>CM047806.1:89854515-90424515 GCA_026214975.1 Gentiana macrophylla
AAATAGTCGTAAATGTCGGTCAGGCTTAATTAGACCGCCCGTCGCCGTTTGGTGCAAATGGTTGCTTTGAGTTAATGAAGACATTTTATGCTCTGTAGCTTATATGGGGATTAGCGTTACTACTTTTCCCCGATGTGGGGCCTTACGTTTCCCCTTATAATGGTGGCGTCGCCGTCAGGCGGCGTAAAGCATTCTGGATCGTCACTCTACGGATGTAACTATTCTACTACTTTTCCCGATGTGGGACCTTCATTCTCCCCACTGTGGGACATACATTCTCACTTATAATGGTAGCATCGCAGCAGGGGCCAGTAAAGCCCCATTCTGGATCGCCTCTACCGAGGTAGCCTAAGGCCATCCTTACACACGTCTTAACATGCGGTGCGGTCGTTATTAAAGTCGATAGTAAAATTTCTGAATACCATTCATGCTTTTTTTTGAAACCGGTGCAGTAGCTTTAAATGAGTCGTAAATGTCGGTCCATTGCTTGAAGCCGCCGTCCTACCGCTTTAATTAAAAAATTACTTAGAGTTAATGAATATTTATGTATCAGCGGCTATATAGGAATAAGCTTGATCTTCTTTTCCGATGTGAGGCATTCTGAATTCACGGAAATTAGATGTGTTTTGAAATAGTGACATTTTTAAGTTATGGAACCTAAATTGCTAAATCAGAACCAAAATTGATAGCATTCTATGATTATTAGACTAGTTTTGTTAAATTAGAATTGTATGAGACCAAAATTAATACCATCACAAAGTTATTAGACAAATTTTACAATTTTGATTATTTATGTGTTACTTAATATTTCTTTCTTTAATAAGACTAAAGAAAAATAACAATTGCATGTGGAAGCAAGGGGATGGTCAGGTGAGCAAATGATAAGTGAGAAACTGGAAGTTTGTGAGAATCATTCTTGCGAAGATGATGCACGAAACCATGCCCACCAGGCAGATGCTCGTGTAATTATTCTTCTGTCAGTGAGAAAGTTGACTGTGACGTCTTTTAATACACGAGGAAAAATTATTATGTTGCGATAAAATCGGGGTGGTATATGTTTTTACTTTTTACACTCCATCTTTTATGGTGTACAGTGAAATAAACCATGTCTACGTCAATCAGGTTTGATATCACGCATCAAATTTGACTTTCATATCAATAAATCTTATAACCATATGGCGAAAATATAAACAAGATTCGTTCTAGACTTCTCCGACCATATTTTGTGTTTTTCTCCGACCTTCTCCTAGTCTTACCTTTTATATATATATATATATATATATATATATATATATATATATATATATATATATATATATATATATTTAATTTTTTGTCAGGAAGAACAAAATTATTAAAAAATCGAGATAGAAAAAAGCTGTAATTTAATAAGAATAATATAAATTATGAAATGTGAATGTGAAATAGAGTAAGTATGAAGTAAAAATATTGTAAACGTAAAAATGCGATGCTTAGCGTGAAGTATAATTTTAAAGTAGCAATTGTGATTTTTGTCATTTATAATCACTTGAAAATATTCTTTTGTCATAGAGCCATTTATTAATTTTTTTGTCATTGTGGCTCTTAATATATATATATATATATATATATATATATATATATATATATATTGCAAGTTACTTACATTTTATATAGGAAGACAGGGAAAAACAATATAATAAACCCTAAAGGGGAAATATCAGGTCAAAAAGGAAATAGACAATGGACTATTTTTCATGTATATTTAATTTCCCATTACAAAGTACAACAGTAAGTCGTTATATTTTAAAAATTAAAAAAAAATGCACATATTAAGAAAATCATTCATAAACTAATTAAGAATTGAGAAAATCAAAAGAAAATCATGGGTTTTCAAAGAAAATCATGCCAACAATTACTGCCCAAATATCCACGTGATTCATATGTTTTCGTCAAATATCAAAGAGAAGAAAGAGCTACTAAAAATATGATTTTTAACATTTATAATTTGGTCGTAATAGTTTTATGACGCACAATTGGGTCCCTATACTCTTAATCTTTATGTATATCCCCTATACCCGTATCGTATATTTATGGCAAGAACAAAAAAATGTAACATTAAAAACAATGAAATTACCTTGAAGAACAGTGTACACAGATTTCTGGCAATTTCGGACACTGTACTAAGCAGACCTTGGTATTCATCTTCTCACAAGTCATACCATATATCCTATGTAGCAAATCTTGTCCAAATCCAGGAGAAAAAAAAAAAAAAAAAAACCTGTATGCTACTCATTTCTTATGTGAAAATCATTCATAAAAAATGCACATATTAGAGAAAATCATTCATAAACTATGATTATTATGTATATTATATATTGTATTATATTATTAATATTCAAGTATATCCACTCAAAAAAATATTCAAGTATATAAAATCATGTGCGACTGTTCTGTTTGAAAAAAAAATATATTCTGTGACAACGCATCTATTACACTCTTTAGACGAGCTTCCATATATGAATTTAGTTAGGTTAGTTAATTTATTGTCACATGAAGTTTATAATATAACCTCAATAAAACATTAAGCATTTTTGTTTTATTCAATATCTGATTGAGAAATTATATGTATTAATATTCGTATTATTTGTATTTTTGTAGAAACTGTGTATTATTTGTATTTCGAAATTGTGTTATCCTCGACGAAGGCATGTTATGATGTTTAAGAGTTATCCGAAAATTGGCCTATGATAGTATATTTTACTTTAGAATTGGGGACCATAGGAAGTTGGGGCCCAAAGCCCATGCCAGGGCCAGCTTTGATAGTTAATTTATGTTTAGCTAGTATTTTCCTTAAGTGTGTTTTCTTTGAATAAAGCCTACGTGTTTTAGGTTAATTTGAAAGAATATGTTTTAGAATATTCCGTCTAGCGACACAGGTTTCGCATTGCTTTAGGTAAGACTGTCCACTCGCCTTTATATATAACCTACATTCTTTTACCTCTCTTTCCCGATTTTCTTCCTCTCCTCACTTGAGATAAAATTGTGCCGTTACCATGTCACTTTAGATTTTAGGGCAAAGGCGCCTAGAAATATAAATTTCATTCCTCCTGAGATCTTATAAGGGAAAAAAACAACAATGCATTTTGATTTTCAAATTTTGCAGAAAAGATCACGGGAGTTAGAGCCCAGAGATCATTGATCGTATCATATCGTTTATTCGAGCGCCGATCTATAGGTAAACTTCCATTTTTTTTCTTTTTCCTTGTATGCATATTACTAGTTTTTATCAAGTTTATTTAGAAAATTGATAATTTTGTCCTTGATTGTTTAGGAAACGTTTTGTTCTTGCATCACATGTGTTGGATTTTTTTTTATCACAAAACCAATTAAATTGATAATTTAAAATTTGTAGAATTTTTCTGCCAATGTGTGGAAAAATGAAATTTATCACAAATTTATGGCACAACTTTTGGAGATCCCCTCGTTTTGTCCAGCCACTTTCATCGTAAATGATGGGTCCATCGGAAAAAAAAAAAAATGTTAATTTTTTGAAAAGTATTCTTATATTTATTATTATTACGTTTGTCGCCCGTATTTATTAGTTCATAATTATTCTTTTATCTTATTAAATTCTGATTTATTTTATCACGATTTTTTTGATAATTTTGTCGCCAGAATAATCAAATTTTTATATATATATTTTTTATGGAATCTCGCGTATTCATGTAGACGGTATTAATTGAGTTTTAATACTGTCATTTTCAAATAAATAAAATTACAGACGGAAATGGTTGTAGTTACAATAAAATTGTCACGATATGGATACAACACTTTTTTAACATTATTTATAGTATGACCCATAGTAATGAATAGGTCAAATAATGATAAATTTGTGTAAAAGTGTTTTTGTTAGTTTATTGCGACCATTTTGTCTTTTTGCACATTCCCTTAATTACAATTAGTATCTTACTGAGCACACTTATTTCTTCTCTACAGTGAGCACAAACACTTCAATTTCGAGATCATGATTAAGAAGATACTCTTGCTGCTTCCATCTCAATAATTAATAAGAATGATGCTCGTGTGCAAGGAATGGTAGTCTTTGATCACACAAATTAAGCTGAGTTCTTGCGGAACCATTTTGAGTTGTCACGCGGCCGGCCATCTCTTGTCTGGTCCGAAGCTCTTTAGAGGAGGCGATTGTTTGAATAATCGAAGTTGGTTATCTTCCATGGATCGCTAATAACAACTTATCAAGAACTCCAATCAACGATCGTGTCCACTGTGGAATTTATTTAATTACAAAATGGGTCATGATACCGGGTGGTGTTCCAGCTAATTAATTCAATGTGTGATCTTGAGTTTCATCAAGGTTTCAGTACAGCTAATTCAGTGTATATCATAATCAAGCTTTCAGTTCAGATAATTCAGTAGTTCATAGTTCATAGTTGTATCCTTTGGATTCATTCAATAAAACAAACTAGTCCATAGTTGTTTCAAAGTTGCCTGTTTTGATTTTCGTTGTCGGATCGGGCCAGAGATGATGGTTGAGTGTCTTCACGGTGGTTGAACCATCCACTCCTCTTCCGCTCTTAAATATAGTGTATATCCTTCCATCACTTGAATGTCACATTTTTTTTTATGACACTCAACCTTTGCTCTTTATGAGGTGATTATTGAAATCAGCTTTATTCATCCCTAGAGTAGCGTCGGGCGTTTTGGAAAAACAAGCAAGGAAGTGAAAAAAGAGATTAATGCACGAACATTGTTTGATTATGCTCACGAGAAGCAAAATATTTGTATATAATTACAATTGTCTAGCTAAACCAATCCCACAAGGCAGGATTTTATAGCCACCAAAGTCGATACTTTCAAAAATAGAAAATTACGAGAACCATTACGAATAAAAATCAACTCGGAAATGAAGGCGTTGATTACACGCCTGAGACCTTCTAACCAGCGGATCTACAATCGGATCTTTGTTGAATCGTAATTAAAATAATAAAAGCGTGAGAACATGGAAAAAAATTTGAATCCCAAAATGGTAGGAAAACAACATATTTAGACTTGAAATGGAAGTCAACCTCCGTTCTCTATTTGGTCGCGTTGGAAAGAGCTTTACGAAATGAGGTAAATGCATGCAAAGCGGACATCGAAGCCGAAAGTTACAACCAAAATACTACCCCATGCACGAATGTTCTTTTAAGTCCATTTAATCAACTACGGTTAAGAATCCGGCGACTCCACATCAGGGCGCCGCATCACATAGTGTATTGGAAAACGCGATCATCGGAGAAGATTCACACATCTTAGACGGCATAAAAAACCACATGCTAGAAGTCGGGAGGCAATAGCAAAAAATGAGCCCAAAGCCGAGTGTCATAGGCCCACGTGTCAAAGAGGCGTGTCATATTCTTTGTTGATGCTTCTCTCCACATTAACAAAGTTTGTGAGAGGTAATAGAGCACAATTCAAGAGATGAAGACAGTATCTTTGAAGATAGAGATGATTCATACATAAAAGATAAATTTGTTATTTAGGTAATTGTTTTATTTTAAAAATAATGATCGATATTTGTTTTAAGTTATTCTAATATAGGATAAGAGTTTGAACATGTGAGTGGACATTTCAACCTGTTAAAGCTATATAGTATTGTGATGAGTGTCAAATATTGTGGTCTTAGTGTGTCAATCTTATCGTATTAGATTATCTTAGATTTGGTCTTAGATTTGGTGATACATTTTTCTGTTTTGTAATTTTGTCTTCTACTGATAACTAAGGTGTATATGACACCTCTATTGTAATCTTTCTGGTTTTATGCAATGAACAATTCCTTCATCTAAATGTGGGTGGACATTTCAAGTTTCAACCTCATATAGCAATGCCCAACCCATGCCAGTAGACCGAATATTTATTATGAGATTAGTGTGAATGCAGTGTGAACAAAATATTTTCTATTAATTTACGTAGGATATGTATTAATTGCATAGGATTCTTTGAGGTGTATATATAGTTATATACCTTATATCTGAGTATAAAGTGAATTATGAATGATATAGAAATTCATAAATTTTGATCTATGAAATTTATCATAGTATCGGAGGAGAGGTTTTGATAGTGTTTGGAGAGATTTCACACACTTGAATGTATAAAGAAATATAGTAGCGTGTTACTAACACAAATTGGTTTTAGTAAAGCGGTAAGCACTTGATCTTAATGAGATACTTTCTCTAAAAAAATACAACAAGTCGGAGCAAACATGGCGCGGTGGAGGTGGAGAAGCACCTTGATCGGATTCTTCGGTTTTGATCGATCTCGGTTGGAGTTTGTAACGTTCCGATCTCAACCGTTAAGGCACGATTCCTCACCCTCACATGGATCGTCGCTTGTCGGACTGGATCCTGGAGGATAGACCTCGGGCGGACCGTCAATAGCGACAAAAGCGAGGATGGTGACACGGCGGTGACATTCCGGCACGAGGCAGCGAAACCGAGAAACAAGACTGATGGGATCTTTGGATCGGAAGGTTGTAGCGATGTAGCCTTCATAGTCATGAAGGAAATACACCGCATACTTTTTCATCATTGATTCATTCAGGCCCGGCATAATTAGGTTGTAGCGGTGTTCATCGTTGATTCATTCGGGCCCGGCATAATTAGGTGTCATAATTTGTCATCATCATTGGCGCTAGAAGGAGGGCCTTATACTCTTGAATACACCAAGATCACGATGCCTCCCAAGGATAAGATCGCAAAGAAAACTACTTCCAAAACCGTAGATCAACGGGGGTTCGCGAGATCAGCGAGCACATTGATCTAGATCCACAAGGGAGTGAAGGATCCGGTCTTTGGATCCTATCCATGAAGATCCACGAAGGAGAAGCAAGGTCTTGCTCGGAACATCAAGTTATCGTGGATCAATTGGCGGTGGCGATCGTGAATTAATGTCGAATTATAGCGGGCGTTCATAGCGAAGAAACATCTGAGGCGGTGGCAAGAAGGAAGCCACCGACAGCGCCAAGCACGTCCACTGAGGAAGAGATCGGTGCATTGTCGACTCCGTGGAGAAAAAGAGACATGAGATTTGATAGAAACATCAAAGGATGGATGAGGAGAGCATTATTGGCGAGGACTTGGATGTTATTGCAGGCAAAAATCGAGGTCTCTTTGTGGTTGGAATCCCCTTCACAAAGGAAATTGAAGATTTTCCCAAACCCGAAAGGGTTTAAAATACCAAAGATAGAGCCTTATCTTTGGCACCACGGATCGAAGACCATCTACATAGGTATACTCTCTCGGATGAGGTTGGATGGCGCACGGTGTGATGCGGTGTCGGGCCTTCGAAATATTACTCATCGGTCGAGCGGAGAGTGGTTCACCAAGCTACGACGAGAATTGATCTTTAGTTTTGCTATGTTAGCTCGCAAATTTGAGATGCGTTTATTGTAAACAAGTTTCATTTAAGCGCTACACACCTTATGTATATGAAGCAACAAAATGATGAAAGCGTGATTAATTATTTGAAGAGATTCAACCTCGAGGCCATGCAAGTCGTGGGCCTTGAGAAGACCGGCTTACGATCACGTCATTCGTGGGAGGGCTGCGTAATACAAAGTTTTATATGAAGTTGGCGAAATGTCCTCGTACCACGGATGAATGTGTTAATGTGGTGCATAGATTACATTAGGAGAAGAAGCGGTGCATAGGCACACCCAATCAAGCTGGATGGATTCAAGAAGGGCCTTTCGAGGTCCAAATAAGAATCAATCAAAGGGCGAGCACGGAGAGCAAGCCGGCGATGCAGGATCATATCACGGCGCCCGTCTCCGACCGTGCAGGAAAAAAAAGAAACCTCGCGACAAATATTTCATCCCCCTCAATAGGTCTCGGTCGGAAGTGTTATCCATTATGCTCTCGAAGAACTAGCAAAGAAACCGAGGCCACTAAAAGGCCTCGATGAAAGAAATCAAGAAAGTATTGTGAGTTTAATGAGGATATAGGTCATACAATGGAGGATTGTGGCGATTTGAAAAGAGACATCGATGCTTGTATTCAAGAAGGTAAAGGCTGGATGGAGTGGTCAATAGGTCTCGATTCAACAGCGAGCCTAAGAAGCGCGTAGAGTACAAAAGGAAGAATTACGATCAAGATCGAGATCGAGAAGTCGTGATGCTCAAAGGCGTAGGGACCGATCACTGCGTCGGGACCAATCACGGATCGAGAGAGAAACAGCAGGTGTGACCCGATCGAGATAGGTATGGCGATAATCGACCCAATAATTACGTTAATATGATCTTTGGGCGGTGAGAATGATAAAGACCGAGGCGGTCGAGAGCCAGCGGCGGCTCGAAGGATAAGAAGAGGCGAGATTCTGCAGTCGGGTATGGACCAAAGATGATATTCCTAAGGATCGAACACGGTGAGGCGGTGATCGAGTCAAACACGGTATCGAGTGCAGTATGCGACAACGGCGATTGTCGTAAACATCTTGTACTACTCGGCGTTTAAGGCAATGGCGAAAGATGAGGACATGGCTCCTTTGGCATCTCCTTGTTTGGATTCACGGGACAATCGGTCCACCCGTAGGGTCGATAAGGTTGCTAACGGCGGTTGGGGAGGGTGAAAGAGGAAGGACCCTTGAATTGAACTACGTGGTAGTCAAGGCCCTTTCAGCATATAATGTTATTCTGGGTCGACCTGCTCTTTTCGACATGCACGCTATCATCTCCACTATCCACAACAGTATGAAATTCCCCACCAGGAATGGCTCGCATGAAGCAAGAGGAAACATTGAAGCTGCTAGGAGCTGCAACTCCATCGTCATGGATGGGAAAATGGTTGTGCAGCAAGTCCTGATTGAAGAATTGATTCCAGAGGAGGAAAAGGAGAAGAGTTGGATTTTAGTTGATCCCGTCGAGGATGTTCGTCTATGGGAAGACGAGAAAGATCAATGTGTGCTAGTCGGAATATGGATCTTGACTAAAGAAAAACGGTCCTTGGTCGAACTACTAATCGAGTTCAGAGATGTATTTGCGTGGAAGGATGACGACATGCCGGGACTATCCATAGATATAGCGGTCCACAAACTCGAGATAGAGCAAGCCCGAAGCCATTTAGACAGAAAAAGAGAAGTTTCGCACCTGAACGAAACCAAACTATAGAATGAGAAGTCAGGAAGCTGTTAGCGGCCAAGATAGTGAGGAAGTGCTATACCCCGAATGGATAGCCAACCTAGTGTTAGTCAAGAAGCCCAACAACGGTGGCGTATATCGTGGACTTCTTGATTTGAATAAAGCATGTCCGAGGACTCGTATCCATTGCCAAAAATCGGCGAGTTAGTAGATTCTACTATCGACTTTGAAGTGTTTGGTTTCTTAGATGCGTATAAGGGATGCCATCGGATCTTAATGGATCCTCGAGGCGCGGAAAAGGCGGCTTTCATTACGAATTTGGCACTTTTCGCTATGTAACCATGCCGTTCGATTTGAAGAAGCATTTGGGGCTACATATCGTGGCGATCAATAAGATTTTAGCTAAGCGGATCGGCGAGATGTATGGAAGTGTATGTAGACAACTTGCTCATCAAGTAGGTCCATGAAGCAATACTTGGTAGATGCTCGGGAAGTGTTTGAGGTTTGGAGGAAACAAAGATGAAATTAAATCCGAAGAAGTGCACTTTGGGGTGGTCGGGAAGTTTTGGGATATATGATCTCGAAAGATGGGATTCGAGCGAACCGGATAAGATCGATACTTTGAAGAACATGCCTTCCCACAGGAATATAAATGAAGTATAAAGACTCACCGGTCGAATGGCCGCCCTCAACAGGTTTTTATCGAGATCCGCCCAGCGAGCTCTACCGTTTTTTAAGATTCTTCGTAAAGATAGTCCTTTCCAGTCAGAAAGCCTACAAAGATTTAAAAGCGTATCTATTGGAGTTACCCACCCTCAATTCACCTCGGGAAAGCGAAAAATCGTTGGACTATCTGGCGGTATATGAAGAAGCGGTGAGTGCGGTTACGGGGAGAGAGGTCGAGGCCAAGTGCCAATTTATTTTGTTAGTAAAGCATTACATGGACTGAGATCCGATACTCACCGTGAAAAACTAGCATTATGTTTGGTGCATGCCTCGAAAAGCGAGGCCTTATTTCCAAGCCCATCCATTACGGTGGTCGCGACCAAGCCGATGAAGCGATCTTAGCGAAGCCCGACACGTCGGGTCGACTAGCAAAGTGGGTGGTGGAGATGGCGGAGTTCGTCATCGAGTTCGTGCCTCGGACTGCGGTGAAGGCCCAGGCCTTGGCAGATTTTTTAGCTGAAGGGATTTCCATCCAACTCGAGCAAGAGAAGCAAACCATAGAAGAAACGATGGACACTCCAAGTCGATGGGCGTTAAGCAAGAGAGCGCGGAGTCGGACTCCTTCGATTAGCCGAAGGCGATGAATTCCCTACGCCCTTCGATTCAACTTCAAGCGACAAACAATGAGGCGAGAATATAAGGCTATGATCACAGTGCGAGGTTGGGAGTCGAGAATCTACCGATTTCTGACAACTCGCATGATTATTGGTAAATCATATCAGGGGGGAGTATGAAGCCAAGGAAGAACCCATGAAAAATTACTTAACAGTGGTACAAGGCCTCATACCAAAGTTCAAGTCAGTTTAGATCGAGCAGGTCCCCCGAAATCCGAACAAGAGAGCCGATGCATTATCTAAACTTGCCTCGAAACCGTCTCGAACAAGAAAGTTCTAGTCGAACTTTTGACCGACAGAAGCTATGAGGAATCAGAAATGCAGCCGATTACTCAATAGGCAACATGGATGGATCAATTGCTCTTTACGTTAAAGGCGGAATCCTACCATCCGACAAAGGTACAAGCATGAAAAATCCGACCCGGTCATTGACGGTATGTGTTCTTGATTCCATCCTTTATCGAAAATCTTTTGTAGCGCCATGGTTAAGATGTGCATCAGAAGAAGAAGGTGAATATCTTCTTGAAGAAATTCACAGAGGAGCTTGTGGGAATCATTGCGGAGCTAGGATGCTTGCTCGAAAGTGCAAGCTAGCTGGATACTTTTGGCCGTTGATACAACAAGATACGAACATCCTGGTTCAGAGGTGTAGGACTTGTCAAATCCATGACAATATCACCCATCAACAAGCCCAAGAAATGAACGTCATCTCATCAGCCTGGCCTTTCGATCAGTGGGGCGTCGACATAGTCGGACCACAACCCCGAGCTCCGGTCAACAATAGAAATGTGGTAGTCGCAGTGGACTACTTCATGAAATGGGTCGAAGCCAAGGCTTTGACCGACATCAGAGCTTCGACCATTAAAAAATTCTTGTGGGTCGATATTTTATGCAGGTATGGAATTCCCAGGGCTCTGATCTCAGATAATGGCACTCAGTTCGAAGACAGAAAGGTTAGAGAATGGTGCAACGAATAAATATCGGTCGACACTTCACCTCGGTAGCCTACCCGCAAGCGAACGGTCAAGTCGAGCAAACAAATCGACAAATCAAGCTAGGGTTGAAGAAGAGACTAGAAGCCGAAGGTCGAGATTAGGCTGACAAACCTTTCGAGCATCCTAGTCGTATAGGACGACTCAAACTCTTCGACCAGAGAAACATCATTCTCTCTTGTCTACGGATGCGGCGGTAATTCCTACGAGAGATTGGTCGTCCCTCTCTCGAGTGCTAGCCTTAATGTCGAAGCCAATGCTCACGACCTTCGACACGAGAAAGATAACATTGAGAGCGGCGAGAAATAGCCCGACTCAAATGGCGAGTACAAACACAAGATCTCGCGATATTACAACTCAAGGGTCAAATACAAATACTTAAAAGTCGGAGATTTTGTCCTCGGGAAAAAAGAGGCAAGTCGCCAAGAAGCGATGGAAAGTTGGACCAATTGGGAAGGTCCGTGTCGAGATCTTGAAGGTCCACCCCAAAGGATCCTACCAACTCGGACGATCGAGATGGAATCACGGTTCCTTAGCGTTGGCACACCAATAATACGAGGAAGTATTACGTTTAATTAAACTTTATGTCGATTCGTTCTTGTTTTTACCTTTTTATGCTTTGTAATAAGTCTATTTGACAATTTCATGAATGTTCTATTAAACATGTCCTTTCCGAGATGCTTTTATGTTTGTTAGGATCTGACCTTAACATCATAAGTCTAATGCGATACAACATGTCAAAGGCAATGCAATCGACAATGAGAAGGGAAAATCCGCAAGTCGGACCCCTCAATACAGCCTAAAGCAAAATGAGCCTACAAGGCAAAAAAATGCTAAGGCAAAGAAAGAGTTCGCAAAGTCAGACCAAGCGCCCATAAAATCGACCGACCAAGCGCAAAATGAGCCTAATGGGCAAAAATACTAATGCTGAGAGGGACGGTTCACAAAGTCGGACCAAGCGCCCGAGCATCGACACCTTTCATGCAAAACTAGTCAAGTGACAAAAATGCAAAGGCAAATAGGTCCATCTCAACTAGTACAGACTACTTAAGTGCAATAAGAACGAGAGGTTCATAATACACATGGGGGCAACACGACATCGATAAAGCAAACATAAAGCAGGGCGAGAGGCCCAACAAGTGAAGAGCTAAAAGACATCGAGACATAAAGATAAGTAATAAAAACAAGAGACAAATACCACAAAAATCGAAGCAAAATAAGGGCAAGTCGACAAAACCAGCCAAAACAAAGTATGATCAGAAACATTATACAGGCCAAAGTCAAGTTATACAAATTCAAGTTCAAAAAGTCGAATCCAAATTCGACAAAAGTAAAATACAAAGAACAACAATTATGAAGCAGCATCGGGAGTCGGGTCAGTGATCAAAGGGGTCGGCTCGGTATCAGCGGTGTCGGCGGCTCGGGTAGATGTCGAAGGACCATACTTTTTGGGAAGAGATTCCCCTCGTTGGAACTCCTCGTTGTATTGGTCATATAACCTCTCTGCCTCGGTCTCATAAAACTGTGCCGCAGCAAGTTTAGACACAACAAACTCAGGATAGACATCTAAAGCGTGATTCACCGCCAGAGTGTAACCGCCCATCATGGCCATGCGCATCATCACGGTCAAGTCCTCGTCGAGCTCTTTCGACTTGCGATAATCGAGGATTGCCTCTTTCTTGGCCTCCTCGGCTTTGGAAGGAATCCTCTCCAATTCGACCTTGGTAGCATCCTCTCTCCCGAGTGCTGCTCAACCCGGCCAAAAAAGCGTAGTGCGCTTTACGCATCTTTCGAACTTCGACCGCCCGGTCGAGAATACTTTATCCAAGACACGCGGTCGTCTCGTGTCCTTGTGAGATCATTGGCGATTGAGGCGACTCCTTCTTCAACTTCTTTATCTTAGCGTATGCGATGGCGGTCAAGTTATAAAAATAACTTGATACAAATAACCAACTAGCAAGAGAACTAGGTTCAATCGTAGTATAGCTAGATAAGTCGAAGTCGATCCCACAGAGACTCGGCTTAAACAAGTACAATGTTATTAAACTAAAAATAGATTAAAAAGGCGGTCTCGACCAACAATAACGTAGAAATAAAGATTGACACGATAGAAAACACAAAGACTAACAATACGACACAAGACACTTTAAACACTTGTTTTTATGGTTTTATAAGACTACAACAAGCGGTATTGATTACACTAGTAGTAATTACTCCCCGTATATGTATATCTAAGCCGAGGCAGAGAAAAGACATTAAGGTTGATTATATTTTGGCTACGAGGAGCCATCCACTAAGCTGGATCTACCGTGAGCGGATAGAAGATCTTTATGTAATTACGAATCCTTCCTTGGATAGGATAGAACATCATATAACAAGCATGCTATACCAAACTAGGGATGCCGATCTAAAATCGCCACCTCGTCTACAGCAACCACCGTGGGCGAGTTGGCACACCTCCTAAACGATCGGCTAACTTATGTCCTATTTAACATGGCAATTTTCACAATATATCATATTAATTTACGAGAACGACGTAACAAATTGGCGGATCTATTACATGTGTATATGAAAAGCAGAAAGCCGCAGCGTGGCGAAGTCGTTCCACGAGAAAATTCTTGGAATCTTGATGGCTAGATCTAACCATATAGACCGTGGTAGATCTAGACCGGTGACTCTATAATTTGCTCATAAAACTCTTTAAATGCGACTTAGATCTACATGAATATGGGTTTGTTAATTAACTACATCACGAAATCAATACACAAGCGACTACTCCATAACGAAATAAAATAGATCTACGAATAAAAGCGACATATTTGGATAGACATTACCCTCATAAGCGGAGGGTCCTCGATCCTTTAATGCAATCTCTAATCGATGAATCCATCGCCTCCGTGATGAAGCAACATAATATAAAATAAAAAGAACTATATTGATAAACTAAAAGTATTGTAGTATTGTGTTTTGTAGGTTGGTGGTTTTTTCAGCATCGTGGCTGCTGTTTATATAGGAGTTGTAGCCGACATAGGGAGAATCCAGAAGATATGCACGCATTAATCTGATTAGGCTCGGGTGACCGAACAGTTACGCTCGGTCGACCGAATGGTTACGCTCGGTCGACCGAATGGCATGGCTCGGTCGACCGAGCCTCCTCTTTGGCGTTTTCAATTTCGCGCCGTCGACTTGTTCCCCACTTCACTCTTCTATCTTGATCGATTTGTCTCTTCATTAATGCTCCGATTTTCTTCCTTATTTATCTTGAGATTTCCGATTGCATGACAATTATCCTCCCGATTCATTACGATCTGCGAAATCGGCATTTATCACACAATTAATTGCTCTTTTATAATAAAAACGACAAAATACCAATTATCACATTAATAATCACTTATCATTAAATAATAAATATAAACACGTGATTTAATATGAAATATATATAATTAACTCGATTTAAGGTTGAATTGATGACATAAATAGGTATATTTTAAGCTTGTCATCAAAATGCCCCTAACTTAAACTTTGCTAGCCGTCCCGAACAAAGCATCAATAAGTCATTCCTCAAGACAACATTTTCCGTGGTCAACTCATACTTACACAAGAAACTCGAGTCAACTCATACCAGTCATGCTCATCAGGATAAGAATTATTCATTACTGCATTTATGAATCGAAGTGATTGTGTGCATGTGCATTGGTTTTATATAAATGTAGCAAGATTAGAGCTTATCAGACTTCATATCAAAATTCACCAACATCGAGCATTCATACTTCTTATGCCTCGCATAATGGTGAAAGCACTAGAACAATAAGCAAGAGCGTATCTATAGGGATTTTGGACTTGGAGACCGAGTACCACTCAAAGCCTCTAACAATTTAATTTTTTCAATTTTGCATATTTTGAATACTACTAATCTCAAGGAAGAAAACTTTTAGTAGAGTATCCCCTATCTTAGATTAAGCATAGCATCGAATATTACCACAAGCAAGGGGCTACTTTGGTAATGTTACTACAAGCCAGTGTTTTAATGCCTTTGTCAAAACACAGGTACGTCCCAAGCTTATTACTCCGCTTTTGTTGGCTAGAAGATCAGAATACATCAGTCGATAAATAACGACACTAGGTAAGCATAACCAATCTTCTATGCAATGTACACATACCTCTTTCAATTATTATAATTCATGCGGTACTAAGCGATTCACATGTTGAGTAGTTGAACAATACCTAACTTATACTTGCAGTTGTTGGCATGAATATTCTTAAGTTTACTAACAATTTATCATAAAAAGTATAATATGATCACGTACTCACGCAACTTGGTTCCTTTCCTATCAATTCTAAGTATAAGGACTTCACAAGTTTAAAGTGCGAGTTCAACAACTTGGCATTTATCCATGAAATTTTTAAATTTTGCTCAATATTGCCTCGATATTCCGTTCCTCTTTACTTTTTCAACAAATAGCTAAGTCCCTTGCCCCCACTTAAACATGGCATTGTCCTCAATGACAAAAATAAATGAGTTTAAGAAAAAAGACTTAGCTCTGGAAGCGGCTCCCAGTGAAGGAACAAAATCGGAGTAAACCTCAAAGACGTCGTCGAGAGAGGCAGACATATCTGTATAAACAAACAAGCTCCACGAAATTGTCAAATACCATGTCTATGGAAGTTATAAAATAATGTGGCGATAATTAGATATAAATATCTAAAAGCAGTTTAAGCCACTTTACTTTATATCGCCATTGACAATACCAAAAGGATTTAAACCTAAATAAAAACTCACATGGCGGCTATCAAGGAAAAAACCTCGTTTATTCGAACTTAGACTCGGAACATGGCGAGATGAAAAAAAAACCGTGATAGGCGCATGCTACTTTATTCAAAGCAAAAACAAAAACAAATCTAAAAGAAAGTTTTAAGAAATAGTTCTATGGTTATAGTCGTTAGCTCATTTGTACTCACATGATGGTCTAGTTGTAACTAGGATTTCTAGAGTAAGTACTTCTTCCTCCCTATCAAATTGATTCCCGAGATAATGCTTTACTCGGTGGCCATTCACCACAAAAAGTCTTTCGATCATCCGGGTGACTTACCTCTGACTCCGGAAGGAAATACTTTACTCACTTTATAAGGACCAAACCATCTTGATTTTAGCTTTCCGGGAAGAGTTTCAAGCGCGAATTGTAAACAAGAACCATATCACCCACCTTAAAGGTGCGGTCAAGGATCTTTTATCATGAAATCTCTTAGTGCGCTCTTTATAGATTCGAGCATTCTCGTAAGCTTCAATGTGAAACTCTTACAAGGCGAGTTAATTCCAACAATCTCTTTTCTCGGCTAAACTTTCATCTAAATTCAACATCACGAGTAGCCCATAAGGCACGGTGCTCAAGTTCAACGGTAGATGACACGCGTTCCCAAAAACAATGCAGTGCGGGGACATACCTATGGAAGTCTTATACTTGATCCGATAAGCCCATAAAGCGTCATCTAACTTCAACGACCAATCTTTCCTTGTTGGGTTCACGGTCTTCTCTAGAATGCGCTTAATCTCTCGGTTCGTGACCTCAACTTGACCACTTGTTTGAGGATGATAAGCGGTAGCTAACTTATGCCTCACCCCGTACTTGGCCATTAACTTCTCAAATGGCTTATTACGAAATGGCTCCCATTATCACTAATGATGGCATGAGGATTCCAAACCAGCGTGAAGATATTTTCTTTAAAAACCGCAGTACAACCTTTGCATCATTGGTAGGTGAAGCAATTGCCTCAACCCATTTAGACACATAGTCATTGCCACCAAAATATAGCGGTTTGAAGCAGGATGAAGTGAAAGGTCCCACAAAATCAATTCCCCATACATCAAAGAGTTACGGTTCTAGGATACTCCTCGGTGGCATTTCATTTCTCCTCGAGATATTGCCCGTCATTTGGCAAGAATGAGCGAGGATCTAGCATATTCATGCGCTTGATTTTGTAAAGATTTGGCAGTAGAAACCACATTGGAGAACTTTAGCGGCAGATCTTGTCCCCTCCATAGTGTCCTCCTACTTCATAAGTATGGCAATGTTTAAGTATATCGAGGAATTCGCTCTCAGGAACACATCTTCTAAAGATGTTATGCGAACAACGCTTAAAAGATAGGGTTCATCCCAATAATAGTGTTTAAGGTCCGCAAAGAACTTCTTCTTTTCTTTGTTGGTTCAAGTCAGTGGCAAATATCTCCCGGATAAATAATTCACATAATCTTTAAACCATGGTTGTTGCTTCTCGGCCTTAACAACCTCACTGCTTGAAGATATTTGGCGCAATCACTACTCCACAAAATGGTAGAGATGGAGGATAATTGCTCGTCGGGGGGTTTTCTAAGCGAGGGTGTGAATGCCTCCTCAGGCTCTTTCTCATCATCACTAACATCTTACTATATTTTCATCGTTCTTTGGGATTGTTGGAGTAAGCTCCTTTTCACTTCTAGTCATTATTGCGTTCACATCACTAGGGTTCTATCGGTGTTACTTGGAAATCCCGGGAGAGTGCAGTTGTGATTGTTCGACTAATTGTCCTATTTGATGAGAGAGATTATGGACTAAGGCTTCTTGGTTGGTGACTTTGGCATCATTCTCTTGCGATATTGGTGAAAGTTTGTAGCCAAGTCGGTAATGGATTACGCTAATTGATTCACGATGTCGGACATTGTGTTACTCATCTTTTCAAGCGCAACTTCCCAACCGTAAGTTTGAGCTTCTTTGAGGTACATAAGTGTTGTGTGGTTTTACCCCTTCATTTGGATCACTCCATCGAATTCAGGTTAGTCATGATTTGGTTTGTAACCTTCATAGTGATTACCCTGTCTCTAATGTAATTGCTTCTTTAGTACCCGTATTCTCTAATGGCCTAGTCGTTTCCGTCCACTTTTCAGTCTCTACTCGTACAATCCTCTCATGCATACCATCCACCTTATCATTTATGAGCAATAGAGTATTTAGGATCTTATGCGATACATCCTCCTCAAGATTATCGGCCATCTTCACGATTTGCTATTTCACCACCTCCCATTGGCTATTCATTGCTATATGCTCCATCTTTCCTCGTGCCTCCTCGGGAGATAAAAGAACAAAGCGCTCCATTCTTTGGAGGCATCTACTAAATATCTTCTCCGTATCTCTCAATCCATGGTAAAGGTTTGCATTAAAATCCATAGAGGATATCATGATGAGGGCACTTCCTCATGGACTCTTAAAAGCGTTCCCAAGCTTGATCAAAACTCTCCCAGATTCTTTGCTTGAACCCCAAGATATCTTGGCGTAACTTAAAGGTCTTTCTATAGGGAAGTACTTATTCATGAACTTTTGCGGTGATTCCTCCAGGTTGTGATTGATCTAGCCTTTAAAGAGAAAAGCCATTGCTTAGCTTTATCTTTCAAAGTGAAAGGAAAAGTCTCGACTTAATGTTATCCTCAGGAACGATTACGGCTTCACGGTACTAATGATCTCTAAGAAATTCATCACGTGAATGCTAGGATCTTCATTCAGGTTACCATGAAAAGTGGAATAGTTTGTCACCATTTGAATGACATTAGGTTTCGGGTGATAAATCTCAGCAGCATTTTTAGGCACTACGATAGCAGGGATGAATTGTTCAATGGTGGGCGTTGCATAGCTTTGCAAGGTACGCCTTTCCCATGCAGCCACAGCTTGGTTAACAAAATTTGCATTATTAAAATTATTTCCATTTACTGGTTGGCTTCATTGGTAATCCTTCCATGTATAAAGTTGATTGATGTGCTCTTGATTTTTCCTCGCCTTGCTCTTGATTGGATCCTCGGAAATCTGGGTAGCTTGCTTGTTTTTGTTTTTTATTTTTATTTTTATTTGCAAGACAAAAACAAAATTAAACAATTAAAATACGCCAAGACTACTGCCTTTGGCGAGACTCTAAAATAGACAAAAATAGAAAAACAATAAACTATTAGAAACTTTAAAGGCTAATCTAGACTCAATAAATAAAAACTAAACTAAAAGCAGACTAAGAAAAATATAAAAACACAAAGCGGCCTGTGTAAAACAAAAGCGAGCAGAAGCAGAAAAAGAAAAAATAATAATAATAATAATAAATTCTCAAATCGACCGAGAAGCGGTGGATTCGATCGACCGAATCGCTTTATTTATTTATTTATATATATATATATTTTTAATGACCTTTATTTAATATCTGAACTCTTATTCACAATATTTACGAATCTACTTTTAATAAAATAAGCTATACTCAATTTAATGACACGAGTCCCGGCAACGGCGCCAAAAACTTGATGACGGTCAAGTTATAAAAATAACTTGATACTAAATAACCAACTAGCAAAGAGAACTAGGTTCAATCGTAGCATAGCTAGATAAGTCGAGAGTCGATCCCACGAGAAGACTCGGCTTAAACAAGTACAATGTTATTAAACTAAAAATAGATTAAAAGGCGGTCTACGACCAACAATAACGTAGAAATAAAGATTGACACGATAGAAAACACAAAGACTAACAATACGACACAAGACACTAAACACTTGTTTTTATGGTTTTATAAGACTAAACAAGCGGTATTGATTACGCTAGTAGTAATTACTCCCCATATATGTATATCTAAGCCGAGCAGAGAAAAGACATTAAGGTTGATTATATTTTGGCTCACAGGAGCCATCCCCTAAAGCTGGATCTACGCCGTGAGCGGATAGAAGATCTTTATGCTTAATTACGAATCCTTCCTTGGATAGGATAGAACATCATATAACAAGCATGCTATACCAAACTAGGGATGCCGATCTAAAATCGCCACCTAAATGCAGGCAACCACCGTGGGCGAGGTTGGCACACCTCCTAAACGATCGGCTAACTTATGTCTATTTAACATGGCAATTTTCACAATATATCATATTAATTTACGAACGGCGTAACAAATTGGCGGATCTATTACATGTGTATATGAAAAGCAGAAAAGCGGCGTGGCGAAGTCGTTCACAGAAAATTACTGGAATTTTAATGGCTAGATCTAACCATATAGACCGTGGTAGATCTAGACCGGTGACTCTAGAATTTGCTCATAAAACTCCTTCGTACGACTTAGATCTACATGAATATGGGTTTGTTAATTAACTACATCACGAAATCAATACACAAACGACTACTCCATAACGAAATAAAATAGATCTACGAATAAAAACGACATATTTGGATAGACATTACCCTCGTAAATGGAGGGTCCTCTGATCCTTTAATGCAATCTCTAATCGATGAATCCATCGCCTCCGTGATGAAGCAACATAATATAAAATAAAAAGAACTATATTGATAAACTAAAAGTATTGTAGTATTGTGTTTTGTAGGTTGGTGGTTTTCTCGGCATCGTGAGCTGCTTTGTTTATATAGGAGTTGTAGCCGGCATAGGGAGAATCGGAAGATATGCACGCATTGTCGATTAGGCTCGGATGACCGAGCGATTACGCTCGGTCGACCGAATGGTTACGCTTCGGTCGACCGAATGGCATGGCTCGGTCGACCGAGCCTCCTACTCTGGCGTTTTCAATTTCGCCCGTCGACTTGTTCCCCACTTCACTCTTCTATCTTTGATCCGATTTGTCTCTTCATTAATGCTCCGATTTTCTTCCTTATTTATCTTGAGATTTCCGATTGCATGACAATTATCCTCCCGATTCATTACGATCTGCGAAATCGGCATTTATCACACAATTAATTGCTCTTTTATAATAAAAGCGACTAAATACCAATTATCACATTAATAATCACTTATCATTAAATAATAAATATAAACACGTGATTTAATATGAAATATATATAATTAACTCTGATTTAAGGTTCGAATTGATGACATAAATAGGTATATTTTAACTGTCATCATATGCCTCTATCGCATGAGTCTCCAATTGGGACTCCAATCCGGCAATGATGTGGACTCTTTTTGTCACCATCATCGAGCGACTTCAGATTTTCTTCTTCAAGTCTTCCTCTGCCTCATTGGCGTGGCCAATCTCTTATGACCTCCTTGCCTAGATGGTGTATGCAGTAGGGGAAAAGAGATACATCCTTGGCGAGAAATAAGGGATAGGCGTAGATAAAAAGAAGAAAAGGGAAGCAACTTACCAGGCGACACAACTTCCGAAGTGCGGAAGAAAGAACTTTGTTTTCCATGGTTGCACTCTCATCGGCAGCTAGGTTCATATCGACCTCGACTTCAGCAAAGGTTTCACCGACTTTGGCCTTCTTAGCCTGTCTCTGCTGATCCCTCACTAGGTCGGGTAGGGTGGTTCTCTTCCTGGGTTGTGCCGCCGTTTCTTCATTTCCACTGACGGCTGTTGTTATATCAACCATGGCCTCGTCATCTTCATTTCGTAATGAGCCATAGCAGATAAGTAAGCCACT
Organism: Gentiana macrophylla; assembly: GCA_026214975.1. Lineage (NCBI taxonomy): Eukaryota > Viridiplantae > Streptophyta > Magnoliopsida > Gentianales > Gentianaceae > Gentiana > Gentiana macrophylla. The sequence goes on from CM047806.1 coordinate 89,876,384, forward strand.
AGTAGGCTGAGGTTGGGTGGGGGAGCGAGCTGGGATGGCCGATTCGGCACTAGCAGGAGCAGTCTCGATTTGGACAAGGCTCTTTTCTCCAGTATTAGGAGTGGTCCTCTGCTCGACAGCCTTATCAGAAGAGGCCGTCTGACCCGCGAGCAGCGGTGTGAGCTTGCCCTTCGGTTTGGGGACTTGAGTGGGGTCGGTGATGATTGAGAACTTTCCCACTGCAGGAAGAAAAGATAAAGTTAGTATCAACAATAATATAAAGAGGTATAGACCTCGAAAAAGGAAAACATAAATAAGTACACAGAGAAACATCCTACAGTTCTCTTGATTTTGGCGTGAAGATTCGCATAAGGCATCGGCCCCGCTTCTTCCAGATTGGCCAGGCCATAGAGAAGGCTCAGATCTCGGGTGGCCACCTCGAAACCAAAGCCGTCCATTATACGGGCCTCTTGAGGGACTGGACCCTTATCCAGATTATCTGTCCTTTTGCCCATCGACCTCCACTGCCCGATGTAGGGGTTATCTAAGCCGTGATGTAGGAAGAAGAATCGAGGCTTCCTGTCCCCGTGTGATGAAGGCCCTCGGGACACAAACTCATGTCGATTTGTCCTTCGTTGGAAAGTGTACCTGAGTTTGTCTGGCATGTTTCTCATCTTGTAGTAGTAGCGGAAGAGAGGATCGAGAAGCAGACCCGGCCACTCGACACGCCAGTACAAACCCCATCAGAATCCTAATAGCATTGAGGCCTAATTGAGAAACACTCATCTCATAATGGTGTAGAATTTCTACGACGGCGGGGCATAGTGGGAATCTCAATCCACTGGAATGTTGGGCTTCGTAGACTGAGCAAAACCCTTTCGGGGGCTCATCGGTGTATTGATGTTGGCCGGAAGGGATTCGGATTTCAAACTGAGGGCCAACAAGACCAAAATTTTGATGGATTTTATCAATGTCATCAGAAGAAAGGGCAATGAGACAATCTTTAGGACACTTCCCATCCATCCTAGTCGCTAGTTTCTTGGGTTCCCTAAGGACATGAGGGTATGAACCTACGGGTTCACCGGAAAGTGGCTGGAAAGGAAGATCAGAATGGGTAGACGGTGAAGCTGGGTTATGTGCCGGTGATTCACTACCCCTATCTGATTATGTAGCACTACTAGACATGAGTAAATGCAAAAGGAAGAGGTAGAAACAAGAAGGATGCTTACTTGGTATTTGGAGAGCGTGCAACGAAAATGGTGAAGTAATCTCTTCTCCTGCTCTTTCTCTCCTCTTTCATGCTTGCTAAATTCTGAGATGATTTGAGAGGACGTGTTTGAGGGAGTTATAACCCCTTCAAATCATGAAAATCGAGGTAACGGCGTTACTTTTAACGAAAAAAGATGCTTCGTTCCTTGTGCTGAAGAGACGGCGTTAGTGCGCCATGACGTCACGCCACGACGCTATAATCGGTTGGGGTTGCAGGTGGAGGGCTTTTTCCCGCCCAAACGATGACCCAACTCGAAGACAATTCAAACGGCAGATTTGATCTCGGACAACGGGGGTCGCCTCTCTCAAGTATGGGGACTTATGACGATACATGGTTTCACCCCTCCACGTGTTGTCTTCCAGTTGGTCTCCATGATATGAATGAGAATCAAGGGTGCATGTTGATGTCGGACTCGGGGACACGACAATCGACTACGGCGATGTAGGACAAGGGTCCCGGGCTCGACCACCGCATGTCGGTTACGTCGGTCTCGAAGCGAGTCCGCACGCCACTCGAAGGCCCATTATCGGTGTGATAACTTGGGCAAGGGGCAAGGTCCATGAAGGGTAATATGACAATAGCTAGGACCGACATAATATTAGGGTTAAGGCGTGCATTATCATTATAAATACCACGTTCCAGGAACTACGTATGGCTTCATTCCTGGACAATTACAGGATACGTAGACAATCTAAGACAAGTTCTTAGACTCAGCCTCAAATCTTAAAATCTACAACTCGTTCATAAGGCATTAGGGTTTTGGGTGTTCATCGTTAGATTCATTCAGGCCCGGCTTAATTAGGTGACATAATTTGTCATCGTCAAAGATAGAGATGATTCATACATAAAAGATAAATTTGTTATTTAGGTAATTGTTTTATTTTAAAAATAATGACCGATATTTGTTTTAAGTTATTCTAATATAGGATAAGAGTTTGAACATGTGAGTGGACATTTCAACCTCTTATAGCAATGCCCAACCCATGCCACTAGACCGAATATTTATTACGAGATTAGTGTGAGTGCAGTGTGAACAAAAAAATTTCTATTAATTACGTAGGTTTCGTATTAATTGCATAGGATTCTTTGAGGTGTATATATACACTATACTGTGAATTATGAATGATATCGAAAATCATAAATGTTGACCCTATGAAATTTATCATGGTATCGGAGACAGGTTTTGATACTATTGGGAGAGATTCTCACACTCTTGAATGTATAAAGAAATAAAGTAGCGTCTTTACTAACACAAATTGGTTTTAGTAAGCGCTTGATCTTAACAGATACATTCTCCTAAAAAACATACAACAAGTCGGAGCAAGCATGGTAGCATTGGAGGTGGAGAAGCACCCTGCTGATCGGATTCTTCCGGTTTTGATCAGTCTCGGTTGGAGTTTGTAACGGACCGTTCTCAACCTTTAAGGCATGATTCCTCACCTACTTTGGATCGTCCTTGTCAGACCTGGATCCAGGAGGATAGACCTCGGGCTGGACCGGCCAATGACAGCAAAGAGCAGGATGGTGACACGACGGTGACATTCCGGCACCAAGACGACGGCAACCCAAGAAACAAGACTGAATGGGATGCTGGATCGGAAGGTTGTAGCAGTGTAGCCTTCATAGTCGTGAAGGAAATACACACGTACTTTTTCCGCCACCAAAGGGAGTGAACGGCGGTAGTCAAACTGATGGACAGGGGAGAAAACGAGTACCTGTTTCAGCACCCTCTCGGCGACCGGCCTAGAAAACCGCATTGACAGGTAATGTTCAACCTAACCCACTACTTCGACTCAAACAAGAAAATTGGATCATTCCGGGTTTGCCAAAATTAGATCAACTGGTAAGTTGGGGTTGGATTATTGATACCGGGATGACACATCACGTGACAGGTGATCTAAACTTATTGGTTAATTATCAATCTATTGCGCATTGACCCATTGGATTGCTAGATGGAAGTTTGTCGGTTGTAACCCATAAGGGAACGGTTATTTTGTCTGAAAATTTGTATCTCAATCATGTTTTATAATCATTGTGTTATGCAGTTTATGTATAAATTATGTGTTATGCAGGACCGTGTGACGAGGACGCTTATTGGACTGGGTAAGCATATAGGAGGACTTTTCTTTTTCTCGGGCATTCCAGATGCTCGGGTTCTCGCTATTGATGATGTAAAGGCAATGGAATTGTGGCGCCGGTGATCGGGGCTTCCCTTAAAAAAGGTCTTAGGTCAGGTTCCAAATATTATTGTTTCTACAAATTTGAATAAAAATGGGTGAGAAGTTTTTTTTCTGGCAAAACAACCACGTGAATTCTCCCTTAGTGAAAGCCGTCCTAGTCGAATGTTTGAGTTAGTTCATTGTGATTTAGGGGTTCAGATCACGGTACCTTCCACGTGTGAAGCAACGCGTACTTTCTGACAATTATTGATGATTTTTCTCGTTTTGTTTGTGTTTATCTACTTTTGAGTAAAAAGGAGGTTGAAATAGTATTTTTGTATTTTATGGCTTTGATTGCCCGTCAATTTGAAGTGCTAGTTAAGCGCGTCAGAAGCGACAATGGAACCAAATTTAAATCTTTACTTCCCTATTTAGAAAACATGGAATAATTTTTAAAACCTCGTGTGGCGGAACAACCCAGCAGAATGGACGGGTTGAATGCACGCACATACATATTTTGAATGTTGCACGGGCTATTCGTTTTGACAGCCATTTACCTCTTAAGTTCGGGGGAGTGTGTGTTGGATACTGCCTATATCATTAATCGCACTCCTTCTAGTGTCCTTCATTTTAAAACCCCTTATGAGTGTCTGTTTGGAAAACCACTAGATTTGTCCATGCTTCGAGTTGTAGGGTGTCTATGTTTTGCACATGATCACCGTCCCTCTAAACATAATTTGGATAGTCAGAGTCGAAAATGTGTTTTTCTCGGATAACCATTTGCGAAGAAATGATGGACATTATATGACCTGGATACAGATTGAAATATTTGTTTCCCATGATGTTAAGTTCATTGAGCATGTATTCCCATTTGCGACCAACTTTGATTACCGAGACCCCTCACCTTATATTCCTACATAGCCGGATGTTCCCCTACTTTGTGATGAGGAGGTTGATTATTATCCTCCTCTTGTGGGACATCCCTCTCCCAAAGATGTACACGTTGAGGGGGGGGGGGAATCCACGAGGATGAAGAAATTGTTCATGATGCATCACCACCTCCCCAACCAGCAGTGGAAGAAGTAGAAGAATTGGGGAGGGGACAGCGACAAAAGATTCCTAACTCTCAGTTTATAGACTTTCCTACACATACTCTCGTGGGAAAGAAAGTCCAACTGCATGCTCATCCGCTTCATGTGCATCCTCAAGTACTCTTTATCCCCTTGCACATTATATCAATTATGATTCTTTTTCTGACAAGCATCGCAAGTTTCTCGCAACAATCACTGTATGTAATCCTCCTACCTCGTTTAAAGAGGTAGTTAAACCTAAGGGTTGGTGTAAACCCACGGATGATGAAGTTTGGGCATTGAAAGATTAGGGAATGTGGGAATTGCAACCCTTACCACCCGGAAAAAGGCATTGGCGAGTAAATAGGTGTATACGGAAAAGTATGATGAACATGGAGTGTTGCAACGGCTGAAATCCCGATTGGTTGCATTTGGGAATCATCAGATTGAAGGGATTGACTATACCGAAAGTTTTTCTCCGGTGGCCAAGCTGGTGACTGTGCGTACCTTTATGAGTGTATAAATGACTCTACAATTGGAACATTCATCAAATGGATGTCCATAATGCTTTCTTGCATGGGGATTTGTAGGAGGAGATATATGCAGATTCCCTCGGGGTTTGAGAAATGGGATTCGAACATGGTATGTCAAATACAGAAGTCTCTTTATGGTTTGAAACAGGCACCGCGTTGTTGGTTCTCCAAGCTTGCTTCCGCTCTCAAGGAATACGGATTTCGTCAATCCTATTCGGACTATTTTCTTTTTTGCCTACATCACGGTGAGATTGAGCTCTATGTCCTTGTGTATGTTGATGACATGATCATGGCCGACACTGATAAAGTAGCTCTTGGTATTTTTAAACAATATTTGGGGTATTGTTTTAAAATGAAAGATGTGGGACTCCTTAAATACTTCTTTGGCTCAGAAGTTGCCCGCAACAAACAGGGGATATTCTTGAGTCAACGCAAATACACACTTGATATTCTTAATGAGACAGGCATGTTGGGTGCCAAGCCTACGGACTTTCCTATCGAGCAGAATCACAAAGTGTCATTATCTACGGAACCGTTATTGGATGATGCCGAGAAGTATCGACGCTTGCTGGGTTGTCTTATTTATCTCGTTGTCACTCGGCGGTTGGCCTACTCTCCATATTTTATCGTGTTCAAATGGGGCACCTCGCATTGAGCATTGGGAAGCCGTATTCCGGTGGTTCGTTATCACGAAGAAGAGGCATGGTGCGGGAATTCTTTTGCGATCCGACAATCTTTACTCCTTTAAGGTTGGTGCGACTCGGATTGGGCAAGTTGTAGATTGGAGAAATGCCCAGGAATACAAACCACCCACCCAGGGAACAACGAGCCAAAGGCTTGGAAGTCAAAGAAACAAGTGACAGTCTCTCATTCATCTGCGGAAACTGAATATCTTTCCATGGCGTCCCTCATATGCAAGTTGAAATGGCATAAGCAACTCCATGATCATCTCGGAGTTCGACATCCCCCCAGAATTCACATGTTCTGTGATAGTCAGTCATCGTTGTATATTTTTCAGAATCCTATTTTTCATGAACGCATACGAAGCATATTGAGGGTGATTGTCATTTTCGTGCGTGATGCCATCGCGATGGTTTAATCATTCCATCATATGTTCCCACGAAGGTGCAATTGGCGGATATTTTTACCAAAGTTTGAGACAGCGGCGCCGAGTTTCTTTTTTTTGCTCAAGTTGAGCGTTTGTGACATTCACACTCCACCTTGAAGAGGGGTATTACGAGATTAGTGTGAATGGGCAGTTTGAACAAAATATTTTCTATTAATTGCGTAGGATTCGTTTTAATTATGTAGGATTGTATATATACACTATACTGTGAATTATGAATGATATAGAAAATCACAAATTTTGACCCTATGAAATTTTTCAATATTCTAGAGCATATTCCTTTGTTATTTGCCGGAAGGGTGAAAATGTATCGATTTTAATTGTGGAATGCTCAAACGGATGCTTAAAATTATTTAGGGACAAGTTTATTAAATAAAAAGAAAATTAAATGCCCAAATATATAGAGTAATACTAGTTTAAATGCCTTCGATTTCTTTTCTCCATGTTTTTAAAATATATAGTTAATCTTGAAGAGATTATTCAAGTTAAAGTGAAAAAATATTTTGAGAATAAGTACTTTTTTCTATTCAATCATATTATATAGGGAGAATGACAGAAATATTTCATCAATTAAGTAGAAAGACAGTCTTTTGAAACTTTCGTATAAATGACAAAACTATTTATCCAATCGTCGAAATTCACTTGTGTTGAAATTTAATTATTTAAATTCATTGCGAAATTCATCGTTTAAATTCACTAATTTTCAAAATTCATTGTCGAAAGTCAACGATTTTCAGATTCACTATCGAAATTCATTTGATTTTTGAATTCATTGTTGTCCTACCATTATAAAAATTATGCAGTTTGTCCTTCCATTTATTCATTTGATTTTGAATTATTTGCTTTCATTCTTCTCATTATAAAAATTATGCGCATTGTTCTTACCGTTATAAAAATTATTACGATTGTTCTTCCATTATAAAAAATATGTAATTTGTTTTATTCTTAAAAATAATCCAGATTTAATTATATCTCTTCTCATATTATATAATCGGTGAATAAAGTCGATCGACTCATAATCCATGTATGCTCGAAAATTAAATACATCTAAGCTAATATCTTTTAGGAGAATTATTTTTTTATACGAATACTGAAGTTAAGACTGCAAATATTATTAGAATAAAAGTATTTCATAAACGATATTGATATTTAATTAGATATTCGGATCAGGGAATCATTTTAAACTTCTAATAAATCGGTTGATGCTTCATTATTATGTCGGAAAACTGCAAAAATGATCCTGTAAGTTGGCCTCCTACGCGTTTTAGTCCTAGTTTTACTACGATGAAAAAAAAAAATCATCCTATAACTGGGTTTAAAAAAAAAATTTAATAAAAAAAATAAAAAAATGCTCCATGCCGGAATTCGTTGACCGGGCACCGAAATTCCAGAAAAATTGGTATGTGGCTGTCGCGTGGTTGACACGTTGGCTCCTATGTGTCTTTTGGGGACCCATTTTCACCACAATGACAAAAAAAAAAAAAAAAAAAAAAAAAAAAAAAAAAAAAAAAAAGAATTTCATCCCTCCAAATCCCGGTACATTTCTGCATCAGAAGCAGCAGCGTTTGGCTTATTAGCGGCATGCTTTGCCTTCTTCATAAAAGCTTTCATCCTCGCTATATATAACTCCCAGCAGATCGAGACGCACATTCCTCATTGTGTATTAATAGACCTTCTTAAAGTGGCCACATATTCTTCTTTCGTCATGTTTTGCATTATTTCTGACAAGAAAAGTTAAAAAAAAAAAAAATTACATTTCAATCAATCAAAAGCTATTACATACTGACAAAAGATCTAATCTGCTGAAATTTGATCGTATGTAGTACTGGAAAAAGAAAAACAAAAAATAAACTATAACATCGTTAGACAATGCATAAAAAGAAAAAACAAAAACCATTGAAGATTACCAGCAAGATGCGGGATAAATGATATGTCATGATCGACGATCTCTAGTTCTAACGGGCACCTTTCCACAAGAATTTTTAACATCAAAGACATGGTAGTTGTATTCTGTATAAAATCTAAGGCAGAACGATGACACTCTTCTATTTATAAGCCTCTTGCCTACAGTTCTCAAAGGACATGGTAACGGCACAAATTTATCAGCGGCGGAAGAGATTTGTGAAAGCAAAGAAAAAGGATTAGGGTTGAAGAGGTGAGTGGACATTTTTACCCGTCTAGCAATGTCCAGCCCATGTAACTAGATGGAATATTCTAAAGCACATTCCTTTGAAAATCGCCGAAAGGGCCAAAATATACTGTTTTTTATGCATGGAAGGGATAAAATGCACACTTTTAATTATTAGAGAGATTTGGAGAGAAGGACAAAAATATTTAATCTTGCATAAAGATAAAAATATTTTTTTAAATGCTGGCCCATTTTCTCTTTTAAAAAAAAATTTCACTTTCTCTCTCTTCCATCTTTTTGAAACACTTATCTTATCCATGCTCTAAAATATAAGTCATTTTAAGAGTTTTCACATGATTAATGAAGTGGTTGAATGTCATTAATTTGTTGGCTAATGTCTAACATACCTTCCGATTATCATTAAAGCAATAGTTGTTAGGTAATAAAAAGTTGTTGTATTAATAATAAATTAGGGTAAGATAAGCAGGCGATAAATGTTGTCTTGATAATATAGAACTACTTATATTGTGGAGACAAATCAAAAAGTGTGTGATGTCTTATCTATTGGGACGGAGGTAGTATCTTTCAATCTAACTTAAAATTTGAAAATTTTTTAATTAATTTTATTATTTTTCATTCTCTTTATTTTGAGATCACATTCACCATATTCGGCGTAATTTCCGAAAATCCGATGTCGAAATACACTATGATTTGAAATTCACCGTCGATATTCAACATTTTGGGATTCAACGAGAATATTCATTTGAGTGAATTTCGGCGATGAATGTCACGATAAGCGATTTAATGATATCGAACCAAATCTCAAAACGAAAATAATGAAGAAAAAATAAAAAATTCAGTGAAATTTTCATCTTGTTTGGAGATCTTGATCAAAAGATATGAGTGTTTGAAAATGGGGAAAGAAAAAGAAAAAAAGAAAAAAAAAAAAAAAAAGGTTGATGTAGCGAACATCAGCAACGTGTATCAGCGCAAATTAATTTATTTTTCTTTTTATTTTGTCATTTAAACTATAAAAATTATAAATTATCATTCTTTCTATAAAAATATTTAGTTGTCTCACTTATTCTTAAATATAAATAATACTGTGCCCTTATACCTAATTCTCTATAATTATCAGGGGACCGGTATATGAAAAGAATGAAAATGTTAAGAAGCCAATATTTTCTTTTTTCTAATAGATGCCAATTATATTAAACATTGTACTAGTTTAATTGCCTTCGAATTATTTTTCCTATATTTTTTACATATATAGTTAATACTAGCCGGAAATGTAATATCCCGATTTTTCAAAGAGGGCAATTCGGTCTTTTAGCAAAAATCAAAATATTATGTTATTTAATTAATGGAATTAAAGAAAAGGAAATAAATTAAAGGAGTTATTATATTTAAGGGTTTAATTTATTGTTAGGATTATAAAAGGAAAACTAATCTTATATTAACCTAGTTGTTGTTTCACGTAAAAAAAAAACTGGGAGGCGCAAGTTGTGAAAGAAAAGAGAGAAGGAGCTTTTGAATCTGCAAATTAATCCGTTGATAAAAACGCATGAGACATCTCAAGAGAGAAAGGATCACGGCGAGGCGAGGATCCTTTTGATATCAACAATCCACTAAACCCGTCAACGTAAGTTTTCCCTCATCGTTCTTGATACTAGGGTTTGTTCATCATCGTTGTTAATTTGTGTTTTTTCGAGTATAAACATCGTAATGATCATCTTTGGATTGATCGCTTATAGGTTTGAAGTTAAAGGTTTAACCTTTTCAAGGTTTTGGTAGCGTGGATCGCGATGAGCTCGCAAATTAAGGTAACGTGGTGTTCTTATCGTATGACTAAGGTGTCATAAGGTTATAGAGCAATTGGTATCTTATTTTCGTTGTTTGTAATCTCTTTATGTTGGAGTTTGGGCGGAATTGGGTTGGAAATAGTGTTTACGCGATTTGCAGATTTCTCGGGAAAAACCAGGCAAGCGGCGTTTACCTGAGGGCAAACGGGCGTTGCGATCGTAATGTAGCTCAACCGAGCGTTTGGGTATTTTGGACGGGCGTTTGAGGTTTGGCGGTTGATACTGAGGATGTGGTGATTTTCATGAACGGGCGTTTGAAGTACGATGGCGTTCGTTCAGGGCAAAAACGCGTTCACGTGGTGTCCAACGTCGCGTTTGACCTGTTTATTCTGTTTTTCACTGTTTTATCGTGTCAGCTTGGTTTCAGGCTTTATAATCATGTCTTTACTGCTTAACCTTATGTGACAAAGCCTTGAATTAGCTTTTGATGCGTTTAGTTCCGGCACCTTATGGATTCCCTAAAAAGATGAAGTGTGGGACCGTCGAAAGTTTTGGATTTGTCTTGTGCTTCGATAAGCTAGGGTTTATCGATGTCTGTGTATGTGCTAGGTGTTGTAGAGTCTAGTGGTATTAAGAAGAGAGAGTAGACTGATAGGTGAGCCTTATATGTGAATCAACTTAGGTGGCTAGTTAAACATCTAATCAAACGTATGTATTAGATTAATAATCTTAAACATCATGCAATGCTTGGTAAAGCATAGTACAATATCGCGATGTGTTCTCTGACCAGAAAAAATAGACTGTACCCACGCTGTTCAATCGATCGGCTAGATAAAGCGTCTGGTGCACTCTGCCGGTCATCAAACTATCGAGACTCAGATATTCCCGGGGCTACTAGAGCGTGTCTATAAGTAGGTTGCACCAAGTTGTCCTAGTACATCCTATTACTAGGCGTTGTGCCCTTGTTATTCATGATGTAACAAACTTGAGCTAAGCAAGATAACTTTGGAACCTCATGTTATGCTATGAACATAATATGATAGTTAGCTAGGGTTAATAACGGAATTAATTAATAAAAGACGGCGTTGCTTTTATTTCTTTATGAGACCGGCGTTATGCGATTTTCTACAGCGTTACTAAGTACTTATGTAATTACCCGTTACTTTTTGTTTGTCTTTCTCTTTCCCCAAAGAAGATGAACAGGTTGCTAATGTTGACGAGTACTTCGACGATGACGTGTGAGATGGAGCTCTCGAAGACTTAGTTTCTTTAGTTTTGTTTTCTTTCAATAATGTTGTTGATTCAAGTTCAAACAATGTTGTCTTTCTTTTGGATTAGTTCCGTTTGAGTTCTTTTTGGTTTGAATGTTGGATGTTTTAGTTCTCTTTATTGGATTTAGTTTTACAGCAATGAAAACCGTGTGTTCGATCTTTTGTTTTCCCGAGTCGTTTTACCTTCTGTGTCGCTTTAGTTCTTATGTATGACGTAAGGCTTACATATATTATTGAATTTATTTGATAATATTTCTGCCGAGCGCTCTTTCCGTATAAGGACTCGGTGTCGAGAGCAGGCGTTCTGGTTGGTATCAGAGAGAAAGGTTTTCCTTGTTGTGTAGGACTTGATTTCTTCTTTAAGATAAGTTTTAGAGCTTTAGTAACCCCTCTCTTTTCTTGGTTACATAATGGTTCTTACTAGAGGAGGAGCTAATACGAATAACACCGAGGCGGCTAACACCTGAGACGGGCAACACCGAGGCGGGATTTTTTGAAGTCGAGTCCCGAGAAGGAGAAGAAGTGGACCGATTACACAGGGCCCTACAGTTTCTAATGGGAACACCCCATCTATGAGCAACATCATGCATGGGGTGAATCAAAGAGCAGATATCATCGTTAGGGGAATAGTGGAACAAGGGGGTCCTTCACGGTTTAACCCTAACATACCTTTTATCACTACTTTAGCAGGAGTAACATCAGGAGTGTCTGTGCCTCCAATGACCACGAGCTCGACAGGATTAGGACTTTCTCATCCACCGGTGAGTACTTTCCCAACCGTCTCTGTGCAACCTTAACAAGCGTCTGTGCCACCGGCTAGTCAGTTTTTCAGTCGTCCACAGGCATCAGCATTTTCCTCCACACCACTAAGTTTTACACCTCAACCAACGGTTCTTCCTCCACCACCGCCTAGGTCTGATACTTTTGTACCACCTGGCTACACCTATCCACAACAGACTTACCAGTATCAGAATGTTACTACCTCTACGGCTGAGTATTCCACACCCCATCCACCTCAGCAGCCAGTTATGGGTTATCCTACGGGTCCGACGGCTCAGAATACCCCACGGTTCGGCCAGTGGCCGATACAACATCATCGAAATAACGGACCGAAAGGACTGAATTATCTGAAACAAGCGATAGCGGCTAAAGAAAAGCCTCTCATGACCTTTTAATGGCCTTGACCGGTAGGAGGAGCATCTCAAAGTATGGGGCAAAGGATCAAGCACTTTGACTTTGTCTTCCGGGATCCACCACAGGTTGGGTTTGAGAGCCGTCTCACTTCACTCCTCGAACGCACCTTTCTTATAGAGTTATAGAGAAACGCGATTTCACACCTTCTTAACCCGAAATGAAATGGTGGGGAGAGGAAAGGGTCCTTATTTTTAGGGTACTCCCGGGAGCAGATCCACTTTGAGGCGAGGTGAGGCCTGTAGCTCAGAGGATTAGAGCACGTGGCTACGAACGAACCACGGTGTCGTGGCTACGACATGCAAGTGGATTGGTATGCTAAGATGAAGAAGCATAGGGTGCCAGAATTCTTTGGCAATGTTGAGCCAGCAGCAGCAGATTTATGGATTCGTGGGTTTGAGAGGACGTGCAGAAATGTGAAAGCTCCAGAATCTGAATGGGCTCTGCTAGCCATATCCTTGTTGGCAGGAAATGAGGAAAGTTGGATGGAAGCTTATGAGCAAGTTAATCCAAGGATCACGGATTGGGCAGTGTTTAAGGACCTATTCTACAAAGAATACTTTCCTAGAACATCACAGAATGCAAAGGCTAATGAATTTCTAAGTTTGAAACAAGGAGGATACACTATAGTGACTCAGTACTCCCATAAATTCTATGAGTTGGGCAGATTCTACCCTGAAATCATGAGAAGTGAGGAGAAAAAGATTGACAATTTCATGGAAGTATTGTCGCATGAAGTGGCAAAGGGCATGCTAGGAGATAGACCTACCAGCATGGCTAGCGTCATGGGAGCTTTGATTGCGGAAAGATTTTCTAGTAAACCGACGGTTGTAGTTGGAGATAAGAGGTCTTTCTCGAATTATCAGGCAAGTAATAGAGGAGCACCACAGCAGAGTGTTAAGAGGATGGGAAATCTGGCCACGAGGAGTTCAGCAAGTGGAACGCCATCGGTTTGTGCTAAGTGTAACAAGACACATACATGAGAGTGCATGGCAGGTAGCTTGAGTTGTTTCCACTGTGGGAAAGTGGGCCATTACTCGAGGGCATGTCCTAAGAAGCTCTCTCAAGGTAATCAGGCAGGAGGACGAGGTAACTAGCAGGGTAATCGTGCCACGGGTAGCAGACCAGTTTGTGTTTTTGAAGCAGATGCAGAACCGGAAGAGTTAGATGACCTTGTGGTGACAGGTACTTTTCAGTGTTTGTGTTTATTATAGATATTTAATATGATATAGCGTGCATATGATATTATATATTTGTACTTAAATTGATTCACTTGTTAGGTACCATAATCTAGATAATCTAGCAGTTTCAGCTTTGTTTGATACTGGAGCTTCAGGGACTTTTGTTTCCTCTAAGATAGCTAAGAAGTTGAACATACCTCTTAAGGAATTGGAGAGACCTTTGAGTATAACCACACCTTTGGGTAGAGTTACTAGATGTGCTCAGGTCACACCCCAAGTTGATATTAGAGTTGGGACTTACAAGTGCCAGTATGCCTTGACGGTGTTGGATTTCTCAGATTTCGATGTTATCCTGGGTATGGACTGGTTGTCCAAGAATTATGTCTACTTGGATTGTAGGGGTAAGAGGGTGATCTTTAAGGTTCCAGGAAAATCAGCTAAGACGTTTTAAGGTAACGTATACAAGCCTAGCAAGGGTCGTCATCCGGTCATCTCAGCAGTTAAAGCCCTAAGAGCTTTGAAGAAGAGTTTCCAAGGTTTCGTTGTTTATACATTAGATAAAGAAAAGCATGGACCCGAGTTAGGAGAGACTCGTGTAGTTAAGGACTTTCCTGAAGTTTTCCCAGAAGATTTTCCAGGACATATGCCTAATAAGGTCATAGAGTTTGAGATCGAATTGATCGCAGGAGCATCACCAGTAGCTAAAGCACCTTATAGGATGGCACCGGTGGAGTTGAAAGAGTTGAAAACTCGGCTTAAGGAGATGCTAGAGAAAAACATCATCGACCAAGTACATCAACGTGGGAGCACCGGTCTTGTTTGTGAAGAAGAAAGATGGGAGTATGTGTTTGTGCATCGACTACGAGAGAGTTGAATAAAGCGGCGATCAAGAATAAGTATCATTTACCAAGGATTGATGATACATTCGATCACTTGCAAAGTAAGAAGGTGTTCTCTAAAATTGATCTTAGGTCCGGTTATCATCGATTTGAAGATCAAGGTGTCGGATATACCTAAGACTGACCTTGAAGCGAGATATGGACATTATGAGTTTTTGGTCATGCCATTTGGACTCACTAATGCTCCATCGAAGTTCATGGACTTGATGCAAAGAGTTTTCATGCCTTATCTCAATAAGTTTGTGATAGTTTTCATAGACGATATCTTGGTATACTCTAAGGATGAGAAAGAGCATGAAGAACACCTAAGGATAGTTCTACAGACCTTAAAGGAGAACAAACTGTATGCCAAGTTTTCTAAGTGTGAGTTTTGGTTGGACCAAGTTAGTTTTCTTGGGCATATAATCTCTGGAGAAGGTATTAAGGTGGATCCAGCGAAGGTAGAAGCCGTTTCTAAGTGGCCTAGACCGACATCAGTAACAGAGATAAGAAGTTTCTTGGGTTTAGCTGGGTACTACCGGAAGGTTGTAAAGGATTTCTCTAAGATAGCTACACCTCTCACGAGGCTTACTCAAAAGAACGTTAAGTATGAGTGGACCAATGAATGTGAGGAAGCTTTTCAGACTTTGAAAGAAACCACATCACCTGTGTTAGCATTACGTAAGTTTTTGATAACTATGATGTATATCTGAGATGCATCGGGTCAAGGTTTGGGTTGTGTTTTGTTGCAATCGGTAAAGGTAATTGCTTATGCATCTAGGCGATTAAAGGTGCATGAGAAGAATTACCCTACACACGACTTGGAGTTAGCAACGGTGGTGTTTGCTCAAGCTTTGGAGACACTATTTGTATGTTGTCAAGGCAAGGATCTTCACGGATCATAAGAGTCTTAGGTTCTTCTTTACTCGGGAGAAATGAACATGAGACAAAGAAGATGGTTGGAGTTCGTGAAATATTACGACTTGGACATTCAATACCATCCGGTAAAGCGAATGTCGAGGCGATGCACTTAGTGGAGAGCGGTTAATGCTATCACAACCTTGCAAGATGTTGTGGATCAGTTGGATGGGATACAGATTCAAGTGTTTGAGCGGAAGGGTGAAGCACAGAATTTGGCGCCATTGATGGCAATGTCAGATTTGCTAGATGAGATTCGGGCTAAGCAAGATAAGGACCCTGTGTTGTTTGATTTGAAGCGAGTAGCTCGAGTGAAGCCTACAGTGGGTTATCAGTTGGACAAGAGTGGTCATCTTTGGTACGAAGACCATTTGTGTGTGCCCGATGTGGAAGGCCTAAGGGAGAAGGTTATGGATGAAGCTCATAAGATTGCTTTTGCGGTACATCCAAGAGCCACTAAGATGTATAGAGATCTCAATTAGAGATATTGGTGGCCCAGTATGAAGTTAGGGATCGCAGAGTTCATGGCAAGATGTGATACATGCCAGAGAGTGAAAGCATAACACAGAAGGCCAGGAGGTTTGTTGAAACCCTTGGAGATACCGGAATGGAAATGAGAGAATTTCACGATGGACTTCATCACCGGGTTGCCTAAGACTAAGGGCGGTCATGACATGATTTGGGTGATTGTGGATAGACTTACAAAATCAGCCCATTTCTTACCAGAGTCGATGTCTAGAGTCCACAATGTTTTCCATGTATCGATGCTTAGGAAGTGTCTATCTAAAGCGGATGTGGAATCTAAGATTGATTCGGAAGTGTTGCAAGATAATCTTTCATACATGGAGAAGCCGATAAAGATTCTGGAAAGAAAAGAAAAGATGATAAAGAGGCGAGTGATCCCGTTAGTGTTAGTGCGATGGAGCAATCATGAACCGATAAAAGCCACTTGGGAAGTGGAAGCGGACATGTTCAATGAGTTCTCAGAGTTTCCTCATCTACCAGGTACGATCTAGTTTCGAGGATGAAACTCCTCTTAAGGGGGGAGGAATGTAATATCCCGATTTTTGAAAGAGGGCAATTCGGTATTTTAGCAAAAATTAGAATATTATGTTATTTAATTAATGGAATTAAAGAAAAGGAAGGAAATTAAAGGAGTTATTATATTTAAGGGTTTAATTTATTGTTGGGATTATAAAAGGAAAACTAATCCTAAATTAACCTAGTTGTTGTTTCACGTAAAAAAAAAACTGGGAGGCGCAAGTTGTGAAAGAAAAAGAGAGACGGAGCTTTCGAATCTCTAGGCTAATCCGTTGATAAAAAAATACAGACATCTCAAGAGAGAAAGGATCACGGCAAGACGAGGATCCTTTTGATATCAACAATCCCTAAATCTATCAACGTAAGTTTTCCCCTCATCGTTCTTGATACTAGGGTTTGTTCATCATCGTTGTTAAGCTATGTTTTTCTGAGTATAAACATCGTAATGATCATCTTTGGATTGATCGCTTATAGGTTTGAAGTTAAAGGTTTAACCTTTTCAAGGTTTTGGTAGCGTGGATCGTAGTAGCTCGCAAATTAAGGTAACGTGGTGTTCTTATCGTATGACTAAGGTGTCGTAAGGTTATAGAGCAATTTGTATGTTATTTTCATTGTTTGTAATCTGTTTATGTTGGAGTTTGGGGCGGAATTGGGTTGGAAATCGTGTTTACGCAGTTGCAGATTTCGGGGGAAAAACCCAGGCAAGCAGCGTTTTACGCGGCAAACGGGTGTTTGCGATCGTTGCAGCTCAACCGAGCGTTTGGGTATTTTGGACGGGCATTTGAGGGTTTGGCAGTTGATACATGATGTGGCTGATTTTCACGAACGGGCGTTTGGGGTATAGTAAACTTTCGTTCAGGGCAAACGCGCGTTCACAGGGTGTCCAACGTGCGTTTGACCTGTTTATTCCGTTTTTCACTGTTTTATCGTGTCAGCTTGGTTTCAGGCATTATAATCATGTCTTTACTGCTTAACCTTATGTGACAAAGCCTTGAATTAGCTTTTGATGCGTTTAGTTCGGCACCATATGGATTCTAAAAAAAGATGAAGTGTGGGACCGTTGAAAGCTTTGGATTTGCCTTGTGCTTCGATAAGCTAGGGTTTATCGATGTCTGTGTATGTACTAGGTGTTGTAGAGTCTAGTGGTATTAAGAAGAGGGAGTAGACTGATAGGTGAGCCTTATATGTGAATCAACTTAGGTGGCTAGTTAAACATCTAATCAAACGTATGTGTTAGATTAATAATCTTAAACATCATGCAATGCTTGGTAAGGCATAGTACAATATCGCGATGTGTTCTCTCGACTGACAAAGTAGATCTGTACCCACGCAGTCAATCGACGGCTAGATAAAGCGTCTGGTGCACTCTGCCGGTCATCAAACTATCGGGACTCAGATATTCCCGGGGCTACTAGAGCGTGTCTCTAAGTAGGTTGGACCCAGTTGTCCTAGTACATCCTATTACTAGGCATAGTGCCCTTGTTATCCATGATGTAACAAACTTGAGCTAGGCTAGATAACTTTGGAACCTCATGTTATGCTATGAACAAAATATGATAGTTAGCTAGGGTTAATAACGGAATGAATTAATAAAAGACGGCGTTGCTTTTATTTCTTTATGAGACCGACGTTATGCGATCTTCTACGCGTTACTAAGTACTTATGTACTTATCCCGTTACTTTTTTTTTTTGTCTTTCTCTTTCCCCAAAGAAGATGAATAGGTTGCTAATGTTGATGAGTACTTCGACGATGACGTGTGAGATGGAGCTCTCGAAGACTTAGTTTCTTTAGTTTTGTTTTTCTTTCAATAATGTTGTTGATTCAAGTTCAAACAATGTTGTCTTTCTTTTGGATTAGTTCCGTTTGAGTTCTTTTGGGTTTGAATGTTGGATGTTTTAGTTCTCTTTATTGGATTTAGTTTTACAGCATTGAAAACCGTGTGTTCGATCTTTTGTTTTCCCGAGTCATTTTACCTTCCATGTCGCTTTAGTTCTGATGTATGACGTAAGACTTACATATATTATTGAATTTATTTGATAATATTTGTGCCGAGCTCTCTTTCCGGATAAGGACTCGGTGTCCGGGAACGGGGCGTTACAGGAAACCCGTGTCATGCACGGAATATATGATAGATTCGTAGCTTATGTCTTCTTTTTTAAATAATACTCCCCGTCCCCGCAATATAGGGTATTTTAGCTTTTTTGTTTTGTCCCAACATATAAGACATTCTCATATCCAATTCAATATTAAATGCATTGTTTTCACTTTTACATTAAACAATATAATACTATAGGTCACTTCCAAAAACAATACAATATTTTACCTTAAAATTTAAAAACAACAACTCATTTATAAATTTTCTTAAAGCTCAGGTAAATTCCTAAAGCAAGAGTACAGTGTTATGAAACAAAACCTAAACATGGTTTTATCCAAGCATAGTTGTAAAAGTATAACAATTTAATTAAAATGACAATTAACACAAAAAAAAACATAATTTCATTTTTGACTATGGGATGATAGTAAAAAAACATGGGCTAAATCAAACCGACAACTATTCAAAATCTTAAATGTTATATAAATCATTAATGAAGCCACACAACACATTTATAAAATTTGTAGTTATTCTGATTTGTCTCAAACATTTTCCAACTCGCCTAAAACTAATGTCTCTTGCTCGCTTTTTCTTGAAAAAAAAAAGA
Source organism: Gentiana macrophylla (assembly GCA_026214975.1). Lineage (NCBI taxonomy): Eukaryota > Viridiplantae > Streptophyta > Magnoliopsida > Gentianales > Gentianaceae > Gentiana > Gentiana macrophylla. The sequence goes on from CM047806.1 coordinate 89,895,631, forward strand.
CGCTAAACTAATGTCGATTATATAAGTTGTCACTTTCATTTCGAGTCTACATGCATACTACATTCTCTTCATTATCAATATTTGCTGCATACATAAGTTAGGTAAGAAACAATAAAGCAACATTTACCGTAAAATTTTAAGATCATTCTAGCAAACAAAACATATTAAAAAAAGGTCCGACCATCTTAATGATCTTCTGTCCCATAAAATTTCACCAACAATAATAGAATGAATACATAAAGGGAATATAGAATATTAAAACATATCAACATTGCAAACTTCACGTGAAAGGAATGATCTATAAGAAGCCAACATCTTTTTCTTAATACAACGATGTAAAATATAATCTTCAGAATCTCATTATTTCGCATCAAGTGCTTATAATACTTCAGGTCATCAAAATGGAGAAAAAACAATGATAAGCTAAGTTGTATATGCGGCGAACTACAAATAAATTGAACCCAAAGGTAGTTTTTTGCTTGCATATACGCCTTTAGTGGATTCTTTTTCTTCATACATTTCACAAATGCTTGAAGCAATGTGAAGAGTCGCGATTACCTCCCGTCACCTGATATAAGCCATAAAAAGCAGCCCGGAACGACTATTGAAGCAATGGATATGAAAATCTTAAAGGAGAAATAGACTTCAGAGGATACCTTTATTAGTAAACGAATGAAACAATGACTAAAAGGAAAATCCCCAGAAAAGCACCGACTAAAATCAATCCGCCCGGTGTCTAATAACACCATCAGTCCATGGGGCTATCAGTAAAACACCAAATCCGAACTTGTAGACATGTTTAATCATTATAACAGAGCTCTGAGCACAAATGTCCTTACAATATAACATTCATCTATTCAATATTTCAATGAGTCCAGTGACTTTCTGTTTATTTCTTCATAAACAAAACATATTCTTTGTTCCTTCTCTAGCCACTATTATTCATTTGTGCAACTCATGAAGAGTAATCTAGCATTACACTTTTGCATCAATTGATCAATGTTCATTAGAAAAAGAAGCCACGGAAAATGTCTTTTGCATCATAAAAAGAACGTCTTTGTTGATTAGTCGTATAACTCGCACCATTGTCCCTCGTCTATGAATAATTTGTTGATTAGTCATACGACTCGCACCATTGTCTCTAGTAATAATATGATTTGGTTTTATAGTTTGTACTCGCATAAACAATTCGGTAAATATTCACTTAAAAAATTTCTTTTCAGTAATTCTTATGATCAGTTAATTCCAAAAAAAATTAAAATTAAAAGGAAGGTAGAATCAAACATTTTGCTTCTCACCGTTTTCTTGGCATCTCTTTGAAAAACCATAAAGCATCGTGTAGATAATAATAATGTACTTGTGAAGTTCATAATACCAAACTCGAAAGCCGAATGAACCTGTAACAAATCAAATCATTGCATCTAAATAATTAATCATCGAGATTTTAAATGCACATATCAAGATTTTAGTCACATCTGTCAGATCTTGAAAACTATGATCTGAAACACCATCTGAACATACATTATGAGCAGCTACAGACCTTCCTCTGCCCCTTCCTCTGAAATTTAGGGGAAAACTAGGCTTTTTATAACATCTATCTATTGTATGCTCTTGCATTTCCATTGTTGTAATTCTTTATGTAATTTCCATTAGAAGACTGATTCTGGTTTTATGTGAACAAGGCTGCCTTATCAAAAACCCAGAAACATTTCCAAGATTGGTAACCGAACTAGCAGCATGACTACTATTCCCATAATGCTGCTGTCTTTCTTGCTTTAAGGCCATTGAAAAAACACTCTTAACAGATGGAAAATGAGAAATTAACAGAACCTGTGATTTCATCGTGGAAAAACTTTCATTGAGACCTTTCAAGAATCTTATCACATGATGCCTCTCATTGTGTTCTTGGTACCATATCTGACCATAATTACAAGTGGGAGGAGGAGTCAAGGACACCAACTTATCCCAAAGAACCTTCAATCTAGCAAAGTATTCTGAAACAGAAAAGATCTCCTTGCTTCATGGCCTAAATATCATCCATTATATCTGATAGTCTGTCTGCATCTCCACCACCATATCTATCAGCAAGATCATCCCAGATTTCTTTCGCAGTTGGATAATTCATCACACTTTGTGCTATGTTCTTGGAAACTGCATTTCCAAGACATTCCTTGACCATACTATTATTTTGCCTCCAAAGGACAAATGCCTATCCCCAACCGGTGGAATAGGAACAGAACCAACAATGAATCCAAGCTTGTTCTTCGAAGAAAGAGCATTTAGCATAGCAGTTTTCCAACTATGATAGCTGGTTTCATCAAGAACACGTTGTACCAAAACAAACGCTGGACTTTCACTAGGATGAAGGATCAAATCTAGTGGAATTGGAGTAGGAACAATGGGGTTCTCCATGAAGAATTCCAATAAAACCAGAAATGAAGCAGAAAAAGAACGAAGAATCAAAAATTTCTTCTGCAAATCAAACAAGAATAAGATGTTTAACAAAGTAAACATCAAGAAATGACGCAGAAGCTATCAGAATGCTCGGATACCATGATGAAATCTTGATGAAATAAGATAGAAGAAAACTGGAAAACTAAGAACAGTGGCAGCAAAACAGTAACATGAAGGAAAACTTGAAGAAAGAAATAAGTATTTCATTAATCAACTTTACAATCTTTACAGCTGTGGATTCAACTCTTTATATACAAGCTAGGTGCATTATGAATCAGTTAGAGGCGGTTATAAACGGTTAGTTGCTTATAACAATCTTCTAACTGATTTTATACACATGTGTTCGACCTATTGATTTTGTGGTGATCTACTCTTGTTTAATGTACAGTTTGCTACTATGATCTTCAACACTTTGGAGCATGCTTAGTTTGGATTGGGTTTCACTACCTAGTTTGGAGGAGATCTTATAGTTTTTGTTGGTATAAATCTTTAACCCCCTTATTCATTTGTTATACATGTTCTTAAGTTTATACAAGATTTGAATTTGTATTTGTTGGGATAGTGTATCGTGTGTGGAATGATTTACGGAACAGATCCGTAATTTACGGAATATTAATCTAGAAAATAAATCATGTGAATAGTACAATTCATATTATTAAGTAGATCTAACAAAATAAATATCATCATGCATATCTGATTCAAACAATATACAATAAAGGTAGTATGCACAGAATAAAAGACTAAGACAAACCGAGACGAGTAGTTACTCTTTCCTTAAGACAAATTACTCCGGTATGGTGCCCACGGTAGTAGCAAATGTCTCCCAAGATACAACGGCTTTACGTCTCAGATTTAGAGGCACTTCAAAAATCCGAGCTCCGGCGAACTTACAGAGTGCTCCGACTTATCTTCGACTCAATAGCTAGATCTATATGACTGACTCTTTGTGGTGGAAAGACACAAGAGAAAATTCGATGCTTAATTAAACTCTCATCCATGTGGTTCTTTATATAGTGGAGAGGAGGAGTCAATGTTCAAATATGATTGGCCGAAACACATCATCAAACTTTTCCCCTTGGAAAAGTAATGGCCGAATTTCCCCTCAAGAAAAGTCATTGGGGCGAAATAAATAAGATTAATTTTGAATTAATCAAACCCTCTGATTGGTCGGATGATGTGTCGTCTGAATTCTGATTGGTCGAATGACTCAATCAATTCTAATTGGTCGAATGACACAATCATATTCCAAAAAACAAAATTAATTTTTGGTTAATTTCATAAAGAAATTTTGTCCAAAAAATTAATATCAACATCCGATCCGAACCGAGCCGAGCCTGCGCGCGTATGGAATAATCTAAGTCCTCCCTCCTGCACAAAAGTGCCTTGCCCCTTGGGGCACATCTATAAGAGCATATGCTAGCTCTTATTACTCGAGCTCACAAGCCTCAAGTTACCTATGTGGGAGAATGGGGTGAGGTCCTCCCTTCAACTCCCATCTCCTACACATTTTCTACAAACTTTAGCCATTAATTTCTCATTCACCCGAAATCCGAATCGAGTAATTCAAAAGCCCATCATCAACTACTCCGTATGGAGTATTTAATGATATCATTAACTCTCGATGACATACATCGGAGTCTATCCGTAAATCGTTCTAAAGTTGACCGTTCAACCTTTAAAAGGGCTTTTTCTCCAACAGTATTTTGAGTTGTGTTAATCGTTTCCGCTGCTGTGTTGAATGGGATTCACTTGACGATGATTTGAATTGAATTTTCAAATTCCAAATTGAGAAGTAGGCTCGCCTAGGCGAGCTCTGCTCCCACATTATTTAGCGAGGCAAGCAATATTTCCGGGTCGAACAGAATGGTTCCCGCCTTAGCGTGGATGAACGACATAAGGTATCGGAGGGCTGCTTGGGAATAAGGACACATGGTTGAGGGGCTGTTTTATTAATTTTGGTAGATTTTAGGATTAATGTGTTTCTGCTTCTTTTTTATGAAATTAGATTAAAATAGTTTAAAAAATGGATGCGTAAAATGGTTTTATTATCGGAGAAAAAAATCTTTAAAAAATAATAAATTTAATGAACTACTGAGGGGATAAATTTTTTTTACAACAATAATGAGGATATTTTTTTCCGTTAACAATGCGGAGAAAAGTAAATTTGTCTTGAAATTCTTTATTCCTCATTATAACTGCCATGTAGTGACAAAATTCCCCCTCACTAGTGACAAAATTCCTCGTTATAACTGCTCATTGAAAACCCTTTTTCTTGTGTTCATTATTAGGAATATAATTATATATAAGACACAAAGCTTGACGAAGAACTTGATATGACAATGACCGTTGATGACATCGGTCATGAGAGAGATGACTAGAGGCAAGGACATGGACATAGAACTTGATAAAATATGAATCACGACACTCAAAGTAAACAGAATTTTCAGATGTAATTTGATGTACGGATTATAGATTAGTAGTAAGAGACGGCACAACACGTACATTAGAAAGACAATAAGTGTGAGAGGGAGTTTCAAAGGAGCATGAGTCAACTAATGAAGTAATGGAAAAAATATATTTTGGACTGGTGTTTTCCCTGCTTGGATCGTTTCTCTGAAACGGGAAGAGGAGGCTGCTAGACTATTGCATCCTGGTCTGTAATCTTGTTTTTTTATCAATATAATCTTTCGTTTCCAAAAAAAAAAAAAAAAAAAAAAAAAATCTACAGTACAAAATCTTTTATCAATTATCTACAATATACAAATATTACAAATATTATGTATATCCTATTACCACCCATCAAATTAGGCGAGGATTTGAGGCCGATGAAGACAAATTATGTCTTAAGTAATTTAATCGGGCCAAACTATGAATTTAGGGCTAAATCACATAAACCCTAATGATCCAAACCCTAAGCACGCGTATGTTGTGTTAACGTTTATGGCTGAGTCTAAGAATGAATCTTTGATTGCCTACGTATCTGTATCGTTCCAGGAATCAAACCTTACGTAGTTCTTGGAAGGTAGTTTTTATAAGGGGGCATATGTGACCTAAGCCTAATTAGAGGCGGTTTAGGTTTATTCCATAATTGACCTTATTGGGCCTTTCATGCGATTACCCCCTGTCCAAGTAACTAAGACTAATGGGCTTTATTAACAACATGGAAGACGCACCTTAAAGATGCAAATTAGTTGATTCCCAATGGAAGACGCACCTTAAAGATGGCAGGATTTAGGTTGTTCTCTTTGCATATATCATCCAACTCCGGAGAGGTAATCCTGGAAAGGCAACCTTTAGGTCCTTTTCCATCCATCCTAGTTTTCAGTTTTTTGCGAGGTTGGAGAGAAGCAGATTCGGAAGAATGACCGGCACCATCAGAGTTTCAGGCAAGATGGGGATCGGAGTGAGTGGCTGACAAATGTTCACTCCCACTTTCACGTTCTATATCACCGCTACCACACATTTACTAAATAAAGAAGAAGAGGAAGCAGGAAGAACAAGAGGACTTAATTGCGATTTTCAGAAGAAATTAGAGAAAAAAGATGGAACTTTGGCCTCCTGGTTCGATATTCTCCTTTTATGCCATGAGAATTTGAAATCAGTGCCTGAAAAGACGTTAGAGGGGGGGGTTATAACTCCCCCTATAAACACATTAATCAAGAGACGGCGTTACAGATCACGAAAAGAACCGCTTCGAATTCTGCAAAGTGATAACGCCGTTAGTGCTTTACGACGTCATGCAACAGAGTCATGAATGGCTATAAGTCTAGATGTCATTTCACAGCTGTCCCCCCAAAAGCCCTAGAGACCTATCTCGATGACTACTTAATACGACAGATTTAACCTCGAAGAGACGATCTCGACTTCACTCAAATCTAGGGGGCTTGATGATACGGGATTGGACTCATACACGTGTCATCGAATGATTGGACCACATGCTTAAAGAAGAAATGGGAAGTTTTGGGCCCCAGTCCGAGATCCGTGTCCATATCGACTTCGATAACAGGCTCCCTCATGATTTTTGGATGTCGGGGGGAGCTATTGCCCAGACATAGGCTCTAGTCTGGTCTCGATCCTGCAAGTCGGGGAGGTCGAAGACGAGACAGAGTCCTATGTTGTTAATAAAGCCCATTAGTCTTAGTTACTTGGGCAGTGGGTAATCGCATAAAAGGCCCAATAGGGTCAATTATGGAATAAGCCTAAACCGCCTCTAATTAGGTTTAGGTCATGTATGCCACCTTATAAATACTATCTTCCAGGAACTACGTAAGGCTTGATTCCTGGAACAAGACAGGATACGTAGGCAATCTAAGATTCATTCTTAGACTCAGCCATAAACGTTAACACAACATACGTGTGCTTAGGGTTTGGATCATTAGGGTTTATGTGATTTAGCCTTAAATTCATAGTTTGGCCCGATTAAATTACGAGGACATAATTTGTCTTCATCACTTGGTAAGACAACCAACAAGATGATCTTGAGCATTAACATGTGTGATTCAAAGCCAGCCCTGTTGGACATGATCGCGAATGAAGTGATAATCAATGGCGACATGTTTCTTGCGAGAGTGAAAGACAGGGTTTTTGCAGAACTAAGTAGTACTAAGATTGTCACAATAAATGACTCGGGGTTGCGAGATGGGAAAACCAAGATCATGAAGAAGATAAGTAACCCAGTTTGAATCCGCAGTGGTAGAAGCAACAAAGTGATATTCAGCTTTAGTAAATGACCGGGAAATAGTGGACTGTTTCTTTGAACACCAGGAGACGGCGTTGCGACCAAGATATATATCATAAGCTCAAGTGGAGGAGTAGTCATCCTTATTACCACCCCAGTCGGCATCGGAGAAAGCATGGAGAATAAAGGGGGACTGACGATAAATTTGAAGACAATAATCTAGAGCGCCTGCCAAATAGCGCAATATACGTTTGACATGGGCCCAATGAAGGTCGTTGGATAATGCATAAACTGAGAAAACTCGTTGACAGCGGAGGCCAAATCTAGACGGGTGAAGATGAGATACTGGAGGCTTCCAAGCACAATACGATAATGAGACAAATCAGAGAGAGGAGTGCCTGAATTCGCAGTGAGGCCAGAAATATCCGAGGGAAGAGGAGTGGCCACCGCATTAGCCTTCTGGTATTGTCCGTTCGGCCCTTCCTACACATGTTTGGAAGCTTCGCAAAACCATTTATGCCCTGAAACAAGCTTCCAAGGCCTGGTATGATACCATAATATAGTACTAGGGAAAATATATTATATTCACACTTCAATTGGTTGTGGTACAATGTGTATATATAGGTACAACGTAACCTATAGAGAAGTTCACTCAATACAAACTACAGTTTATCCCGATACAAACTACAGTACATAATCTTTTATCAATTATCTACAATGAAAATATTACAAATATTATGTATATCATGTTACCAAGGAGAAAACTACTTGTTGAGGAAGAGCCTAAAGATGATGTTAGAGGTGTGAATATTCAAGGGGAAAAGAAGTAATTATCCAAGCATTACTTTATTTAGTAAAGTATTATAATTAGCAGTATAAATACTCTTGACTTGTAATGTTTTATTTAGTTGATTTTTATAGAGTGGAATATATTTTCTTCTTCATCTATTTTTTCATGATATCAGAGCTGAAAATTTGTTGTGCTCTGTTGTTCGTGTTCTAGGGTTTCTCAATTTTTGTTTTTCCGTTTCCATGGCTGCTTCGAACCAAAATGATGCTATTACCTCATCAAACAAGAATCCGGCGATTGTGCTTGTTCAACCTCCGCTTTCTTATAAAATTATCACGGGTGAAGTAGAGAGATGCACGTATCTTTACTCTCGAAGATAAGATTAGTGGATGAAAACTTCTTGATGCCAGATCTTGATGATAAACATTACTCCGCTTAGAATTAGTGCAATAATATGGTTATGTCCTTGATTTCGAATTCGGTGATTACTCTTGATGGATGAGTGTGAGTAAGGGCTGATTCACGACATTTAGTAGAGCGAGGCAAGACTAAAACAATGTCCCTTTTATTACCCAATTCCAACAAATTTATCAAGAGCTCCTCTTTGAGACTCTAAAACTGCTATAATCTCGTTTTTTCTTTTACCTTTTTCACTTCGATAAATGTTTTTATGCACCATCATAAAAATAAATAGAGATAAAGAGCCAAAAGTCCTTTTTTTGGCACAAAATGAATAAATAGGACACACATATTTTTTTAGTTGCAAAAAGGACAAACAATTTCAGACGGACAAAATTACCCCTTTATGAGACGCGCGAGTAGCTTCAGTGGTATTATTTGCATATATTATATATTTACTGTAGCTCTTTATATGTTTTTTTTTTCTTTTTTCTTTTTTCAAACACTCGTAACTTTTGATTTACAACTCCGATCATCGAAAAATTTTCACCAAAATTCATGTTTTTTTTTGCTCTTCAATTTGAGCCCAAATACGATACCCTTCCGACGTATATTTTGAAAGACGAAAAAATATTTTTATTAACCGGAGCGTTTTTTTCTTATAAACGACCGTAACTTTTGATTTAGAACACCGATCATCAAAATTGTTTCACCAAAGCTCATATTTTTTTTTATCTTCATTTTGAGACCGCGTTTGATACCTTTACGACGTAGTATTTGAAAGCGGAATTTAATCGCAACATTTACACTAACACGATATCGATGCTCGATGTCGATGTCGGTAGTATCGATATCGATGTCGATCGAGTATCGTATCGATGTCGTGAGTATCGATATCGTGAGTATCGTGATCGATGATCAGATTATACAAGAATATGCGAGGAGAACATTCCACCGGACTTTTAGCAAACTCGCAGATTAATAGCAAGTACAACAAACTATAGATTTAGTACAATATGTACATCGATTAACAACATGAAAAATAATGAAAAAAGGATTTCGCTTGTTTAGTCTCTATTTACCATCATCAAAGCTATTTAATCACATGAATTTTTTTGTAAGGTCTTTATCGAGAGATAAAGATCATTCTCCAAATGCAAAATTCGGATACACTAACACACCGTGTTAAATTGGTTTATATGATACAATTTAGAAGAGATAGAATCATTAATGAGATAACTTGATTAAGGTGTGGTGTTTATAACATGCGAGTTTAAGTGAGTTAATCACTTGAATTAAGCCTAAAAAGTACATCGAACTAAAAGGTAATACATAGAAGATCAAGACAACAGACTATAGTTTAGTACAATAGGTACATCGAGACTAAATGGTAATACATAGAAGATCAATACAAGTCTCAAACGAATGAACTATCACCAAATTATAAGAAGGATATTATAGTTCAAAGAACTAAATTATCATGCCCGAATTCACAAGGTGTTGAATTACAAGTTCAAGAAGTTTATGAACTAGGCCTATCTATTACATGATGATACAATGTAGATCAAAAACTTCAAAGACGCCAAGGCACATAGTAAGCCTTTGAACTAGGCCTATCTATTGCATTAAGGCACACGAGATCGATGATCGCCATGATCGATGATCGTATTAGCATGATATTAGTATCGATGATCGATGTCGCGATGTCGATATCGATGTCGATGTCAGGCTCAAAAGGACTCTCCATTCGGTTTTTTGTTGCAAGGTCTATGTCCCCCAAATCTAACAACGCCAATAGCATAAGTAGAACCAACATGAAGCATATTAGCCCAAAAATCAAAATCTTGCGTCGGATTTGTTTTCTAAGTAAATAGGGGTATATTCGTCCGGTGGAATTTATTTGTCCTTAATACAACTAAAATATTGAAGCTGGATTAGCACTTAATTAAGAAGGGAAAAGTGGACTATAAACTAATTTTTCCTTTAAAATATGGCCTTATCATTTATCGATCTCTTTCGACTAGTTCTATGTCCAGGTCCTTGCCTCTAGTCATCTCTCTCATGACCGATGTCATCAACGGTCTGGTCATTGTCATATCAAGTTCTTCGTCAAGCTTTGTGTCTTATATATAATTATATTCCTAATAATGAACACAAGAAAAAGGGTTTTCAATGAGCAGTTATAACGAGGATTTTTGTCACTAATGAGGGGGGAATTTTGTCACTACATGGCAGTTATAACGAGGAATAAAGAATTTCAAGACAAATTTACTTTACTCCGCATTGTTAACTGAAAAAAATATCCTCATTATTGTTGTAAAAAAAATTTATCCCCTCATTAGTTCATTAAATTTATTATTTTTTAAAGATTTTTTTCTCCGATAGTAAAACCATTTTACGCATCCATTTTTTAAAACTATTTTAATCTAATTTCATAAAAAAGAAGCAGAAACACATTAATCCTAAAATCTACCAAAATTAATAAAACAGCCCCTCAACCATATGTGTCCTTATTCCCAAGCAGCCCTCCGATACCTTATGTCGTTCATCCACGCTAAGGCGGGAACCATTCTGTTCGACCCGGAAATATTTTTGCCTCGCTAAATAATGTGGGAGCAGAGCTCGCCTAGGCGAGCCTACTTCTCAATTTGGAATTTGAAAATTCAATTCAAATCATCGTCAAGTGAATCCCATTCAACACAGCAGCGGAAACGATTAACACAACTCAAAATACTGTTGGAGAAAAAGCCCTTTTAAAGGGTTGAACGGTCAACTTTAGCGCGATTTACGGATAGACTCCGATGTATGTCATCGAGAGTTAATGATATCATTAAATACTCCATACGGAGTAGTTGATGATGGGCTTTTTAATCACTCGATTCGGATGTTGGGTGAATGAGAAATTAATGGCTAAAGTTGGTAGAAAATATGTAGGAGATGGGAGTTGAAGGGAGGACCTCACCCCATTCTCCCACATAGGTAACTTGAGGCTTGTGAGCTCGAGTAATAAGAGCTAGCATATGCTCTTATAGATGTGCCCCAAGGGGCAAGACACTTTTGTGCAGGAGGGAGGACTTAGATTATTCCACACGCGCGCAGGCTCGGCTCGGTTCGGATCGGATGTTGATATTAATTTTTTGGACAAAATTTCTTTATGAAATTAGCCAAAAATTAATTTTGTTTTTTGGAATATGATTGTGTCATTCGACCAATCAGAATTGATTAAGTCATTCGACTAATCAGAATTCAGACGACACATCATCCGACCAATCAGAGGGTTAGATTAATTCAAAATTAATCTTATTTATTTCGCCCCAATGACTTTTCTTGAGGGGAAAGTCGGCCATTACTTTTCCAAGGGGAAAAGTTTGATGATGTGTTTCGGCCAATCATATTTGAACATTGACTCCTCCTCTCCACTATATAAAGAACCACATGGATGAGAGTTTAATTAAGCATCGAATTTTCTCTTGTGTCTTTCCACCACAAAGAGTCAGTCATATAGATCTAGATATTGAGTCGAAGAGAAGTCGGAGCACTCTGTAAGTTCGCCGGAGCTCGGATTTTTGAAGTGCCTCTAAATCCGAGACGTTAAGCCGTTGTATCTTGGGAGACATTTGCTACTACCGTGAGCACCATACCGGAGCAATTTGCCTTAAGGAAAGAGTAACTACTCGCCTCGGTTTGTCTTAGTCCTTTATTTTGTGCATACTACATTTATTGTATATTGTTTGAATCAGATATGCATGATGATATTTATTTTGTTAGAACTACTTAATAATATGAATTGTACTATTCACATGATTTATTTTCTAGATTAATATTCCGTAAAGTACGGATCTGTTCCGTAAATCATTCCACACACTATACACTATCCCAACAAATACAAATTCAAATCTTGTATAAACTTAAGAACACGTATAACAAATGAATAAGGGGGTTAAAGATTTATACCAACAAAAACTATAAGATCTCCTCCACACTAGGTAGTGAAACCCAATCCAAACTAAGCATGCTCCAAAGTGTTGAAGATCATAGTAGCAAACTGTACATTAAACAAGAGTAGATCACCACAAAATCAATAGGTCGAACACATGTGTATAAAATCAGTTAGAAGATTGTTATAAGCAACTAACCATTTATAACCGCCTCTAACTGATTCATAATGCACCTAGCTTGTATATAAAGAGTTGAATCCACAGCAGTAAAGATTATCAAGTTGATTAATGAAATACTTATTCCTTTCTTCAAGTTTTCCTTCATGTTACTGTTTTGTTGTCACTGTTCTTAGTTTTCCAGTTTTCTTCTATCTTGTTTCATCAAGATTTCATCATGGTATCCGAGCATTCTGATAGCTTCCGCGTCATTTCTTGATGTTTACTTTGTTAAACATCTTATTCTTGTTTGATTTGCAGAAGAAATTTTTGATTCTTCGTTCTTTTTCTGCTTCATTTTTGGTTTTTTCTGGAATTCTTCATGGAGAACCCCATTGTTCCTACTCCGATTCCACTAGATTTGATCCTTCATCCTAGTGAAAGTCCAGCGTTTGTTTTGGTACAACCTATTCTTGATGAATCCAGCTATCATAGTTGGAAAACTGCTATGCTAAATGCTCTTTCTTCGAAGAACAACCTTGGATTCATTGTTGGTTCTGTTCCTATTCCACCGGTTGGGGATAGGCATTTGTCCCTTTGGAGGCAAAATAATAGTATGGTCAAGGCATGTCTTGGAAATGCAGTTTCCAAGAACATAGCACAAAGTGTGATGAATTATCCAACTGCGAAAGAAATCTGGGATGATCTTGCTAATAGATATGGTGGTGGAGATGCAGACAGACTATCAGATATAATAGATGATATTTAGGCCATGAAGCAAGGAGATCTTTTCTGTTTCAGAATACTTTGCCAGATTGAAGGTTCTTTGGGATCATTTGGTGTCCTTGACTCCTCCTCCCACTTGTAATTATGGTCAGATATGGTACCAAGAACACAATGAGAGGCATCATGTGATAAGATTCTTGAAAGGTATCAATGAAAGTTTTTCCACGATGAAATCACAGGTTCTGTTAACTTCTCATTTTCCATCTGTTAAGAGTGTTTTTTCAATGGCCTTAAAGCAAGAAAGACAGCAGCATTATGGGAATAGTAGTCATGCTGCTAGTTCGGTTACCAATATTGGAAATGTTTCTGGGTTTTTGATAAGGCAGCCTTGTTCACATAAAACCAGAATCAGTCTTCTAATGGAAATTACATAAAGAATTACAACAATGGAAATGCAAGGGCATACGATAGATAGATGTTATAAAAAGCCTGGTTTTCCCCTAAATTTCAGAGGAAGGGGCAGAGGAAGGTCTGTAGCTGCTCATAATGTATGTTCAGATGGTATCCTCTGAAGTCTATTTTTCCTTTAAGATTTTCATATCCATTAGTTCAATAGTCGTTCCGGGCTGCTTTTTATGGCTTATATCGGTTGACGGGAGGTAATCGCGACTCTTCACATTGCTTCAAGCATTTGTGAAATGTATGAAGAAAAAGAATCCACTAAAGGCGTATATGCAGGCAAAGAACTACCTTTGGGTTCAATTTATTTGTAGTTCACCGCATATACAACTTAGCTTATCATTGTTTTTTCTCCATTTTGATGACCTGAAGTATTATAAGCACTTGATGCGAAATAATGAGATTCTGAAGATTATATTTTACATCGTAACCGTGTGTTGTATTAAGAAAAAGATGTTGGCTTCTTATAGATCATTCCTTTCACGTGATGTTCGCAATGTTGATATGTTTTCATATTCTATATTTCCTTTATGTATTCATTCTATTATTGTTGGTGAAATTTTATGGGACAGAAGATCATTAAGATGGTTGGACCTTTTTTTAATATGTTTTGTTTGCTAGAATGATCTTAAAATTTTACGGTAAATGTTGCTTTATTGTTTCTTACCTAACTTATGTATGCAGCAAATATCGATAATGAAGAGAATGTATGCATGTAGACCTGAAATGAAAGTGACAACTTATATAATCGAAGAAAAAGAAGAGCAAGAGACATTAGTTTTAGGGCAGAGTTGGAAAATGTTTGAGACAAACTGTAACATCTACAAATTTTATAAATGCGTTGTGTGGCTTCATTAATGATTGATATAACATTTAAGATTTTGAATAGTTGTCGGTTTGATTTAGCCCATGTTTTTTTACTATCATCCCATAGTCAAAAATGAAATTATGTTTTTTTTGTGTGTTAATTGTCATTTTAATAAAATTGTTATACTTTTACAACTATGCTTGGATAAAACCATGTTTAGATTTTGTTTCATAACACTATACTCCTGCTTTAGGAATTTACCCACAGTTTAAGAAAATTAATAAATGAGTTGTTGTTTTTTAATTTTTAAGGTAAAATATTGTATTGTTTTTTGGAAGTGACCTATAGTATTATATTGTTTAATGTGAAAGTGAAAACAATGCATTTAATATTGAATTGGATATGAGAATGTCTTATATGTTGGGACAAAACAAAAAAGCTAAAATACCCTATATTGCGGGACGGGGGAGTATTATTTAAAAAAGAAGACATAAGCTACGAATCTATCATATATTCCGTGCATAACATGGGTTTCCTGTAACGCCCCGTTCCCGGACACCGAGTCCTTATCCGGAAAGAGCGCTCGGCACAAATATTATCAAATAAATTCAATAATATATGTAAGTCTTACGTCATACATCAAAACTAAAACGACACGGAAGGTAAAACGACTCGGGAAAACAAAAGATCGAACACACGGTTTTCAATGCTGTAAAACTAAATCCAATAAAGAGAACTAAAACATCCAACATTCAAACCCAAAAGAACTCAAACGGAACTAATCCAAAAGAAAGACAACATTGTTTGAACTTGAATCAACAACATTATTGAAAGAAAACAAAACTAAAGAAACTAAGTCTTCGAGAGCTCCATCTCACACGTCATCATCAAAGTACTCATCAACATTAGCAACATGTTCATCTTCTTTGGGGAAAGAGAAAGACAAACAAAAAGTAACGGGGTAAGTACATAAGTACTTAGTAACGTGTAGAAGATCGCATAACGTCGGTCTCATAAAGAAATAAAAGCAACGCCGTCTTTTATTAATTCATTCCGTTATTAGCCCTAGCTAACTATCATATTATGTTCATAGCATAACATGAGGTTCCAAAGTTATCTAGCTTAGCTCAAGTTTGTTACATCATGAATAACAAGGGCACTACGCCTAGTAATAGGATGTACTAGTAAAACTGGGTGCAACCTACTTAGAGACACGCTCTAGTAGCCCCGGGAATATCTGAGTCTCGATAGTTTGATGACCGGCAGAGTGCACCAGATGCTTTATCTAGCCAATCGATTGAACGGCGTGGGTACAGTCTATTTTGTCTGGTCAGAGAACACATCGTGATATTGTACTATGCCTTACCAAGCATTTCATGATGTTTAAGATTATTAATCTAACACATATGTTTGAGTAGATGTTTAACTAGCCACCTAAGTTGATTCACATATAAGGCTCACCTATCAGTCTACTCCCTCTTCTTAATACCACTAGACTCTACAACACCTAGCACATACACAGACATCGATAAACCCTAGCTTATCGAAGCACAAGGTAAATCCAAAGCTTTCGACGGTCCCACACTTCATATTTTTTGGGAATCCATATGGTGCCGGAACTAAACGCATCAAAAGCTAATTCAAGGCTTTGTCACATAAGGTTAAGCAGTGAAGACATGATTATAAAGCCTGAAACCAAGCTGACACGATAAAACAGTGAAAAACGGAATAAACAGGTCAAACGCACGTTGGACACCCTGTGAACGCGCGTTTGCCCTGAACGAACGTTTACTATACCCCAAACGCCCGTTCGTGAAAATCAGCCACATCCTGTATCAACTGCCAAACCCTCAAACGCCCGTCCAAAATACCCAAGCGCTCGGTTGAGTCAGCAGCGATCATAAGCGCCCGTTTGCCGCGTGCAGGTAAACATTTCGTTTGCTGGGTTTTTCCCTAGAAATGCGAAGCTGCGTAAACGCGATTTCCAACCCAATTCCGCCCCAAACTCCAACATAAACAGATTACAAACAACGAAAATAACATACAAATTGCTCTATAACCTTACGACACCTTAGTCATACGATAAGAACACCACGTTACCTTAATTTGTGAGCTACTACGATCCACGCTACCAAAACCTTGAAAAGGTTAAACCTTTAACTTCAAACCTATAAGCGATCAATCCAAAGATGATCATTACGATGTTTATACTCAGAAAAACGTAGCTTAACAACGATGATGAACAAACCCTAGTATCAAGAACGATGAGGGGAAAACTTACGTTGACAGATTTAGGGATTGTTGATATCAAAAGGATCCTCGTCTCGCCGTGATCCTTTCTCTCTTGAGATGTCTGCATTTTTTTTATCAACGGATTAGCCTAGAGATTCGAAAGCTCCTTCTCTCTTTTTCTTTCGTAACTTGCGCCTCCCAGTTTTTTTTACGTGAAACAACAACTAGGTTAATTTAGGATTAGTTTTCCTTTTATAATCCCAACAATAAATTAAACCCTTAAATATAATAACTCCTTTAATTTCCTTCCTTTTCTTTAATTCCATTAATTAAATAACATAATATTCTGATTTTTGCTAAAAGACCGAATTGCCCTCTTTCAAAAATCGGGATATTACATTCCTCCCGCCTTAAGAGGAGTTTCATCCTCGAAACTAGATCGTACCTGGTAGATGAGAAAACTCTGAGAACTCGTTGAACATGTCCGCTTCCACTTCCCAAGTGGCTTTTATCGGTGCATGATTGCTCCATTGCACTAACATTAACGGGATCACTCGCCTCTTTATCATCTTTTCTTTTCTTTCCAGAATCTTTATCGGCTTCTCCACGTATGAAAGATTATCTTGCAACACTTCCGGATCAATCTCAGATTCCACATCCGCTTTAGATAGACACTTCATAAGCATCGATACATGGAAAACATTGTGGACTCTAGACATCGACTCTGGTAACCGAAGTCTATAAGCCAACTTCCCAACTCTTTCGAAGACATCAAAAGGTCCTACATACCTTGGACTTAGCTTTCCTTTCTGTCCGAACCTCTTGACACCCTTCATTGGAGACGCTCGAAGGTAAACTCTATCCCCGACCTCAAACTCTAGTGGTCTTCTTCTAATATCGGCCCAACTCTTTTGACGATCTTGAGCGGCTTTCAGATTCTTCCTTATCACCTCGATCTTTTCCTTGGCTTGTTGAACCATCACCGGCCCTGTGATGTGTTTCTCTCTCACTTTATCCCAGTAAAGTGGAGTTCTACACTTCCTACCGTACAAGGCCTCAAAAGGTGGCATTCCCAAACTAGCATGGTAACTATTGTTGTAAGCAAACTCAGCCAAATTGAGGTAATCTATCCATGATCCTCCGGTATCCAAAACACAAGCTCTAAGCATATCCTCGAGAGTCTGAATTGTTCTCTCTGACTGCCCATCCGTCTACAGATGAAACGCTGTACTCAAATCAATCTTCATCCCAAAAGCTTTCTGTAAGCCCTTCCAGAAGCGACTGATAAATCTACTATCCCTGTCGGATACAATAGATAAAGGCACACCATGAAGGTTCACTATATTGTCGATATACATAGTAGCGAACTTCCTTATAGGCATGTCCACTTTACATGGCAAGAAATGGGCTGATTTTGTAAGTCTATCCACAATCACCCAAATCATGTCATGACCGCCCTTAGTCTTAGGCAACCCGGTGATGAAGTCCATCGTGATATTCTCCCATTTCCATTCTGGTATCTCCAAGAGTTTCAACAAACCTCCTGGCCTTCTGTGTTCTGCTTTCACTCTCTGGCATGTATCACATCTTGCCATGAACTCTGCGATCCCTAACTTCATACTAGGCCACCAATATCTCTCATTGAGATCTCTATACATCTTAGTGGCTCCTGGATGTACCGCAAAAGCAATCTTATGAGCTTCATCCATAACCTTCTCCCTTAGGCCTTCCATATCAGGCACACACAAACGGTCTCCGTACCAAAGATGACCACTCTTGTCCAACTGATAACCCATTGTAGGCTTCACTCGAGCTACTCGCTTCAAATCAAACAACACAGGGTCCTTATCTTGCTTAGCCCGAATCTTATCTAGAAAATCTGACCTTGCCATCAATGGCGCCAAATTCTGAGCTTCACCCTTCTGCTCAAACACTTGAATCTGCATCCCATCCAACTGATCCACAACATCTTGCAAGGTAGTGATAGCATTAACCGCTCTCTGGCTAAGTGCATCAGCTACGACATTCGCTTTACCCGGATGGTATTGAATGTCCAAGTCGTAATATTTGATGAACTCCAACCATCTTCTTTGTCTCATGTTCAGATTCTCCTGAGTAAAGAAGAACCTAAGACTCTTATGATCCGTGAAGATCCTTGCCTTGACACCATACAAATAGTGTCTCCAAAGCTTCAGAGCAAACACCACCGTTGCTAACTCCAAGTCGTGTGTAGGGTAATTCTTCTAATCCTCTGAGCTACAGGCCTCACCTCGCTTCCAGTGGATTTGTTCCCGGGAGTACCCTATAAAATAAGGACCCTTTCCTCTCCCCAGCCATTTCATTTCAGGTTAAGAAGGTGTGAAAGCGCGTTTCTCTCTATAACTCTATAAGAAGGGTGTGTTCCGAAGAGTGAAGTGGGAGACAGCTCTCAAACCCAACCTGTGGTGGATCCCGGGAGACAAAGTCAAAGTGCTTGATCCTTTGCCCCATACTTTGAGATGCTCCTCCCCGCCGGTCAAGGCCATTAAAAGGTCATGAGAGGCTTTTCTTTAAGCCGCTATCGTTTGTTTCAGATAAGTCAGGTCCCTTCGGTCTGTTCGCTCAGATGATGTTGTATCGGCTGCTGAACTGGTGGGGCATTCTGAGCCGTCGGACCCATAGGATAACCCATAACTGGCTGCTGAGGTGGATGGGGTGTGGAATACTCAGCCGTAGAGGTAGTAACATTCTGATACTGGTAAGTCTGTTGTGGATAGGTGTAGCCATGTGGTACAAAAGTATTAGACCTAGGCGGTGGTGGAGGAAGAACCGTTGGTTGAGGTGTAAAACTTAGTGGTGTGGAGGAAAACGCTGATGCCTGTAGACGACTGAAAAACTGACTAGCCGGTGGCACAGACGCTTGTTGAGGTTGCACAGAGACGGTTGGGAAAGAACTCACCGGTGGATGAGAAAGTCCTAATCCTGTCCCGCTCGTGGTCATTGGAGGCACAGACACTCCTGATGTTACTCCTGCTAAAGTAGTGATGAAAGGTATGTTAGGGTTAAACCGTGAAGGACCCCCTTGTTCCACTATTCCCCTAACGATGATATCTGGTCCTTGATTCACCCCATGCATGATGTTGCTCATAGATGGGGTGTTCCCTTGAGAAACTGTAGGGCCCTAGGTAACTGGTCCACTTCTTCTCCTTTTCGGGACTCTGACTTCAGCAAATCCTGCCTCAGTGTTGCCCGTCTGGGTGTTAGCTGCCTCGGTGTTATTCGTATTAGCTCCTCCCCTAGTAAGGACCATTCTGTAACCAAGAAAAGAGAGGGGTTACTAAAGCTCTAAAACTTATCTTAAAGAAGAAATCAAGTCCTACACAGCAAGGAAAAACCTTTCTCTCTGATACCAACTGTAACGCCCCGTTCCCGGACACCGAGTCCTTATACAGAAAGAGCGCTCGGCACAAATATTATCAAATAAATTCAATAATATATGAAAGCCTTACGTCATACATAAGAACTAAAGCGACACAGAAGGTAAAACGACTCGGGAAAACAAAGATCGAACACACTTTTTTCAATGCTGTAAAACTAAATCCAATAAAGAGAACTAAAACATCCAACATTCAAACCCAAAAGAACTCAAACGGAACTAATCCAAAAGAAAGACAACATTGTTTGAACTTGAATCAACAACATTATTGAAAGAAAACAAAACTAAAGAAACTAAGTCTTCGAGAGCTCCATCTCACATGTCATCGTCGAAGTACTCGTCAACATTAGCAACATGTTCATCTTCTTTGGGGAAAGAGAAAGACAAACAAAAAGTAACGGGGTAAGTAGATAAGTACTTAGTAATGCGTAGAAGATCGCATAACGTCGGTCTCATAAAGAAATAAAAGCAACGCCGCCTTTTATTAATTCATTCCGTTATTAACCCTAGCTAACTATCATATTATGTTCATAGCATAACATGAGGTTCCAAAGTTATCTAGCTTAGATCAAGTTTGTTACATCATGAATAACAAGGGCACTACGCCTAGTAATAGGATGTACTAGGACAACTTGGTGCAACCTACTTAGAGACACGCTCTAGTAGCCCCGGGAATATCTGAGTCTCGATAGTTTGATGACCGGCAGAGTGCACCAGATGCTTTATCTAGCCAATCGATTGAACGGCGTGGGTACAGTCTATTTTGTCTGGTCAGAGAACACATCGCGATATTGTACTATGCCTTACCAAGCATTGCATGATGTTTAAGATTATTAATCTAATACATACGTTTGATTAGATGTTTAACTAGCCACCTAAGTTGATTCACATATAAGGCTCACCTATCAGTCTACTCTCTCTTCTTAATACCAATAGACTCTAAAACACCTAGCACATACACAGACATCGATAAACCCTAGCTTATCGAAGCACAAGGAAAATCCAAAGATTTTGACGGTCCCACACTTCATCTTTTTAGGGAATCCATAAGGTGCCGGAACTAAACGTATCAAAAGCTAATTCAAGGCTTTGTCACATAAGGTTAAGCAGTAAAGACATGATTATAAAGCCTGAAACCAAGCTGACACGATAAAACAGTGAAAAATGGAATAAACAGGTCAAACGCACGTTGGACACCCTGTGAACGCGCGTTTGCCCTGAACGAACGTTTACTATACCCCAAACGCCCGTTTGTGAAAATCAGCCACATCCTGTATAAACTGCCAAACCCTCAAACGCCCGTCCAAAATACCCAAATGCTCGGTTCAGCTGCAACGATCGCAAACGCCCGTTTGCCCTTGTGCAAACGCTCGTTTGCCTGGGTTTTTCCCCAGAAATCTTTAACTGCGTAAACGCGATTTCCAACCTAATTCCGCCCCAAACTCCAACATAAACAGATTACAAACAACGAAAATAACATACAAATTGCTCTATAACCTTACGACACCTTAGTCATACGATAAGAACACCACGTTACCTTAATTTGCGAGCTACTACGATCCACGCTACCAAAACCTTGAAAAGGTTAAACCTTTAACTTCAAACCTATAAGCGATCAATCCAAAGATGATCATTACGATGTTTATACTTAGAAAAACACAGCTTAACAACGATGATGAACAAACCCTAGTATCAAGAACGATGAGGGGAAAACTTACGTTGACGGATTTAGGGATTGTTGATATCAAAAGGATTATCGTCTCGCCGTGATCATTTCTCTCTTGAGATGTCTGCGTTTTTTATCAACGGATTAGCCTAGAGATTCGAAAACTCCTTCTATCTTTTTCTTTCACAATTTGCACCTCCCAGTTTTTTTTTTTTTTTTTACGTGAAACAACAACTAGGTTAATTTAGGATTAGTTTTCCTTTTATAATCCCAACAATAAATTAAACCCTTAAATATAATAACTCCTTTAATTTCTTTCCTTTTCTTTAATTCCATTAATTAAATAGCATAATATTCTGATTTTTGCTAAAAGACCGAATTGCCCTCTTTGAAAAATCGGGATATTACATTTCCGGCTACTATTAACTATATATGTAAAAAATATAGGAAAAATAATTCGAAGGCGATTAAACTAGTACAATGTTTAATATAATTGGCATCTATTAGAAGAAAAAAAAAGGCTTCTTAACTTTTTCATTCTTTTCATATACCGGTCCCCTGATAATTATAGAGAATTAGGTATAAGAGCACGGTATTATTTATATTTAAGTAACATGACAACTAAATATTTTTATAGGAAGAATGATAATTTCTATAATTTTTATAGTCTAAATGACAAAACAAAAAGAAAAAGAAATTAATTTGCGCTGATACACGTTGCTGATGTTCGCTACATCAACCTTTTTTTTTTTCTTTTTTTCTTTTTTTTTTTCCCATTTTCAAACACTCATATCTTTTGATCCAGATCTCCAAACACGATGAAAATTATTGAATTTTTTATTTTTTCTTCATTATTTTCGTTTTGAGATTTGGTTCGATATCATTAAATCGCTTATCGTGACATTCACTGTCGAAATTCACTCAGTGAATATTCTCGTTGAATCCCGAAAAACAGTGAATATCGACAGTGAATTTCAAATCATAGTGTATTTCGACATCGGATTTTCGGAAATTACGTCGGAATATGGTGAATGTGGTCTCAAAATAAAGAGAATGAAAAATAAAAAATTTAGTGAAAGAATTTTCAAATTTTAAGTTAGATTGAAAGATACTACCTCCATCCCAATATATAAGACATCACACACTTTTTTATTTGTCCCACAATATAAGTAAGCCTATATTATCAAGACAGCATTTATCGCCCGTTTCTCTATCTTACCCCTAATTTATTATTAATCCAACAACTTTTTATTACTTAACAACTATTTCTTTAATGATAATCAGAAGGTATGTTAGACATTAACCAACAAATTAATGACATTCAACCACTTCATTAATCTGTGTGAAAACTCTTAAAATGACTTATATTTTAGAACAGATAGTATAAGTGTTTCAAAAAGATAGAAGAGAGAGAAAGTGAGCTGCTTTTTTTAAAAGAGAAAATGGGCCAGCATTTAAAAAAATATTTTTATCTTTATGCAAGATTAAATATTTTTGTCCTTCTCTCCAAATCTCTCTAATAATTAAAAGTGTGCATTTTTTTATCCCTTCCATGCATAAAAAAAAGTATATTTTGGGCCTTTCGGCGATTTTCAAAGGAATGTGCTTTAGAATATTCCATCTAGTTACATGAGCTGGACATTGCTAGACGGGTAAAAATGTCCACTCACCTCTTCAACCCTAATCCTTTTTCTTTGCTTTCACAAATCTCTTCCGCCGCTGATAAATTTGTGCCGTTACCATGTCTTTTGAGAAATGTAGGGAAGAGGCTTATAAATAGAAGAGTGTCATCGTTCTGCCTTAGATTTTATATAGAATACAACTACCATGTCTTTGATGTTAAAAATTCTTGTGGAAAGGTGCCAGTTAGAACTAGAGATCGTCGATCATGACATATCATTTATCCGGCGTCTTGCTGGTAATCTTCCATTGTTTTTCTTTTTTCTTTTCATATCCATTGCTTCAATAGTCGTTCCGGGCTGCTTTTTATGGCTTATATCAGGTGACGGGAGGTAATCGCGACTCTTCACATTGCTTCAAGCATTTGTGAAATGTATGAAGAAAAAGAATCCACTAAAGGCGTATATGCAAGCAAAAAACTACCTTTGGGTTCAATTTATTTGTAGTTCGCCGCATATACAACTTAGCTTATCATTGTTTTTTCTCCATTTTGATGACCTGAAGTATTATAAGCACTTGATGCGAAATAATGAGATTCTGAAGATTATATTTTACATCGTTGTATTAAGAAAAAGATGTTGGCTTCTTATAGATCATTCCTTTCACGTGAAGTTTGCAATGTTGATATGTTTTAATATTCTATATTCCCTTTATGTATTCATTCTATTATTGTTGGTGAAATTTTATGGGACAGAAGATCATTAAGATGGTCGGACCTTTTTTTAATATGTTTTGTTTGCTAGAATGATCTTAAAATTTTACGGTAAATGTTGCTTTATTCTTTCTTACCTAACTTATGTATGCAGCAAATATTGATAATGAAGAGAATGTATGCATGTAGACCTGAAATGAAAGTGACAACTTATATAATCGACATTAGTTTAGCGTCTTTTTTTTCTTTCGAAGAAAAAGCAGAGCAAGAGACATTAGTTTTAGGGCAGAGTTGGAAAATGTTTGAGACAAACTGTAACTTCTACAAATTTTATAAATGTGTTGTGTGGCTTCATTAATGATTTATATAACATTTAAGATTTTGAATAGTTGTCGGTTTGATTTAGCCCATGTTTTTTTACTATCATCCCATAGTCAAAAATGAAATTATGTTTTTTTTGTGTTAATTGTCATTTTAATTAAATTGTTATACTTTTACAACTATGCTTGGATAAAACCATGTTTAGGTTTTGTTTCATAACACTGTACTCTGCTTTAGGAATTTACCCACAGTTTAAGAAAATTTATAAATGAGTTGTTGTTTTTTAAATTTTAAGGTAAAATATTGTATTGTTTTTTGGAAGTGACCTATAGTATTATATTGTTTAATGTAAAAGTGAAAACAATGCATTTAATATTGAATTGGATATGAGAATGTCTTATATGTTGGGACAAAACAAAAAAGCTAAAATACCCTATATTGCGGGACGGGGGAGTATTATTTAAAAAAGAAGACATAAGCTACGAATCTATCATATATTCCGTGCATGACACGGGTTTCCTGTAACGCCTCGTTCCCGGACACCGAGTCCTTATCCGGAAAGAGAGCTCGGCACAAATATTATCAAATAAATTCAATAATATATGTAAGTCTTACGTCATACATCAGAACTAAAGCGACATGGAAGGTAAAATGACTCGGGAAAACAAAAGATCGAACACACGGTTTTCAATGCTGTAAAACTAAATCCAATAAAGAGAACTAAAACATCCAACATTCAAACCCAAAAGAACTCAAACGGAACTAATCCAAAAGAAAGACAACATTGTTTGAACTTGAATCAACAACATTATTGAAAGAAAAACAAAACTAAAGAAACTAAGTCTTCGAGAGCTCCATCTCACACGTCATCGTCGAAGTACTCATCAACATTAGCAACCTATTCATCTTCTTTGGGGAAAGAGAAAGACAAAAAAAAAGTAACGGGGTAAGTACATAAGTACTTAGTAACGCGTAGAAGATCGCATAACGTCGGTCTCATAAAGAAATAAAAGCAACGCCGTCTTTTATTAATTCATTCCGTTATTAACCCTAGCTAACTATCATATTTTGTTCATAGCATAACATGAGGTTCCAAAGTTATCTAGCCTAGCTCAAGTTTGTTACATCATGGATAACAAGGGCACTATGCCTAGTAATAGGATGTACTAGGACAACTGGGTGCAACCTACTTAGAGACACGCTCTAGTAGCCCCGGGAATATCTGAGTCCCGATAGTTTGATGACCGGCAGAGTGCACCAGACGCTTTATCTAGCCAGTCGATTGACCTGCGTGGATACAGTCTACTTTGTCTGGTCAGAGAACACATCGCGATATTGTACTATGCCTTACCAAGCATTGCATGATGTTTAAGATTATTAATCTAACACATACGTTTGATTAGATGTTTAACTAGCCACCTAAGTTGATTCACATATAAGGCTCACCTATCAGTCTACTCCCTCTTCTTAATACCACTAGACTCTACAACACCTAGTACATACACAGACATCGATAAACCCTAGCTTATCGAAGCACAAGGCAAATCCAAAGCTTTCAACGGTCCCACACTTCATCTTTTTAGGGAATCCATATGGTGCCGGAACTAAACGCATCAAAAGCTAATTCAAGGCTTTGTCACATAAGGTTAAGCAGTAAAGACATGATTATAATGCCTGAAACCAAGCTGACACGATAAAACAGTGAAAAACGGAATAAACAGGTCAAACGCACGTTGGACACCCTGTGAACGCGCGTTTGCCCTGAACGAAAGTTTACTATACCCCAAACGCCCGTTCGTGAAAATCAGCCACATCATGTATCAACTGCCAAACCCTCAAATGCCCGTCCAAAATACCCAAACGCTAGGTTGAGCTGCAACGATCGCAAACACCCGTTTGCCCTTGTGCAAACGCTCGTTTGCCTGGGTTTTTCCCCCGAAATCTACAACTGCGTAAACACGATTTCCAACCCAATTCCGCCCCAAACTCCAACATAAACAGATTACAAACAATGAAAATAACATACAAATTGCTCTATAACCTTACGACACCTTAGTCATACGATAAGAACACCACGTTACCTTAATTTGCGAGCTACTACGATCCACGCTACCAAAACCTTGAAAAGGTTAAACCTTTAACTTCAAACCTATAAGCGATCAATCCAAAGATGATCATTACGATGTTTATACTCAGAAAAACATAGCTTAACAACGATGATGAACAAACCCTAGTATCAAGAACGATGAGGGGAAAACTTACGTTGATAGATTTAGGGATTGTTGATATCAAAAGGATCCTCGTCTTGCCGTGATCCTTTCTCTCTTGAGATGTCTGTATTTTTTTATCAACGGATTAGCCTAGAGATTCGAAAGCTCCTTCTCTCTTTTTCTTTCACAACTTGCGCCCCGCTTTTTTTTTTTTTTTACGTGAAACAACAACTAGGTTAATTTAGGATTAGTTTTCCTTTTATAATCCCAACAATAAATTAAACCCTTAAATATAATAACTCCTTTAATTTCCTTCCTTTTCTTTAATTCCATTAATTAAATAACATAATATTCTAATTTTTGCTAAAATACCGAATTGCCCTCTTTCAAAAATCGGGATATTACATTCCTCCCCCTTAAGAGGAGTTTCATCCTCGAAACTAGATCGTACCTGGTAGATGAGGAAACTCTGAGAACTCATTGAACATGTCCGCTTCCACTTCCCAAGTGGCTTTTATCGGTTCATGATTGCTCCATCGCACTAACACTAACGGGATCACTCGCCTCTTTATCATCTTTTCTTTTCTTTCCGAATCTTTATCGGCTTCTCCATGTATGAAAGATTATCTTGCAACACTTCGAATCAATATTAGATTCCACATCCGCTTTAGATAGACACTTCCTAAGCATCGATACATGGAAAACATTGTGGACTCTGACAGACATCGACTACGGTAAGAAATGGGCTGATTTTGTAAGTCTATCCACAATCACCCAAATCATGGCATGACCGCCCTTAGTCTTAGGCAACCCGGTGATGAAGTCCATCGTGAAATTCTCTCATTTCCATTCCGGTATCTCCAAGGGTTTCAACAAACCTCCTGGCCTTCTGTGTTATGCTTTCACTCTCTGGCATGTATCACATCTTGCCATGAACTCTGCGATCCCTAACTTCATACTGGGCCACCAATATCTCTCATTGAGATCTCTATACATCTTAGTGGCTCCTGGATGTACCGCAAAAGCAATCTTATGAGCTTCATCCATAACCTTCTCCCTTAGGCCTTCCACATCGGGCACACACAAATGGTCTTCGTACCAAAGATGACCACTCTTGTCCAACTGATAACCCACTGTAGGCTTCACTCGAGCTACTCGCTTCAAATCAAACAACACAGGGTCCTTATCTTGCTTAGCCCGAATCTCATCTAGCAAATCTGACATTGCCATCAATGGCGCCAAATTCTGTGCTTCACCCTTCCGCTCAAACACTTGAATCTGTATCCCATCCAACTGATCCACAACATCTTGCAAGGTTGTGATAGCATTAACCGCTCTCCAGCTAAGTGCATCAGCTACGACATTCGCTTTACCCGGATGGTATTGAATGTCCAAGTCGTAATATTTCACGAACTCCAACCATCTTCTTTGTCTCATGTTCAGATTCTCCTGAGTAAAGAAGAACCTAAGACTCTTATGATCCGTGAAGATCCTTGCCTTGACACCATACAAATAGTGTCTCCAAAGCTTCAGAACAAACACCACCGTTGCTAACTCCAAGTCGTGTGTAGGGTAATTCTTCTCATGCACCTTTAACTGCCTAGATGCATAAGCAATTACCTTTACTGATTGCAACAAAACACAACCCAAACCTTGACCCGATGCATCTGTATATACATCATAGTTATCAAAAACTTCTGGTAATGCTAACACAGGTGATGTGGTTTCTTTCAAAGTCTGAAAAGCTTCCTCACATTCATTGGTCCACTCATACTTAACGTTCTTTTGAGTAAGCCTCGTGAGAGGTGTAGCTATCTTAGAGAAATCCTTTACAACCTTCCGGTAGTACCCAGCTAAACCCAAGAAACTTCTTATCTCTCATCATCGATGTCGGTCCAGGCCACTTAGAAAGCGGCTTCTACCTTCACTGGATCCACCTTAATACCTTCTCCAGGAGATTATATGCCCAAGAAAACTAACTTGGTCCAACCAAAACTCACACTTAGAAAACTTGGCATACAGATTTGTTTCTCCTTTAAGGTGCTCAGAACTATCCTTAGGTGTTCTTCATGCTCTTTCTCATCCTTAGAGTATACCAAGATATCGTCTATGAAAACTATCACAAACTTATTGAGATAAGGCATGAAAACTCTTTGCATCAAGTCCATGAACTTCGATGGAGCATTAGTGAGTCCAAATGGCATGACCAAAAACTCATAATGTCCATATCTCAAATCAAGGTCATCTTAGGTATATCTGACACCTTGATCTTCAACTGATGATAACCGGACCTAAGATCAATTTTAGAGAACACCTTCTTACTTTGCAAGTGACTGAACAGATCATCAATCCTTGGTAAATGATACTTATTCTTGATCGTCAGTTTATTCAACTCTCTGTAGTCGATGCACAAACACATACTCCCATCTTTCTTCTTCACAAACAAGACCGGTGCTCCCCACGTTGATGTACTTGGCTGGATGATGTTTTTCTCTAGCATCTCCTTAAGCTGAGTTTTCAACTCTTTCAACTCCACTGGTGCCATCCTATAAGGTGCTTTAGCTACTGGTGATGCTCCTGCGATCAATTCGATCTCAAACTCTATGACCTTATTAGGCATATGTCCTGGAAAATCTTCTGGGAAAACTTCAGGAAAGTCCTTAACTACACGAGTCTCTCCTAACTCGGGTCCATGCTTTTCTTTATCTAATGTATAAACAACGAAACCTTGGAAACTCTTCTTCAAAGCTCTTAGGGCTTTAAGCTCTTTGAGATGACCGGATGGCGACCCTTGCTAGGCTTGTATCGTTACCTTAAAGCGTCTTAGCTGATTTTCTGGAACCTTAAAGATCACCCTCTTACCCCTACAATCCAAGTAGACATAATTCTTGGACAACCAGTCCATACCCAGGATAACATCGAAATCTGAGAAATCCAACACCGTCAAGGCATACTGGCACTTGTAAGTCCCAACTCTAATATCAACTTGGGGTGTGACCTGAGCACATCTAGTAACTCTACCCAAAGGTGTGGTTATACTCAAAGGTCTCTCCAATTCCTTAAGAGGTATGTTCAACTTCTTAGCTATCTTAGAGGAAACAAAAGTCCCTGAAGCTCCAGTATCAAACAAAGCTGAAACTGCTAGATTATCTAGATTATGGTACCTAACAAGTGAATCAATTTAAGTACAAATATATAATATCATATGCACGCTATATCATATTAAATATCTATAATAAACACAAACACTGAAAAGTACTGTCCCCCACAAGGTCATCTAACTCTTACAGTTTGCATGATCCGCTTAAAAACACAAAGCTGGTGCGCTACCCGTGGCACGATTACCCTGCTAGTTACCTCGTCCTCCTGCCTGATTACCTTGAGAGAGCTTCTTAGGACATGCCCTCGAGTAATGGCCCACTTTCCCACAGTGGAAACAACTCAAGCTACCTGCCATGCACTCTCATGTATGTGTCTTGTTACACTTAGCACAAACCGATGGCGTTCCACTTGCTGAACTCCTCATGGCCAGATTTCCCATCCTCTTAACACTCTGCTGTGGTGCTCCTCTATTACTTGCCTGATAATTCGAGAAAGACCTCTTATCTCCAACTACAACCGTCGGTTTACTAGAAAATCTTTCCGCAATCAAAGCTCCCATGACGCTAGCCATGCTGGTAGGTCTATCTCCTAGCATGCCCTTTGCCACTTCATGCGACAATACTTCCATGAAATTGTCAATCTTTTTCTCCTCACTTCTCATGATTTCAGGGTAGAATCGCCCAACTCATAGAATTTATGGGAGTCTTGAGTCACCAGTAGTGTATCCTCCTTGTTTCAAACTTAGAAATTCATTAGCCTTTGCATTCTGTGATGTTCTAGGAAAGTATTCTTTGTAGAATAGGTCCTTAAACACTGCCCAATCCGTGATCCTTGGATTAACTTGCTCATAAGCTTCCATCCAACTTTCCTCATTTCCTGCCAACAAGGATATGGCTAGCAGAGCCCATTCAGATTCTGGAGCTTTCACATTTCTGCACGTCCTCTCAAACCCACGAATCCATAAATCTGCTGCTGCTGGCTCAACATTGCCAAAGAATTCTGGCACCCTATGCTTCTTCATCTTAGCATACCAATCCACTTGCATGTCGTAGCCACGACACCGTGGTTCGTAGCCACGTGCTCTAATCCTCTGAGCTACAGGCCTCACCTCGTCTCCAGTGGATCTGTTCCCGGGAGTACCCTAAAAAATAAGGACCCTTTCCTCTCCCCAGCCATTTCATTTCGGGTTAAGAAGGTGTGAAATCGCGTTTCTCTCTATAACTCTATAAGAAGGGTGCGTTCCGAGGAGTGAAGTGGGTGACGGCTCTCAAACCCAACCTGTGGTGGATCCCGGAAGACAAAGTCAAAGTGCTTGATCCTTTGCCCCATACTTTGAGATGCTCCTCCCTACCGGTCAAGGCCATTAAAAGGTCATGAGAGGCTTTTCTTTAAGCCGCTATCGTTTGTTTCAGATAATTCAGGTCCCTTCGGTCCGTTCGCACAGATGATGTTGTATCGGCTGCTGAACTGGTGGGGCATTCTGAGCCGTCGGACCCGTAGGATAACCCATAACTGGCTGCTGAGGTGGATGGGGTGTGGAATACTCAGCCGTAGAGGTAGTAACATTCTGATACTGGTAAGTCTGTTGTGGATAGGTGTAGCCAGGTGGTACAAAAGTATCAGACCTAGGCGGTGGTGGAGGAAGAACCGTTGGTTGAGGTGTAAAACTTAGTGGTGTGGAGGAAAATGCCGATGCACTGTGGGACGCATCGAAAATCGACTAGCCGGTGGCATGAGGCGCTTGTTAAGGTTGCTGAGAGACGGTTGGGAAAGTACTCACCGGTGGATGAGAAAGTCCTAATCCTGTCTAGCTCGTGGTCATTGGAGGCACAGACACTCCTGATGTTACTCCTGCTAAAGTAGTGATAAAAGGTATGTTAGGGTTAAACCGTGAAGGACCCCCTTGTTCCACTATTCCCCTAACGATGATATCTGCTCTCTTGATTCACCCCATGCATGATGTTGCTCATAGATGGGGTGTTCCCATTAGAAACTGTAGGGCCCTAGGTAACTGGTCCACTTCTTCTCCTTCTCGGGACTCTGACTTCAGCAAATCCTGCCTCAGTGTTGCCCGTCTGGGTGTTAGCCGCCTCGGTGTTATTCGTATTAGCTCCTCCTCTAGTAAGAACCATTATGTAACCAAGAAAAGAGAGGGGTTACTAAAGCTCTAAAACTTATCTTAAAGAAGAAATCAAGTCCTACACAACAAGGAAAACCTTTCTCTCTGATACCAACTGTAACGCCCCGTTCCTGGACACCGAGTCCTTATACGGAAAGAGCGCTCGGCAGAAATATTATCAAATAAATTCAATAATATATGTAAGCCTTACGTCATACATAAGAACTAAAGCGACACAGAAGGTAAAACGACTCGGGAAAACAAAAGATCGAACACACGGTTTTCATTGCTGTAAAACTAAATCCAATAAAGAGAACTAAAACATCCAACATTCAAACCAAAAAGAACTCAAACGGAACTAATCCAAAAGAAAGACAACATTGTTTGAACTTGAATCAACAACATTATTGAAAGAAAACAAAACTAAAGAAACTAAGTCTTCGAGAGCTCCATCTCACACGTCATCGTCGAAGTACTCGTCAACATTAGCAACCTGTTCATCTTCTTTGGGGAAAGAGAAAGACAAACAAAAAGTAACGGGGTAATTACATAAGTACTTAGTAACGCGTAGAAAATCGCATAACGTCGGTCTCATAAAGAAATAAAAGCAACGCCGTCTTTTATTAATTAATTCCGTTATTAACCCTAGCTAACTATCATATTATGTTCATAGCATAACATGAGGTTCCAAAGTTATCTTGCTTAGCTCAAGTTTGTTACATCATGAATAACAAGGGCACAACGCCTAGTAATAGGATGTACTAGGACAACTTGGTGCAACCTACTTATAGACACGCTCTAGTAGCCCCGGGAATATCTGAGTCTCGATAGTTTGATGACCGGCAGAGTGCACCAGACGCTTTATCTAGCCGATCGATTGAACAGCGTGGGTACAGTCTATTTTTTCTGGTCAGAGAACACATCGCGATATTGTACTATGCCTTAGCAAGCATTGCATGATGTTTAAGATTATTAATCTAATACATACGTTTGATTAGATGTTTAACTAGCCACCTAAGTTGATTCACATATAAGGCTCACCTATCAGTCTACTCTCTCTTCTTAATACCACTAGACTCTACAACACCTAGCACATACACAGACATCGATAAACCCTAGCTTATCGAAGCACAAGACAAATCCAAAACTTTCGACGGTCCCACACTTCATCTTTTTAGGGAATCCATAAGGTGCCGGAACTAAACGCATCAAAAGCTAATTCAAGGCTTTGTCACATAAGGTTAAGCAAGTAAAGACATGATTATAAAGCACGAAACCAAGGCGACACGATAAAGCAAGTGAAAACGGAATAAACAGTCAAACGCGACGTTGGACACCACGTGAACGCGCGTTTGCCCTGAACGAACGTTTACTGTACCCCAA
Organism: Gentiana macrophylla; assembly: GCA_026214975.1. Taxonomy (NCBI): domain Eukaryota; kingdom Viridiplantae; phylum Streptophyta; class Magnoliopsida; order Gentianales; family Gentianaceae; genus Gentiana; species Gentiana macrophylla. Next base: position 89,928,819 of record CM047806.1, read on the forward strand.
ACGCCCGTTCATGAAAATCAGCCACATCCTGTATCAACTGCCAAACCCTCAAACGCCCGTCCAAAATACCCAAACGCTCGGTTGAGCTATTAACGATCATAAACGCCCGTTTGCCGGTAAACGCCGCTTGCCTCGTTTGCTCAGGTTTTCCGAGAATCAGCTGCGTAAACACTATTTCCAACCCAATTCCGCCCCAAACTCCAACATAAAGAGATTACAAACAACGAAAATAAGATACCAATTGCTCTATAACCTTATGACACCTTAGTCATACGATAAGAACACCACGTTACCTTAATTTGCGAGCTACTGCGATCCACGCTACCAAAACCTTGAAAAGGTTAAACCTTTAACTTCAAACCTATAAGCGATCAATCCAAAGATGATCATTACGATGTTTATACTCAGAAAAACACAGCTTAACAACGATGATGAACAAACCCTAGTATCAAGAACGATGAGGGGAAAACTTACGTTGACGGGTTTAGGGATTGTTGATATCAAAAGGATCCTCGTCTCGCCGTGATCCTTTCTCTCTTGAGATGTCTGCGTTTTTTATCAACGGATTAGCCTAGAGATTCGAAAGCTCCTTCTCTCTTTTTCTTTCACAACTTGCGCCTCCCAGTTTTTTTTTTACGTGAAACAACAACTAGGTTAATATAGGATTAGTTTTCCTTTTATAATCCTAACAATAAATTAAACCCTTAAATATAATAACTCCTTTAATTTATTTCCTTTTCTTTAATTCCATTAATTAAATAACATAATATTTTGATTTTTGCTAAAAGACCGAATTGCCCTCTTTGAAAAATCGGGATATTACATTTCCGGCTAGTATTAACTATATATGTAAAAAATATAGGAAAAATAATTCGAAGGCAATTAAACTAGTACAATGTGTAATATAATTGGCATCTATTAGAAAAAAGAAAATATTGGCTTCTTAACATTTTCATTCTTTTCATATACCGGTCCCCTGATAATTATAGAGAATTAGGTATAAGGGCACAGTATTATTTATATTTAAGTAACAGGACAACTAAATATTTTTATAGAAAGAATGACAATTTCTATAATTTTTATAGTCTAAATGACAAAATAAAAAGAAAAATAAATTAATTTGCGCTGATACACGTTGCTGATGTTCGCTACATCAATCTTTTTTTTTTTTCTTTTTTTCTTTTTCTTTCCCCATTTTCAAACACTCATATCTTTTGATCCAGATCTCCAAACAAGATGAAAATTTCACTGAATTTTTTATTTTTTCTTCATTATTTTCGTTTTGAGATTTAGTTCGATATCATTAAATCGCTTATCGTGACATTCACTGTCGAAATTCACTCAGTGAATATTCTCGTTGAATCAAAAATGTTGAATATCGACGGTGAATTTCAAATCATAGTGTATTTCGACATCGGATTTTCGGAAATTACGTCGGAATATGGTGAATGTGGTCTCAAAATAAAGAGAATGAAAAATAATAAAATTAATTAAAAAAATTTCAAATTTTAAGTTAGATTGAAAGATACTACCTCCGTCCCAATAGATAAGACATCACACACTTTTTGATTTGTCCCACAATATAAGTAAGCCTATATTATCAAGACAGCATTTATCGCCCGTTTCTCTATCTTACCCCTAATTTATTATTAATCCAACAACTTTTTATTACCTAACAACTATTGCTTTAATGATAATCAGAAGGTATGTTAGACATTAGCCAACAAATTAATGACATTCAACCACTTCATTAATCTGTGTGAAAACTCTTAAAATGACTTATATTTTAGAACAGATAGTATAAGTGTTTCAAAAAGATGGAAGAGAGAGAAAGTGAGCTGTTTTTTTTAAAAGAGAAAATGGGCCAGCATTTAAAAAAATATTTTTATCTTTATGCAAGATTAAATATTTTTGTCTTCTTCTCGAAAAAATCTCTAATAATTAAAAGTGTGCATTTTATCCCTTCCATGCATAAAAAACAGTATATTTTGGCCCTTTCGGCGATTTTCAAAGGAATGTGCTTTAGAATATTCCATCTAGTTACATGGGCTGGACATTGCTAGACGGGTAAAAATGTCCACTCACCTCTTCAACCCTAATCCTTTTTCTTTGCTTTCACAAATCTCTTCCGCCGCTGATAAATTTGTGCCGTTACCATGTCCTTTGAGAACTGTAGGCAAGAGGCTTATAAATAGAAGAGTGTCATCGTTCTGCCTTAGATTTTATACAGAATACAACTACCATGTCTTTGATGTTAAAAATTCTTGTGGAAAGGTGCCCGTTAGAACTAGAGATCGTCGATCATGACATATCATTTATCCCGCATCTTGCTGGTAATCTTCAATGGTTTTTGTTTTTTCTTTTTATGCATTGTCTAACGATGTTATAGTTTATTTTTTGTTTTTCTTTTTCCAGTACTACATACGATCAAATTTCAGCAGATTAGATCTTTTGTCAGTATGTAATAGCTTTTGATTGATTGAAATGTAATTTTTTTTTTTTTTAACTTTTCTTGTCAGAAATAATGCAAAACATGACGAAAGAAGAATATGTGGCCACTTTAAGAAGGTCTATTAATACACAATGAGGAATGTGCGTCTCTGCTGGGAGTTATAGCGAGCATGAAAGCTTTTATGAAGAAGGCAAAGCATGCGGCTAATAAGCCAAACGCTGCTGCTTCTGATGCAAAGAAATGTACCGGGATTTGGAGGGATGAAATTCTCTTTTTTTTTTTTTTTTTTTTTTTTTGTCAATGTGGTGAAAATGGGTCCCCAAAAGCCACATAGGAGCCACGCGACAGCCACATACCAATTTTTTTGTAATTTCGGTGCCCGGTCAACGAATTCCGGCATTGAGCATTTTTATTTTTATTTTTATTTTTAAACACAGTTATAGGATGATTTTCTTTTTCATCCTAGTAAAACTAGGACTAAAACGCGTAGGAGGCCAACTTACAGGATTATTTTTGCAGTTTTCCGACATAATAATGAAGCATCAACCGATTTATTAGAAGTTTAAAATGATTCACTGATCCGAATATCTAATTAAATATCAATATCGTTTATGAAATACTTTTATTCTAATAATATTTGCAGTCTTAACTTCAGTATTCGTATAAAATAAATAATTCTCCTAAAAGAGATTAGCATGAGCATGCCATTCTCTTAGATGTATTTAATTTTCGAGCATACATGGATTATGAGTCGATCGACTTTATTCACCGATTATATAATATGGAAAATTAGGGATAAGGACACAGTCTGGAATATTTTTAAATAACAGGATAGCTACATATTTTTTATAGGGAGAATGACAACTGCATAATTTTTATAACGAGAAGGATAAGCGGTGAATTAGAAAATCGGTGAATCTAAGGTGAATCCCGAAATCAATGAATTTCGACGGTGAATCACGAAAATCGGTGACTTTCGACAGTGAATTTTTTTGAGTGAATTTAAAAAGTGAATTTCGACGAATGGATAAATAATTTTTGTCCTTTATGCGAAAGTTTCAAAAGACTGTCCTTCTACTCAATTGATGAAATATTTCTGTCATTCTCCCTCATTCCCCCTATATAATATGATTGAATAGAAAAAAGTACTTATTCTCAAAATATTTTTCACTTTAACTTGAATAATCTCTTCAAGATTAACTATATATTTTAAAAACATGGAGAAAAGAAATCGAAGGCATTTAAACTAGTATTACTCTATATATTTGGGCCTTTAATTTTCTTTTTATTTAATAAACTTATCCCTAAATAATTTTAAGCAACCGTTTGAGCATTCCACAAATAAAATCGATACATTTTCACCCTTCCGGCAAATAACGAAGGAATATGCTCTAGAATATTGAAAATTTTAAAAGGGAAAATTTGGGATTTTCTATATCATTCATAATTCACAGTATAGTGTATATATACAATCCTACATAATTAAAACGAATCCTACGCAATTAATAGAAAATATTTTGTTCAAACTGTCCATTCACACTAATCTCGTAATACCCCTCTTCAAGGTGGAGTGTGAATGTCACAAACGTTCAACTTGCAAAAGAAACTCGAAGCGCTGCTTGCCCGAAACTTTGGTAAAAATATCCGCCAATTGCACCTTCGTGGGAACATATGATGGAATGATTAAACCATCAGTGATGGCATCACGCACGAAATGACAATCACCCTCAATATGATTCGTGCGTTCATGAAAAATAGGATTCTGAAAAATATACAACGATGACTGACTATCACAGAACATGTGAATTCTGGGGGGATGTCGAACTCCGAGATGATCAAGGAGTTGCTTATGCCATTTCAACTTGCATATGAGGGACGCCATGGAAAGATATTCAGTTTCCGCAGATGAATGAGAGACTGTCACTTGTTTCTTTGACTTCCAAGCCTTTGACTCTTTGTTCCCTGGGTGGCCGGGTGGTTTGTATTCCTGGGCATTTCTCCAATCTACAACTTGCCCAATCCGAGTCGCACCAACCTTAAAGGAGTAAAGAATTGTCGGATCGCAAAAGAATTCCCAGACCATGCCTCTTCTTCAGATAACGAACCAGCCGGAATGCGGCTTCCCAAAACTCAATGCGAGGTGCCTGCACGAACACAGACAAAATATGTAGAGTAGGCCAAATCTGGCCGATTGACAACGAGATAAATAAGACGACCCAGCAAGCGTCGATACTTCTCGGCATCATCCAATAACGGTTCCGTAGATAATGACACTTTGTGATTCTGCTCGATAGGAAAGTCCATAGGCTTGGCACCCAACATGCCTGTCTCATTAAGAATATCAAGTGTGTATTTGCGTTGACTCAAGAATATCCGCTGTTTGTTGCGGGCAACTTCTGAGCCAAAGAAGTATTTAAGGAGTCCCACATCTTTCATTTTAAAACAATACCCCAAATATTGTTTAAAAATACCAAGAGCTACTTTATCAGTGTCAGCCACGATCATGTCATCAACATACATAAGGACATAGAGCTCAATCTCACCGTGACGTAGGCAAAAAAGAAAATAGTCCGAATAGGATTGACGAAATCCGTATTCCTTGAGAGCGGAAGCAAGTTGGCGAACCAACAACGCGGTGCCTGTTTCAAACCATAAAGAGACTTCGGTATTTGACATACCATGTTCGAATCCCATTTCTCAAACCCCGAGGGAATCTACATATATCTCCTCCTACAAATCCCCATGCAAGAAAGCATTATGGACATCCATTTGATGAATGTACCAATTCTTAGCCGCAGCTACACTCATAAAGGTACGCACAGTCACCAGCTTGGCCACCGGAGAAAAACTTTCGGTATAGTCAATCCCTTCAATCTGATGATTCCCAAATGCAACCAATCGGGATTTCAGCCGTTGCAACACTCCATGTTCATCATATTTCTCCGTATACACCTATTTACTCCACAATGCCTTTTTCCGGGTGGTAAGGGTTGCAATTCCCACGTTCCCTAATCTTTCAATGCCCAAACTTCATCATCCGTGGCTTTACGCCAACCCTTAGGTTTAACTACCTCTTTAAACGAGGTAGGAGGATTACATACAGTGATTGTTGCGAGAAACTTGCGATGCTTGTCAGAAAAAGAATCATAATTGATATAATGTGCAAAGGGATAAAGAGTACTTGAGGATGCACATGAAGCGGATGAGCATGCAGTTGGACTTTCTTTCCCACGAGAGTATGTGTAGCAAAGTCTATAAACCGAGAGTTAGGAATCTTTTGTCGCTGTCCCCTCCCCAATTCTTCTACTTCTTCCACTACTGGTTGGGGAGGTGGTGATACATCATGAACAATTTCTTCATCCTCGTGGATTCCCCCCCCCCCCCCCTCAACGTGTACATATTTGGGAGAGGGATGTCCCACAGGAGGAGGATAATAATCAACCTCCTCATCCGGCTATGTAGGAATACAAGGTGAGGGGTCTCGGTAATCAAAGTTGGTCGCAAATGGGAATACATGCTCAATGAACTTAACATCATGGGAAACAAATATTTCAATCTGTATCCAGGTCATATAATGTCCATCATTTCTTCGCAAATGGTTATCCGAGAAAAACACATTTTCGACTCTGACTATCAAAATTATGTTTAGAGGGACGGTGATCACGTGCAAAACATAGACACCCTACAACTCGAAGCATGGACAAATCTAGTGGTTTTCCAAACAGACACTCATAAGGGGTTTTAAAATGAAGGACACTAGAAGGAGTGCGATTAATGATACAGGCAGTATCCAACACACACTCCCCCCGAAACTTAAGAGGTAAATGGCTGTCAAAACGAATAGCCCGTGCAACATTCAAAATATGTATGTGCTTGCATTCAACCCTTCCATTCTGCTGGGTTGTTCCGACACACGATGTTTTAAAAATTATTCTATGCTTTCTAAATAGGGAAGTAAAGATTTAAATTTGGTTCCATTGTCACTTCTGACGCGCTTAACTATCACTTCAAATTGACGGGCAAGCAAAGCCATAAAATACAAAAGTACTATTTCAACCTCATTTTTACTCAAAAGTAGATAAACACAAACAAAACGAGAAAAATCATCAATAATTTTCAGAAAGTACGTGCCCCCACACATGGAAGGTACCGTATACAGAACCCCTAAATCACAATGAACTAACTCAAACATTCGACTAGGACGGCTTTCACTAAGGGAGAATTCACGTGGTTGTTTTGCTAGAAAAAAAACTTCTCACCCATTTTTATTCAAATTTATAGAAACTCCTTTACATCATCAATAGCGAGAACCCGAGCATTTGGAATGCCCGAGAAAAAGAAAAGTCCTCCTATATGCTTACCCAGTCCAATCAGCGTCCTCGTCACACGGTCCTGCATAACACATAATTTATACATAAACTGCATAACACAATGATTATAAAACATGATTGAGATACAAATTTTCAGACAAAATAACCGTTCCCTTATGGGTAACAACCGACGAACTTCCATCTAGCAATCCAATGGGTCAATGCGCAATAGATTGATAATTAACCAATAAGTTTAGATCACCTGTCACGTGATGTGTCACCCCGGTATCAATAATCCAACCCCAACTTACCAGTTGATATAATTTTGGCAAACCCGGAATGATCCAATTTTCTTGTTTGAGACGAAGTAGTGGGTTAGGTTGAACCTTACCTGTCAATGCTGTTTTCTAGGCCGGTCGCCGAGAGGGTGCTGAAACAGGTACTCATTTTCTCCCCTGTCCATCAGTTCGACTACCGCCGTTCACTCCCTTTGGTGGCGGAAAAATTACGTGTGTATTTCCTTCATGACTATGAAGGCTACACTGCTACAACCTTCCGATCCAGCATCCCACTGAGTCTTGTTTCATGGGTTGCCGTCGTCTTGGTGCCGGAATGTCACCGTCGTGTCACCATCCTCGCTCTTTTGTTTGTCATTGGCGGTCGCCCGAGGTCTATCCTCTGGATCCAGTCCGACAAGGACGATCCAAAGTAGGTGAGAAATCGTGCCTTAAAGGTTGAGATCGGTCCGTTACAAACTCCAACCGAGACTGATCAAAACCGGAAGAATCCGATCAGCAGGGTGCTTCTCCACCTCCAATGCTACCATGCTTGCTCTGACTTGTTGTATTTTTTTAGGAGAAAGTATCAGTTAAGATCAAGCGCTTACTAAAACCAATTTGTGTTAGTAAATGCGCTACTTTATTTCTTTATACATTCAAAAGTGTGAGAATCTCTCCCAATAGTATCAAAACCTGTCTCCGATACCATGATAAATATCATAGGGTCAAAATTTATGATTTTCTATATCATTCATAATTCACAGTATAGTGTATATATACACCTCAAAGAATCCTATGCAATTAATACGAATCCTATGTAATTAATAGAAAATTTTTTGTTCACACTAATCTCGTAATATATATATATATATATATATATATATATATATATACTACATGTCCCCGGCGTGTCGTGTCCTATATTTTTGAAAGTTGCCGTGTCGCCGTGTCCGTGTCGTGTCGTGCGCCGTGTCCGTGTCGGTGTCCGTGCAAAATATTCGGTCTAGTGGCATGGGTTGGGCATTTCTATAAGAGGTTGAAATGTCCAGTCACCTGTTCAAACTCTTATCCTATATTAGAATAACTTAAAACAAATATCGGTCATTATTTTTAAAATAAAACAATTACCTAAATAACAAATTTATCTTTTATTTATGAATCATCTCTATCTTTGACGATGGCAAATTATGTCACCTAATTAAGCCGGGCCTGAATGAATCTAACGATGAACACCCAAAACCCTAATGCCTTATGAACGAGTTGTAGATTTTAAGATTTGAGGCTGAGTCTAAGAACTTGTCTTAGATTGCCTACGTATCCTGTAATTGTCCAGGAATGAAGCCTTACGTAGTTCCTGGAACGTGGTATTTATAATGATAATGCACGCCTTAACCCTAATATTAGGTCGGTCCTAGCTATTGTCATATTACCCTTCATGGGCCTTGCCCCTTGCCCAAGTTATCACACCGATAATGGGCCTTCGTAGCTGGTGTGGACTCTGTTCTCGAGACCGACGTAACCGACTTGCGGTGGTCGAGCCCGGGACCCTTGTCCTACACTGCTCAGAGTCGATTGCCGTATCCCCGAGTCTGGACATCAACATGCAGACCTTGATTCTCATTCATATCATGGAGACCAACTGGAAGACGACACGTGGAGAGGTGAAACCATGTATCGTCATAAGCCCTCATACTTGAGAGAGGCGACCCCCGTTGTCCGAGATCAAATCTGCCGTTTGAATTGTCTTCGAGTTGGGTCATCGTTTGGGCGGGAAAAAGCCTTCCACCTGCAACTTTAACCGATTATAGCGTCGTGGCGTGACGTCATGGCGCACTAACGCCGTCTCTTCAGCACAAGGAACGAAGCGTCCTTTTTCGTTAACAGTAACGCCGTTACCTCGATTTTCACGATTTGTAGGGGTTATAACTCCCTCAAACACGTCCTTTCAAATCATCTCAGAATTTAGCAAGCATAAAAGAGGAGAGAAAGAGCAGGATAAGAGATTACTTCACCATTTTCATTGCACGCTCTCCAAATACCAAGTAAGCATCCTTCTTGTTTCTACCTCTTCCTTTTGCATTTACTCATGTCTAGTAGTGCTACATAATCAGATAGGGGTAGTGAATCACCGGCACATAACCCAGCTTCACCGTCTACCCATTCTGATCTTCCTTTCCAGCCACTTTCCAGTGAACCCGTAGGTTCATACCCTCATGTCCTTAGGGAACCCAAGAAACTAGCGACTAGGATGGATGGAAAGGGTCCTAAAGATTGTCTCATTGCCCTTTATTCTGATGACATTGATAAAATCCATCAAAATTTTGGTCTTGCTGACCCTCAGTTTGAAATCCGAATCACTTCCGGCCAACATCAATACACCGATGAGCCCCCGAAAGGGTTTTGCTCAGTCTACAAAGCCCAACTTTCCAGTGGATTGAGATTCCCACTATGCCCCGCCGTCGTAGAAATTCTACACCATTATGAGATAAGTGTTTCTCAATTAGGCCTCAATGCTATTAGGATTCTGATGGGGTTTGTACTGGCGTGTCGAGTGGCCGGGGTCTGCTTCTCGATCCCTCTCTTCCGCTACTACTACAAGATGAGAAACATGCCGGACAAACTATGGTACACTTTCCAACGAAGGACAAATCGACATGAGTTTGTGTCCCGAGGGTCTTCATCACACGGGGATGGGAAGCCTCGATTCTTGTTCCTACATCACGGCTTAGATAACCCCTACATCGGGCAGTGGAGGTCGATGGGCAAAAGGACAGATAATCTGGATAAGGGTCTAGTCCCTCAAGAGGCCCGTATAATGGACGGCTTTGGTTTCGAGGTGGCCACCCGAGATCTGAGCCTTCTCTATGGCCTGGCCAATCTGGAAGAAGCGGTGCCGATGCCTTATGCGAATCTTCACGCCAAAGATCAAGAGAATTGTAGGATATGTTTTCCTTTTTTGAGGTCTGTTCCTCTTTATATTATTGTTGATACTAACTTTATCTTTTCTTCCTGTAGTGGGAAAGTTCTCAATCATCACTGACCCCACTCAAGTCCCCAAGCCGAAGGGCAAGCTCACACCGCTGCTCGAGGGTCAGACGGCCTCTTCTGATAAGGTTGTCGAGCAGAGGACCACTCCCACTAATGGAGAAGGGAGCCTTGTCCAAATCGAGACTGCTCCTGCTGGTGCCGAATCGGCCATCCCAGCTCGCTCCCACCCAACCTCAGCCTACTGGTGCCTTACTTGTCTGCTATGGCTCGTTACGAAATGAAGATGACGAGGCCATGGTTGATATAACAACAACCGTCGGTGGAAATGAAGAAACGGCGGCACAGCCCAGGAAGAGAACCACCCTACCCGACCTGGTGAGGGATCAGCAGAGACAGGCTAAGAAGGCCAAAGTCGGTGAAACCTCTGCTGAAGTCGAGGTCGATATGAACCTAGCTGCAGATGAGAGTGCAACCATGGAAAACAAAGTTTTTTCTTCCGCACTTCGGAAGTTGTGTCGCCTGGTAAGTTGCTTACTTTTTCTTCTTTTTATCTACGCCTATCCCTTATTTCTGCTGAAGGATGTATCTCTTTTCCCCTACAGACACACCATCTCAGCAAGGAGGCTGCTAAGGGATTTGCCACGCCAGTCGAGGCAGAGGAAGACTTGAAGAAGAAAATCCGGAAGCTGCTCGATGATGGTGCCAAAAAGAGTGCTGCCATTGCCGGATTGGAGTCCCAATTGGAGACTCATGCGATAGAGGCATACGCTAAGATAAAGAAGTTGAAGTAGGAGCTGTCTCAATCTGCCAATGATCTCACAAGGACACGAGACGACTGGCAGGTCTTGGATAAAAGTATTCCGACCTGGCGGTCGAGTTCGAGAAGATGCAGAAAGCGCACTACGCTTCTTTGGCCGAAGTTGAGCAGACTCGGGGAGAGAGGGATGCGCTGAAGGTCGAATTGGAGAGGATTCCTTCCAAAGTCGAGGAGGCCAAGAAAGAGGCAATCCTCGAGTATTGTAAGTCGAAAGAGCTCGACGAGGACTTGACCGTGATGATGCGCATGGCCATGATGGGCGGTTACACTCTGGCGGTGAATCACGCTTTAGATGTCTATCCTGAGTTTGATGTGTCTAAACTTGCTGCGGCACAGTTTTATGAGACCGAGGCAGAGAGGTTATGTGACCAATACAGCGAGGAGTTCCAACGAGAGGAATCTCTTGCCAAAAAGTATGGTCCTTCGACATCTACCCCAGCCGCCGACACCGTTGATACCGAGCCGACCCCTTTGATCACTGACCCGACTCCCGATGCTGCTTCATAATTATTGTTCTTTGTATTTTACTTTTGTCGAATTTGGATTCGATTTTTTGAACTTGAATTTGTATAACTTGACTTTGGCCTGTATAATGTTTCTGATCATACTTTGTTTTGGCTGGCCTTGTCGACTTGCCCTTATTTTGCTTCGATTTTTGTGGTATTTGTCTCTTGTTTTTATTACTTATCTTTTATGTCTCGATGTCTTTTAGCTTTTTCACTTGTCGGGCCTCGGCCTGTTTGTCGCTTGCTTTATCGATGTCGTGTTGCCCCCCATGTGTATTATGAACCTCTAGTTCTTATTGCACTTGCGAGTCTAGACTAGTTGAGATCGACCTATTTGCCTTTGCATTTTTTGTCGCTTGGACTAGTTTTGCTATGAGCAGGTCGATGCTCTGGGCGTTTGGTCTGACTTTGCGAACCGTCCCTCTGCATTAGTATTTTTTGCCCATTAGGCTCATTTTGCGTTTGGCTGGTCGATTTTATGGGCGTTTGGTCCGACTTTGCGAACTCTCCCTTTGCCTTAGCATTTTTTGCCTTGTAGGCTCATTTTGCTTTAGGCTGTATTGAGGGGTCCGACTTGCGGATTTTCCCTTCTCGTTGTCGATTGCATTGCCTTTGACATGTTGTATCGCATTAGACTTATGATGTTAAGGCTGTAGATCCTAACAAACATAAAAGCATCTCGGGAAAGGACATGTTTAATAGAACATTCATGAAATTGTCAAATAGACTTATTACAAAGCATAAAAAGGTAAAAACAAGAACGAATCGACATAAAGTTTAATTAAACGTAATACTTCCTCAAATTACTGGCGTGCCACTGTCGAGGAACCATGGTTCCATCTGATCGTCCGAGTTGGTAGGGATCCTTTGGGGTGGACCTTCAAGATCTGATACGGACCTTCCCAATTCGGGTCCAACTTTCCAGTCGCTTCTTGGCGACTTGCCTCCTTTTTCCTGAGGACAAAATCTCCGACTTTGAAGTATTTGTATTTGACCCTTGAGTTGTAATACTGCGAGATCTTTTGTTTGTATCGCGTCATTCGAGCTGAAGCTATTTCTCGTCGCTCCTCAATGTTATCTTTCTCGTGTCGAAGGTCAGGAGCATTGGCTTCGACATTAAGGCTAGCACTCGAGGAGAGGGACGATCAATCTCTGCAGGAATTACCGCCACGCATCCGTAGACAAGAGAGAATGATGTTTCTCCTGTCGAAGAGTTTGGAGCTGTCCTATACGACCATATGATGCTCGAAAGGTTTGCTGCCTAATCTCGACCTTCGGCTTCTAGTCTCTTCTTCAACCCTAGCTTGATTTGTCGATTTGTTTGCTCGACTTGACCGTTCGCTTGCGGATGGGCTACCGAGGTGAAGTGCTGACTGATACGATATTCGTTGCACCATTCTCTAACCTTTCTATCTTCGAACTGAGTGCCATTATCTGAGATCAGAGCCCAGAGAATTCCATACCTGCATAAAATATCGACCCACGAGAATTTTTTAATGGTCGAAGCTCTGATGTCGGTCAAAGCCTTGGCTTCGACCCATTTCGTGAAGTAGTCCACTGCGACTACCACATTTCTATTGTTGACCGGAGCTCGGGGTTGTGGTCCGACTATGTCGACGCCCCACTGATCAAAAGGCCAGGCTGATGAGATGACGTTCATTTCTTGGGCTTGTTGATGAGTGATATTGTCATGGATTTGACAAGTCCTACACCTCTGAACCAGGCTGTTCGTATCTTGTTGTATCAACGGCCAAAAGTATCCAGCTAGCTTGCACTTTCGAGCAAGCATCCTAGCTCCGCAATGATTCCCACAAGCTCCTCTGTGAATTTCTTCAAGAAGATATTCACCTTCTTCTTCTGATGCACATCTTAACCATGGCGCTACAAAATATTTTCGATAAAGGATGGAATCGAAGAACACATACCGTGCTGACCGAAGTCAGATTTTTCATGCTTGTACCTTGTCGGATGGTAGGATTCCGTCTTTAAGGTAAAGGGCAATTGGATCCATCCATGTTGCCTGTTGAGTAATCGGCTGCATTTCTGATTCCTCATAGCTTCTGTCGGTCAATAGTTCGACCAGAACTTTCTTGTTCGAGACGAAGTCGAGGCAAGTTTAGATAATGCATCGGCTCTCTTGTTCAGACTTCGGGGGACCTGCTCGATCTGAACTGACTTGAACTTTGGTATGAGGCCTTGTACCACTGTTAAGTAATTTTTCATGGGTTCTTCCTTGGCTTCATACTCCCCCCTGATATGATTTACCAATAACTGCGAGTCGCTGTAAACTGGTAGATTCTTGACTCCCAACTCAGACCTGTGATCATAGCCTTATATTCCGCCTTGTTGTTTGTCGCTTTGAAGTTGAATCAAAGGGCGTAGGGGAATTCATCGCCTTTCGGGATAATCTGAAGGAGTCCGACTCCTGCCCCCTCTTTGCTTGGAGTGTCCACGGTTCTTCTGTGGTTTGCTTCTCTTGCTCGAGTTGGATGGAAATCCCTTGACCGTAGGCCTGGGCCAATTTGATGAATGTCCCAATTCTTAGCCGCAGCTACACTCATAAAGGTACGCACGGTCACCAGCTTGGCCACTGGAGAAAAAGTTTCGGTATAGTCAATCCCTTCAATCTAATGATTCCTAAATGCAACCAATCGGGATTTCAGCCGTTGCAACACTCCATGTTCATCATACTTCTCCGTATACACCCATTTACTCCCCAATGCATTTTTCCGGGTGGTAAGGGTTGCAATTCCCACATTCCCTGATCTTTCAATGCCCGAACTTCATCATCCGTGGCTTTACGCCAACCCTTAGGTTTAACTACCTCTTTAAACGAGGTAGGAGGATTACATACAGTGATTGTTGCGAGAAACTTACGATGCTTGTCAGAAAAAGAATCATAATTGATATAATGTGCAAGGGGATAAAGAGTACTTGATGATGCACATGAAGCGGATGAGCATGCAGTTGTACTTTCTTTCCCATGAGAGTATGTGTAGCAAAGTCTATAAACCGAGAGTTAGGAATCTTTTGTCACTGTCCCCTCCCTAATTCTTCTACTTCTTCCACTGCTGGTTGGGGAGGTGGTGATGCATCATGAACAATTTCTTCATCCTCGTGGATTCCCCCCCTCAACGTGTACATCTTTGGGAGAGGGATGTCCCACATGAGGAGGATAATAATCAACCTCCTCATCACAAAGTAGGGGAACATCCGGCTATGTAGGAATATAAGGTGAGGGGTCTCGGTAATCAAAGTTGGTCGCAAATGGGAATACATGCTCAATGAACTTAAGATCATGGGAAAAAATATTTCTATCTATATCCAGGTCATATAATGTCCATCATTTCTTCACATATGGTTATCCGAGAAAAACACATTTTCGACTCTGACTATCAAAATTATGTTTAGAGGGACGGTGATCATGAGCAAAACATAAACACCCTACAACTCAAGCATGGATAAAACGGTGGTTTTCCAAAGCAGACACTCATAAGGGTTTTAAAATGAAGGACACTAGATGGAGTGCGATTAATGATATAGGCAGTATCCAACACACACCCCCCCCCAAAAAACTTAAGAGGTAAATGGCTGTCAAAACGAATAGCCCGTGCAACATTCAAAATATGTATGTGCTTGCATTCAACCCGTCCATTCTGCTGGGTTGTTCCGACACACGAGGTTTTAAAAATTATTCCATGTTTTCTAAAATAGGGAAGTAAAGATTTAAATTTGATTCCATTGTCGCTTCTGACACGCTTAACTGTCACTTCAAATTGACGGGCAATCAAAGCCATAAAATCCAAAAATACTATTTCAACCTCTTTTTTACTCAAAAGTAGATAAACACAAACAAAACGACAAAAATCATCAATGATTGTCAGAAAGTACGTGCCCCCACACGTGGAAGGTACCGTATACAGAACCCCTAAATCACAATGAACTAACTCAAACATTCGACTAGGTGGGCTTTCACTAAGGGAGAATTCACATGGTTGTTTTGCCAGAAAACAAACTTCACACCCATTTTTATTCAAATTTATAGAAACAATAATATTTGGAACCTGACGTAAGACCTTTTTTGAGGGAAGCCCCGATCACCGGTGCCACAATTCCATTGCCTTTACATCATCAATAGAGAGAACCCGAGCATCAGGAATGCCCGAGAAAAAGAAAAGTCCTCCTATATGCTTACCCAGTCCAATCAGCGTCCTCGTCACACGGTCCTGCATAACACATAATTTATACGTAAATTGCATAACACAATGATTATAAAACATGATTGAGATACAAATTTTCAGAGAAAGTAACCGTTCCCTTATGGGTTACAACCGACGAACTTCCATCTGGAAATCCAATGGGTCAATGCGCAATAGATTGATAATTAACCAATAAGTTTAGATCACATGTCACGTGATGTGTCACCCCGGTATCAATAATCCAACCCCAACTTACCAGTTGATCTAATTTTGGCAAACCCGGAATGATCCAATTTTCTTGTTTGAGTCGAAGTAGTGGGTTAGGCTGAACCCACCATACCTGTCAATGCTGTTTTCTAGGCCGGTCGCCGAGAGGGTGCTCAAACAGGTACTCGTTTTCTCCCCTGTCCATCAGTTCAACTACCGCCATCAGCTCCCTTTGGTGGCGGAAAAAATACGCGTGTATTTCCTTCATGACTATGAAGGCTACACTGCTACAACCTTCTGATCCAGCATCCCGTTGAGTCTTGTTTCTCGGGTTGCCGTCGTCTTGGTGCCGGAATGTCACCGTCGTGTCACCATCCTGCTCTTTGCTGTCATTGGACGGTCCGGCCCGAGGTCTATCCTCCAGGATCCAGGTCTGACAAGGACGATCCATAGTAGGTGAGGAATCGTGCCTTAACGGTTGAGATCGGTCCGTTACAAACTCCGAACCGAGACTGATCAAAACCGGAAGAATCCGATCAGCAGGGTGCTTCTCCACCTCCACTGCTGCCATGCTTGCTCCGACTTGTTGTATTTTTTTTAGGAGAAAGTATCTGTTAAGATCAAGTGCTTACCGTTTTACTAAAACTAATTTGTGTTAGTAAATGCGCTACTATATTTCTTTATACATTCAAGAGTGTGAAATCTCTCCCAACAGTATCAAAACCTGTCTCCGATACCATGATAAATTTCATAGGATCAAAATTTATGATTTTCTATATCATTCATAATTCACTGTATAAGTGTATAGTGTATATAACTATATATACACCTCAAAGAATCCTATGCAATTAACTATATATACACCTCAAAGAATCCTATGCAATTAATACATATCCTACGAAATTAATAGAAAATATTTTGTTCACACTGCATTCACACTAATCTCATAATAAATATTCGGTCTAGTGGCATGGGTTGGGCATTGCTATATGAGGTTGAAACTTGAAATGTCCACCCACCTGTTCAAACTCTTATCCTATATTAGAATAACTTAAAACAAATATCGATCATTATTTTTAAAATAAAACAATTACCTAAATAACAAATTTATCTTTTATGTATGAATCATCTCTATCTTCAAAGATACTGTCTTCATCTCTTGAATTGTGCTCTATTACCCTCTCACAAACTTTGTTAATGGTGGAGAGAAGCATCAACAAAGAATATGACACGTCTCTTTGACACGTGGGCCTATGACACTCGGCTTTGGGCTCATTTTTGCTATTGCCTCCCGACTTCTAGCATGTGGTTTTTTATGCTGTCTAAGATGTGTGGAATCTTCTCCGATGATCGCGTGTTTTCCAATACACTATGTGATGCGGGCGCGTCTGATGTGGAGCTGTCGGATTCCTTAATCGTAGTTGATTAAATGGACTTAAAAGAACATTCAGGCATGGGGTAGTATTTTGGTTGTAACTTTCGGCTTCGATGTCCGTTTCGTGCGTACGACCTCATTTCAGAAAGCTCTTTCCAACGCGGACCAAATAGAGAACGGAGGTTGACTTCCATTTCGAAGTCTAAATATGTTGTTTTCCTCCCATTTTGGGATTCAATTTTTTTCCATGTTCTCACGTTTTTATTATTTTAATTACGTATTCAACAAAGATCTGATTGTAGATCCGTTGGTTAGGAAGGTCTGTGCGTGTAATCAACGTCTTCATTTCCGAGTTGATTTTTATTCGTAATGGTTCTGTAATTTTCTATTTTTGGAAAGTATCGACTTTGGGTGGCTATAAAATCCCGTCTTGTGGGATTGGTTTAGCTAGACAGTCTGTAATTATATACAAATATTTTGCTTCTCGGAGCATAATCTGAAACAATGTTCGTGCATTAATCTCTTTTTTCACTTCCTTGCTTGTTTTTCCAAAACGCTCCGACGTCACTCTGGGGATGAATAAAGCTGATTTCAATAATCACCTCATAAAGAGCAAAGGTTGAGTGTCATAAAAAAAAAATGTGACATTCGAAGTGATGGAAGGATATACACTATATTTAAGAGCGGAAGAGGAGTGGATGCGGGTTCAACCACCGTGAAGACACTCGAACCATCATCTCTGGCTCCGATCCGACAACGAAAATCAAAACACGCAACTTGGAAACAACTATGAACTAGTTTGTTTTATTGAATGAATCCAAAGGATACAACTATGAACTATGAACTACTGAATTATCTGAACTGAAAGCTTGATTATGATATACACTGAATTAGCTGTACTGAAACCTTGATGAAACTCAAGATCACACATTGAATTAGCTGGGGAACACCACCCGGTATCATGACCCATTTCGTAATAAAATAAATTCCACAGTGGACACGATCGTTGATTGGAGTTCTTGATAAGTTGTTATTAGCGATCCATGGAAGATAACCAACTTCGATTATTCAAACAATCGCCTCCTCTAAAGAGCTTCGGACCAGACAAGAGACAACTCAAAATGGTTCCGCAAGACTACCATTCCTTGCACACGAGCGTCATTCTTATTAATGATTGAGATGGAAGCAGCAAGAGTATCTTCTTAATCATGATCTCGAAATTGAAGTGTTTGTGCTCACTGTAGAGAAGAAATAATTAAGTGTGCTCTTCATCCTCAGTAAGATACTAATTGTAATTAAGCGAATGTGCAACAAAGACAAAATTGTCGCAATAAACTAACAAAAACACTTTTACACAAATTTATCATTATTTGGACCTATTCATTACTATGGGTCATACTATAAATAATGTTAAAAAAAAGTGTTGTATCCATATCGTGACAATTTTATTGTAACTACAACCATTTCCGTCTGTAATTTTATTTACTTGAAAATTGATAGCGGCAAAGCTACAGTATTAAAACTCAATTAATACCGTCTACATAAACACGCGAGATTCCATTAAAAAATATATAGATTTTTGTCTAGAAAGATAAAATTATAAAAAAAAAATCGGGATAGAAGGAAACTGTAATTTAATAAATACAAAAGAATAATTATGTAAGAATAAATATGAAAGAATAAATGTAGAATAGAGTAAATATAAAGTAATAATTTGTAAACACAAAGAACATTAACACGTGAAGAATAATTTTAAAGAATAATTGTGATTTTGTCCTTTATAATCTTGAAAATGTTATTTTTGTCATCCGCACTCCATTTATTAAATTTTTTTGTCTTTCAATTTATTCTATAAAAAAAAATTAACATTTTTTTCCGGTGGACCCATCATTTACGATGAAAGTGGCTGGACAAAACGAGGGGATCTCCACAAGTTGTGCCATAAATTTGTGATAAATTTCATTTTTCCACACATTGGCAGAAAAAATTCTACAATTTTTAAATTATCAATTTAATTGGTTTTGTGATAAAAAAAATCCAACACATGTGATGCAAGAACAAAACGTTTCCTAAACAATCAAGGAAAAAAATTATCAATTTTCTAAATAAACTTGATAAAAACTAGTAATATGCATACAAGGAAAAAAGAAAAACAATGGAAGTTTACCTATAGACGAAGGCCCTGAATAAATGATATGACATGATCAATGATCTCTAGTCCTAACCCCGCATCTTTTCTGCAAAATTTGAAAATCAGAATGCATTGTTGTTATTTTCCTTATAAGATCTCAGGAGGAATGAAATTCTATATTTCTAGGCGTCTTGCCCTAAAATCTAAAGTGACATGGTAACGGCACAATTTTATCTGCGGCGGAGGAGATGAAGAAAATCGGGAAAGAGAGGTAAAAGAATGTAGGTTATATATAAAGGCGAGTGGACAGTCTTACCCTAAAGCAATGTGAAACCCGTGTCGCTAGACGGAATATTCTAAAACATATTCTTTTGAAATTAACCCGTGTCGCTAGACGGAATATTCTAAAACATATTCTTTTGAAATTAACCCGTGTCGCTAGACGGAATATTCTAAAACATATTCTTTTGAAATTAACCGGAAAACACGTAGGCCTTATTCAAAGAAAACACACTTAAGGAAAATACTAGCTAAACATAAATTAACTATCAAAGCTGGCCCTGGCATGGGCTTTCGGGCCCCAACTTCCTATGGTCCCCCAATTCTAAAGTAAAAATATATTATCATAGGCCAATTTTCGGATAACTCTTTAAACATCATAACATGCCTACGTCGAGGATAACACAATTTCGAAATACAAATAATACACAGTTTCTACAAAAATACAAATAATACGAATATTAATACATATATGGGGGATTGAGGAAAAATGACAAAAATATTTACGAAATGAATAAATAGGACACACTATTTTCTTTAGTTGCAAAAAGGACAAAAAAATTTGATACGGACAAAATTAACCCTATACACACAGGCGCGCGTCCTTAGGAGAACATCAGGTACAAATGTATAATGTAATTTGATGCTGCATTGCTGCTTTGTTGTTGTTGTTTTTTTTTTTCAAACACCCGTAACTTATTATTTAAAACTCCGATCGTCGAAATTTTTTCACCAAAATTCATATTTTTTTTTGCTCTTCAATTTGAGCCCAAACACGATACCCTTCCGACGTATATTTTGAAAGACGAAAAAATATTTATATCAACCGGAGCGTTTTTTCTTATAAAGGATCGTAACTTTTAATTTAGAACACCGATCATAAATTGTTTCACCAAAATTCATATTTTTTTTATTATCTTCATTTTGAGACCACGTTTGAAACCTTTTGGACGTAGTATTTGAAAGCCGAATTTTATCGCAGTTTTTACTGAAGAATACAAATGTGACAGTGATGATTAAATGATAAAGTGATTGATTGATGTGATGTGACACAAGAATGATGACACAAGAATACGATGACACAAGAATACAAGAATATGATGATGACAGCGAATAGCGGTGACAAAGAACAAAGCGGACACAAAGAATAAAGGACACAAAGAATGACACGTTTTATTAACATCCAAAATATCACCATTAACATTGCATAATACAATAATCTATCAAAAAATGCTTCATATCCTAATGAAACAATCTATGAAAGCATTTTGGAGATGCAACTCCGGGGGAATCAAGAGAATAAAAACCTAATACTATTGGATGTAATCAAAAAGCATATTAATGACACTAAAACATTCTTCAAGTTCTTGAAGACAAAAGTGTATGTTTTACCATCTATGGACATTCATCCTTCAAACCCGCACCACATCAAACTCCATGAAAGATGTATGAAGCAGAAAATACATCAAATAACATCGGCTCGGCTTTATCAATAGAGAATCTAGGCTCCTCCAATTTTCTGAAGACAAAAAAACACAAACATAACCATTTGAATCAAGAAAGTAACACACCAACAAAGTAACACACCAATAAAGTAACACACTAGTCTATTTTTGTTCTCAACAAAGTAACACACTAACAAAGTAACACACCAACAAAATAAAACATTAGTCTATTTTTGTTCTCAACAAAGTAACAAAGTAACACACCAACAAAGTAACACACTAGTCTATTTTTGTTCTCAACAAAGTAACACACCAACAAAGTAACACACTAACAAAGCAACACACCAACAAAGTAACACACCAACAAAGTAACACATTAGTCTATTTTTATTCTCAACAAAGTAACACACCAACACAGCAACACAGCAACAAAGTAACACACCAACAAAGTAACACACCAACAAAGTAACACACTAGTCTATTTTTGTTCTCAACAAAGTAACACACCAACAAAGTAACACACTAGCCTATTTTTGTCCTTAACAAAGTAACACACAAACAAAGTAACACAGCAACACAGTAACACAGCAACACAGTAACACAGTAACACACCAACAAAGTAACACGCTAACAAAGTAACACTAGTCTATTAGAAAGCTTAATGATATGCCAAGTAAAAAACACAATCAATCTTCTTTAAAACATCATACATGCATCCTTAAACCAAACCTTAAACCGTGGGATCACCAATATGATCAGGCACAACAGACTACCATTATTTCTCGTTTCTCAATGGAACTATTAGACTTCTCTCTAAAAAAACTATTAGTTTCAACTTCATGGTTATCAAAAGAGTTGACAATTGTAGCTTCAATATCTACCATGGCAGTTTCAATACCTGCCTTGGGATTCCCCTCAACCCCAATTGCCCGAGGAACGGTCCCAGACTCAGTACGGTGTGGTGTGCAAGTAGCATGGTGCATCACTTAAAAACACAATGATGCGCAAATAAATGATATTAGAAAATAAGAACCCATGTGACCCATAGAAAAGAGAAGAATTAATCATGGCATTTGTGTTCGGTTCTTTGAAGCTTCGAAGAAGCGACAGTGCCTCTTTGCAATGCACCAAAGTGACAACATATAGTATCTAGCCCCTGCAAAGATCACACAAACATCAAATGGATATCTCACATGATAAAATGCATTTTATTTTCAAGGCAAATAAATTGCAAGTATTTTATGAACCTCCAAATGTTATGTTCTGCATGTAAGACGTGTCTTGCCCCGCTGCGAGTACTACGAAATGATATCGTTTGTCCGAGGTTGCAGCAAATAGACTAAAGGATGCAAGTTCACATCACACTCTAACAAGAAGGATGTTTTATTCCTTTTTTTTTTTTTGGTCAGAAATTGTGGTAATTTGCATGTACAAGTATCCCTTTGGCGTAAATTATATTATATAGTAGTTCAATATTTGAACATCAAATAATCACCTGGAAAAAAATCAGATGAACAAAATAAAAAGTTCCACACGTCCACGAAATTCATAACTTCCATTTATTTTTATAAAAAAAGACTGCTCAAAACTCAATTTTCCTGAACATAGAAAAATAAAAACTATATCAAAGAGTTTGTGTTCATTTTTTCTCCTTCCAACTTAATAATCATAGATTTTAGATATAGATTGGATTAAAATTTAGATATGCAAAGTGTAACTCATACCATACTAGAACAAAAGGCGTACATGTAACACAAAGTTACAGGTTTCCGGTACAATTCTTGCACCGTAGGATCCCGATGTCTGGAAAGGGTTGGATACACATAAGTGGCTATACTTTCATGGGTGAAGAACCTTACTGTTAAACCATGAAATTCAATGCTCAAAATTTGAACTTTCACATGGAAAGTTAACAATTACATGATACCTGATACTCCAAAGTCTCTAATTCTCATACCAATGGTTGGATTTTTTATGTCCAAGTAGCTTTCACAGGTAAAAGGTGGGAATAAAAAATTAAGGCATCATCTCATTCTCTAGATTTTACTATGAATAGAATTGCACTAAAATGAAAGAAAAGTTGTGTTCTAAGACTATAAAACACAAAATATTTCAATTTGAATCCAATTCTGTAAGAAATCAAACAGAAAAAACAAGCACCAATGGATTCATGGGTGATCAAAGAAACACAAACTCAGAACATAATCAAACAAATTGGACTTGAGTCTTGATACAGACAAATACAGATCCGATACTAAATTCAAACTCCAGAAGAAAAAAGTTCAGTGAAACATAAAAGCAAACACAAAAGGTTCAATGCAAAAGGTTGACCTCTTAACTGAACCTGGAAACCATTTCAAAGCTTTTGAAGCATCAAATTAAAAGATATAGCAACCCAAAAATCGTTTTATTTTTCGGTTTTTTATTTTTATTTTCACCCTTTTCTGTGAACCATATGAATATTATTAGATAGATAGATATATTTACCAAACATCACTACAAAAGACTTCATTGAGCCATTTCAGAAACAACGTATTTCTTCCATTAATGTCTTGCCTGTTAACATACAAATTAACAGTTTAGAATCAGAGCACACCATTAAAGAGGTCCAGCTATTCACCCGAAGGTACAGAACTTGTGAAATCGGGAGAATAAAACCAAAAGACAATGATAATTGGTACAAAATAAAAAATGGGAGAAGGGAAAGGAAATGGGACATACTTCCTGCGGGCTTTACCGACTTGGACAGCCATTTCCGGCGACATCATTTCCGGCTACTTTTCTTCGCATTTTAGCTATCAGATGTACTCGGAGTAATCATCACTTCCGTCTTCGTCGTCATCGCAATCTCCAAGCAACGATTCAGCTTCGATTCAGTACTGTGTTTCCCTCCTCCCCTTCGATTCAGCTTCAAGAAATTCATGGAGAAAAAACAAAGCACAAGATTCTTTTGGCAATTGAATTGAAATGAAAGGGATGGCCGGTTGGAGGAGTGGTGTGTTACTAGGGGTAATTTAGTCCGAACGAATTTATTTTGTCCTTAAATCAACAAAAAAATATAAAATGAATTAAAATTTATATACAGAGGGGAAAGTGGACTAAAACCTAATATTCTCTACATATAATTTCTCAACTCGTATATTAAAAAAAAACAAAAATGCTTAATGTTTTATTGAGGTTATATTATAAACTTCGCGGTGACAATAAACTAACCTAACTAAATTCAAATATGGAAGCTCATCTAAAAAGTGTAATAGATGCGTTGTCACAGAATACTTTTTTTTTTGCAAACAGAACAGTCTCACATAATTTTATATACTTGAATATTAATAATAGAATACAATATACAATATACATAATAATCATAAAAAAAATACTCAAATAAACCTCCTCTGCAAATTGATTGTATTGGGATTGTTCATGAGTAATCTCATTTATTAGTTTATGAATGATTTTCTTTCATATAAATCATAGTTTATGAATGATTTTCTCTAATATGTGCATTTTTTATGAATGATTTTCACATAAGATCGAAATGAGTAGCATACAGGTTTTTTTTTCCTTTTCTTTTCTACTGGATTTGGACAAGATTTGCTACATAGGATATATGGTATGACTTGTGAGAAGATGAATACCAAGGTTCGTTTAGTACGGTGTCCGAAATGCCGATAAATGGCGAGAAATCTGTGTACAAATGTGGAGGTTGCAACACTGTTTTACATTTTTTTTTCTTTCCATATAGTATTAGATTTATGAAAAATATACGATACGGGTATAGGGGATATACATAAAGATTAAGAGTATAGGGACCGAATTGTGCGTCATAAAACTATTACGACCAAATTATAAATGTTAAAAATCATATTTTGAGTAGCTCTTTCTTCTCTTTGATATTTGGGCAAACATATGAATCACGTAGATATTTGGGCAGTAATTGTTGGCATGATTTTCTTTGAAAACCCATGATTTTCTTTGATTTTCTCAATTCTTAATTAGTTTATGAATGATTTTCTTAATATGTGCATTTTTTTTTTTAATTTTTAAAATATAACGACTTACTGTTGTACTTTGTAATGGGAAATTAAATATCCATGAAAAATTGTCCATTGTCTATTTTCCCCCCTTTTTGAGCGGATATTTCCCCTTTTTAGGGTTTATTATATTGTTTTTTCCCTGTCTTCCTATATAAAATGTAAGTAACTTGCAATATATATATATATATATATATATATATATATATATATTTAAGATGCCACATGAGAAAAAAATTAATAAATGGAGTGCGGAATAATAAAAGTAACATTTTCGTGATTATAAAGGACAAAAATCACAATTATTCTTTAAAATTATACTTCAGCGTGTTAATGTTATTTTGTGTTTCCCAATATTTTTACTTCATACTTACTCTATTTCACATTTATTCTTACATAATTATTCTTTTATTCTTATTAAATTCTGATTTTCTTTCTATCTCGATTTTTAATAATTTTGTTCTTACAGATAAATATATATATATATATATATATATATATATATATATATATATATAAAAGGTAAGACTAGGAGAAGGTCGGAGAAAACACAAAATATGGTCGGAGAAGTCTAGAACGAATCTTGTTTATATTTTCGCCATATGGTTATAAGATTTATTGATATGAAAGTCAAATTTGATGGGTGATATCAAACTGGATGGATGAGATGTGTCTATTTCACTGTACACCATAAAAGATGGAGTGTAAAAAGTAAAAACATATACCACCCCGATTTTATCGCGTACATAATAATTTTTCCTCGTGTATTAAAAGACGTCACAGTCAACTTTCTCACTGACAGAAGAATAATTACACGAGCATCTGCCTGGTGGGCATGGTTTCGGTGCATCATCTTCGCAAGAATGATTCTCACAAACTTCCAGTTTCTCACTTATCATTTGCTCACCTGACCATCCCCTTGCTTCCACATGCAATTGTTATTTTTCTTTTAGTCTTATTAAAGAAAGAAATATTAAGTAACACATAAATAATCAAAAATTGTAAAATTTGTCTAATAACTTTAGGATGGTATTAATTTTGGTCTCATACAATTCTAATTTAACAAAACTAGTCTAATAATCATAGAATGCTATCAATTTTGGTTCTGATTTAGCAATTTAGGTTCCATAACTTAAAAAATGTCACTATTTCAAAACACATCTAATTTCCGGTGAATTTGTAATGTCTCACATTGGAAAAGTAGTAGATTCTTTCATTCCTATATAAGTGTGATACATAAATATCTTGTCAACTCTAAGGTTTTTGGCTTTTAGGCCAGCCAGACGGGCGGTCTCAAGCGATTGACGGACATTTATGACTCATTTAGCCTTACTGGGCCGGGGGTTGGGGCGGGGCATGAATCGGTATTATTGAGCCGACTATCGAGGCGGAACAATGCTTGCTGACCGCATACAAGAAAGACGGTGTAAGGATGGCCTCTAGTTACCTCTGGTAGGCGATCCAGAAACGATCTTGGCCGTCTGGCTGGCGAGGATCTTTAGTCCATTATAAGGGAGAATGTAAGGTCACGAGTGGGAGAATGTAAGGTCGCATTGGAAAAGTAGTAGAATAGTTACATCTGGTAGAGGACGATCCAGAAACGAGCTTGCCGCTCGAGCGAGGACTTGATCCATTATAAGGGGAGAATGTAAGGTCACATTGGAAAAGTAGTAGAATCGCTAATCCGTATAAGTGTGAGACATAAATGTCTTGTCAACTCAGTTAGCCATTTTAGACCAAACGAGGCGGCGGTCTAATTAAGCGATTGACCGGACATTTTATGACTATTTAGCGCTACTGGTAGAGTGCAGGGAGTTCTGTAATTGTTCGACTTTTTTAGTTACTTCAACCACCGTGACCAATATTGCTAAATTAGAATCGTATCGTAACAAAATCAGATCATCTCAAAGTTATGGGCCAAATTGCTAAATTTAGAATCGTATCAGACCAAAACTGATATCAATTCAAATGCCGTGAGAGCGATTTCGCTCAATCAGAGTCGCATTAAATCAAAATTGTTATCACACCAAAGTTATCCGACCAATTTTGTGATTTTCCCAATTAGTAAGAAAAGAGACTTCATTACCAGAAACGATGACCAAAATGACGAGAAAACCCCAAATCGCCATTTTGGACATCTTTGAACTAGCTTGATCTGCTCCTTTTATCGTCTTTAATTTGTGGAAAAGATTTAAATAACTACAGCCAATTACACCTACAAATTTTTTAAATAAACTACAGCCTATTTATAGATTTACATTTCTCATGGAAGGCGGGGAACTAAAGACACGACAATTTATCCACTCCATTGTTGAATAGGCAATGTCTTTGTGCGCGAATAAATTCATTTATTTATGCCATTCATTTATATTTAAATAAAGTATAATCTTTTCCTACTTCCTTTTTTATTTAATTTTATATTTATGCCTCGTTTGGATTGATGGAATGTAATGAAATAAAATGAATATGTTGGAATAGAATACAATGAAATGCAATGATATCACTCCATTACTGCGTTTGGAAGGCAATGGAATGAAATTGTTTCTTATTGCAGAGTTTATTTTTTCATTCCATTCCGGCCATTCCACTAGAGTTTTTAGGGAATGAAAACATATCCCATTTTTCCGTTTCCAAACACGCCAAATTGATGGAATGAAATTAACAAAGCATTTTCCATTCCATTACCACAATCCAAACGTGTCATAATAGTACATAATATTTTTGCATGGGTATGATCCGGAAATCATAAATAATGCGCGAATGTGGCCACAGGCGGGTCAAGTTGAGTTAATGGGCCAACATAAATTCAGACCGCAGTTGGGCCCTTAGTCTGAAAGATTCAGTTAGTAATATCCCGACCTCATTCAGATCGCTTTCAAAGTTCAGCCAACCCACTTCAACAAGTGGCCGATCGACCCGGCCATCCAGACTGCTCCATAGCACAACATGCCGACTCCAACCTCTATAAAATGTTATATCGCATTAATGGACATGCCCCATTAACTGTCTCAACGCATGATTGATTACATTCAACGAAATTTTTCCCTGACTGAGCAATGATTACCCAACGATTGGTATTATACTGGCCCTCAATCACATGCACTAAAAATAATGGAATCATTCATTAAATCCGCCTGCACGGGACGTTTATATAAAATGATCTCCATCCTCTCCTCAGAACTACGATATTTGACTTGATCTCATACATTTTGGGTACGTAGGCAGTTTCAACGGCACAAGCATATATCCTCCGCATTCTCTAGTTTTTAGTTGTTGGAATTTTCCCAAAAGGATTCAGTTACCAGCAAAAATAACCGGACAATTTTTTAGCTTCGTGAATTGGCGCTAAATATAAGGCCCTGCGAATATTCTTTTAGTAAACGTCCCTGTGTCTATTCATGACACGAAGAAAAACAGGAAGACTGACAAGATTGCAAAGGGTAACCATGCAGGAAAACAAAATGTTGTTGATGCCCTGGAGGATAACAATGCCGCTATGACACACGAGAGTGAGGAGGAAATCAATGTGCCTATTGATTAAGTGGTCTTGGCAGAAAGTCCCATAGGAACATCTAATCTGGGCCAGGCAGCCAAACCACTGGCACAAAGTGCAGCATAAACGTTCAATCTCGGCTAAGCAAGAGATCATGCCACTGCTTAGGCAATGCTATAGCTAGATTGTCAAGAAAATGATGGCGAACGACCCAGTGCTATTTGTTTCGTTGTGGAAACAAGTAGAATCAGAGGAAGGACAAGAACCGCCATATATCCCGCAAGGGGCAAATATGCCAAAACTTCCTAATTAAAGAGAATGAGATTGAAATATCTAGCACGATGGTAAAAAAAGGTGAGAGACTTCCTCCTACATGGAAGTACGCCGTACTGTACGAAACAAAGTGGAGAAGGTTTCATACCTCATGGGGGCGGACCTCTACATAGCTACACTTTTTTACCATCGAGATCGAGTACTAACAATGGCTATATGGGTTTTAACACCCTCAAATGGACTCTTGTGACAGAAAATGAGATTCTTTCAACCATATGCACATTTTTGTGCGAAATGTGAGCATATACTGTGCACTTCATGAGATCATGTTCAAAGCCTTCCCCAGTTTCCTGACTGGTAGGGCCCGTGAATGGTTCAACAAGCTACCCTCTCACTCGATAAGGAATTTTGCTCCGTTGGCATTCATGTTCCAAAATGCCTTCATAGATTATATACCATTCAGGAGGAACACCACTCACCTTCTCTCATTTCTAACAGAGGGAAAAGGAAACAACATTAGAATCTATGAATCGCTTCATGGAAGAGTCCTGACTAGTCCTAGATGTGGAAGAGAGTACGGTGGTAAACTCTTTCATTGGGACCTTAGAGAATAAGACTATGTGCCAATCTTACGTTGGATAAATGCATGTATGTGGTGACCAAACACTGCTAAGGAGAAGAAGCCAACATGCTGAAGAGGGAAGCAGATAGAAAAGAAGTGAAAAGTTGAGACCGACAGAAGACAAGACCTCAAGCAGAAAAGAAAGGCCGTTTGGGACCGAATGACTACGCTGATTCGTGATCGGCTCGAAAAGAAAGGCACACTGCAAGATAGAGACTTCTATCCCCTTAACCAATCAAGAACTCATATCCTTGCCGTTTTGGACAGGGAAGGGATAGGCCGCCCTCCTCCGCCCAGATCGGCCATGCCAATATGTTGACATGACTTTATTAGGCTTGATGAGTGCCACATATAGGACGTCAATTGCATCCAAATCAATTACACATTTCCTTTTAATAAGATTAAGTGATGATATACTTCCAACGAAAAGGTTAACTAATGATTTAAAATGAATCAGAATGTTGGTTCACATCAGCATGTATGCATACTTAAATTATAATACAACACTTGTACACCTTTACACAGAAACATTCGGATTTAACCATTTAGGACATGATCTAGTGTTTTAAAAGGGTGTGACTGGACCTTAAGCTAGAGTGTGAAGGTTTGAGATCCGTAAAGAGGAATTCCTTTCAGTTCTTTAGTATAATAACAAGCTCATTACTCTGAGACATTAAGTTATCTGATTAATATCTTTATTCTTTCCGTGAGACAAAAGGATTGTGGACCTTTGTGGTTAGGATTTTACTATTCAGGATACTGCCCAAATGCATTATTTCACAATAGAATGTAATATTTTCGATTGACCTAAAGCCACCTTATTTGACAAGAAACATGTACGACAATTGCATTCTAACAAATTATTAGTCAAGCTAACTATTTATGCGAAAACAAACTCTTTTATTCAATGAACAGCTCAATTCTTTATTTGATCAGATAATGGAATTAATGTGCTTGCTTTGTCGGAGAATTTAATGTGGGTTGTCAACATCAGGGCCTGTGTTGAATATATAAGTTCTATTATAATTTAATAAGAACTTTCAATATCTATGAATAAGCTCTATTATAATTTAAGACTTTGATTCACTTAATTCGACCGGGAAACATAAATTTAAAGGGCTAATGTGAGGGAGAAAAATAATTAGTGTATTAAGATTTTTAGTATTGTGAAAACCCCGCACTAAAATTATCATTGTGAAATCAAAGCGATATATGAAGCAGTCATACTACATTGTTAAACGTAATTTTGCCACAACGATGAGTTTCATTACATAAATTTCATGTGGGGCTGGATTAATGATATCCATGATCACCGTTTGTGGCTGATTTGATGCTCATTAGTAGTCGAATGCCATGTTTTCTGGCATGCATGTGTCTTACGAGTTTTTGTGGATACGACACCCTTGTTAGGTGTAGCTGCCGAAAAACAATTATTTAATTGTTTTAAGACAGAATTAATAATTCATCTTATTATATGAATGTATGTTTATAATTAAGACACTACTGAAAACCCTAAGTACCTCGTTTATGTAATCACATAACTCAGTTTATGGCTATACACAAGAGGATTGAGTTAGTGAGATGTATTTAAAATTAATTTAGTCCGTAGCGTTGATTAATCTGAGTATGAGTCTCATGATTAATATGATGCGCCCAGAACACTTTAGGTGTGACAGTCTTATCCGGACTGTCGGTAATAGGGTACCTAATGGGGCATTTATATATGATGATAATCATATAGGGATGGACCGATTTGATTTGAGTTCTCGATATAATTCCGTGATCGAGAAGTCTTATCGAATCACAAGATGATCATATATGGATTAATCTGAATCCTGAGGTGATCACAGACAACTGCTTAGACTAGGGTAGGGTTTGATGTGTTAGTAAGGATCACTTCGCGTTATGTGGTCCAACACTCTCGTTGGCTCTATTCGGAATGAGTGAGTAGTCTATGCTATCACGATATGGAATCCATTCCTTCCCTCGAGAAGTAGACAGACAGTTCCCTTATTTGTTAATCCTAGAAACTGATCGATCCCGGGAGTTCATATTATATTAGTTATAAACTAATTGATCACTAGGGGATTAATGGTAAATAAGGATAAGAGGATTCGAGAAGGGTCTACGGAGATATCCCGAATCGAAACGAACAGTCTTTGGAGGATTTATCCATATGTAATGATTATATCAGTGGACACCTTATCAACTCATGGTTGAGTGCAAGTTATCTATATTCGGCAGAGTTCAGTTTCGGGTTTATGGTGGTGTAATCCCGGAATTAATATATTGAATATTATTGTTCGGTCTGACGAATAATTTTATTTAATTTATTGTAGCTATTGAATATGGGTCCATGGTTCCCGACGTGGCTCCTAACATAGCATATGTTTTCTCGTCGTTTCACCTCAATTATAATTAAATAGTTGGATTGGACTATTTAATTGATATGTGGATTAATTATTTAGTTGGACTAGATAATTAAATACATGAAAAAGATATTTTTCGTGGACTCGGCCCAATGTGATGAAAAATGCGTGTGGCCTATCTCCAATTAGGGTGGGGCGCATTTTATGTATTAATAATTAGAAAGAAATTAGTTTCCTTGGATAATATTTGATATATGATTTAATCATTTATTTGTTAAATGATAAATCATGGAATATTGGATAATATATTTATTTATCCTAATTTGTTTGGGATATATATTATATTTATCTTATATTTAAATTAAGGTTTAATTTAATGATTATCTGTTAATTACTAAATCCTTGGAGGACAAGGATTACTCTCCTATATAAAGAGAGTTCTCCCAAGCCTAAATGACAACACATAATTTCGAATTATTGGGAGTGTTGGAAGCTTAGAATTTTCGGCTTCAACACTAGCAGTCTGAGAATATTTGAGTCATAAAAGTGTAAGGAAAACAAACAACCGCAATACTACACGTATCACAAGTACCCACGAAGTCTTCCCAATAACACGTAACGGAATTAAACGAGGCAGCCCAACAAAGATAAATCACAAATAAAGCGAAACGAAAACACAAAGAAACAACACGACAATTTTAATGAGGAAAATCTCTCTCGATGTGAGAGAGTAAAAACCACGAGGCCGAGGCCCACAAAATCTCCATTAATTAGCAAAAAGGGATACAAAAGTGTTCCAAACACATCAACCAACTGATGTGAGTCAATTAGTTGATGCATTCATTCATTTATTGATGTTCTCATATCAATTTGAGTCATTAGTAGCTTAGTTTCACCCAAATGTATAGATAGTAATTATTATATAAGGTATCATGTTTTGATTAGTTTTGTACCGGTTATAGTAACCGGAGCGTCGTGTCGGAATTACGCATGATATTTTTGTATTGTATTGTAGGATTATAGGTTAACCAAGACCCCGAGTGATGCCATTTATTGAGCTAAACACGTCTTTTGAGTGCTAGGAGAGTGTGCTAGAAGCTAACAAGTCAAACGGATCATTTGTCCTGTGTGTTTCTACCGTAGTTTATCTTCAACAGACAATCGACCCAACTTAGATCTATTTATGGAGAATACTTCTTCATGAGAAATGTAGATCAAGGAACCAGCTTCACAACGCATCATGAATCACATCCATCGGAGCTCTACAACTCAAGTTATGGCAATTTCACTGAGCTGCTGTGTAATCGGCGCACGCCAACTTATTGTGGCGCGCGCTGAACGTCACTCTATCTATTCATAGAGTTTCACTCCAATAATGGCGCACGCCAGACCTTTTGTGACGCACGCCAAGCGTAAGGAAAGTGATTTTCAGTCATATAAACCCCTTTTGGATTGAATTTATCAATAATTCAACCCTATCTTCTTCCCCAAAACTCTCTTCTCCACTCTTGCACGCACCCCACGCCCCTAGGGGCTCTCCTAGCAAATAATTCACCATTTTAGCATTTTATTTCAAGTGTAATCCATTAGAATGCTTATCTTAGTCTTTTATATAGTTTAATTGGAGCAAGGGAGCAATCTATGTACACCAACCTCCATTGAAGCTTGTGGAAGATGAAGTAAGATTTCCTTTTGCAAATTCATCACTTGTGATTGGTAAAATTCTTGTTTTATCTTGTTTTGTTTGTTCTTGTTGCTATGAATGCTAATCTTAATATGTTAGTACTTGTAGTAATGAGTGGCTAGTTTATACTAGCCAAGATAATGTTTTTGCGATAGTTATTGATCTCTATTAGTTGATTGGGAATGTTAGTTTGCATTTCATAGCTTCATGTGTTGTTTATCTTTTCCTATCTACATTGTATTGCTTGTTGGTGTTGGATTTATCACCTAGCACTAGCACACACACACACTTAGTTGAGACCGAAAGGAGATGCTTGGTGTGGGAGAAGGGATAGGAGAACCGGAAGGTAAAATCAACCTTAATTGGAATTTGATTTCTTATCCGGGGGTTATTGACATTGTCATTGCATTCAAGATCTTAATCATGTTGAATCATTAGGTCTAGGATTCTTAGACCAAGGAGGAGGCATGGAGTAGTTTCATTCACTCGTATGAGGGTAAACTACTAGCTTGAACACCATTTAAAGGTTGGTAGGTAGTTCATTCCCGTGATACTAGTAGAGATATACTTGATCATTGCATTATCTTGGCTAGGCTTTTTCTCTTTTATCACCCTTTGTAGTAGTAGATTTTTACATACATTTACCTTCTTGTATTATTGCAACTTAGATCAAGATAATAATAGCTTTTCGGTGTTCAACCTCACAATCCTCGTGGATATGACATTGACCACTAGGCTAGACTACAATTGACCCGGTACACTGCCGGTAAGATTGGACATCCAGAAAAGTGCCATCAAGCTTTTTGGCACTGTTGTCGGGGATTGTGTAATGGTTGATACTTATACTAGCTTAAAAATTCTTGAGAATAAGTCAATCTTTTCTACTTTGTTTTTGGTGCTTACCTCTTTGGTAAGTTACCAAGTGTTATTTGATTGTGTTCTTGTTGTTTCTCTATTGTAGTTGATGAACTGTTCTCGTTGAGGAAAGACACCCGACACTCCCATCATTTTGGATATCAATACGTATATTAGGGATTTGGTTAAAGAGAAGAAAGGTAGTCAAGCTCGTCATAGTTTTGAACTTGGTGGAGAATCTTCCCAAGGATCGTCTAGATAAGAAGTAGAGATGGATGAGCACCTTGAGAATGCACAACTCGGGCAAGAACATGATAATGCCCAAGGCCATGAACAAAATCCCGGAAATCCAAATCCACCAAAAAACAACAATCCACCACCACCAAATCCTCCATTTACATCGCTCAACAACATCCAAAACAACCAAAATATCCGGAACAACAACAACAATCCTCCAAACCCAAGACATATTTGTGACCAACCCATGAGGAGAAATGAAACCAATAATCTAATCCTCCAACCCAATATTGGTGCAAACAACTTTGAGATCAAGTCTCATATTTTTGGATTGGTCAAGTCAAGAGCTCAATTTCATGGTGATGATGATAAAGATCCATATCGACATCTTTATCAATTTGAGGAATTATGCAGTACCGCCAAGAATCATGGTAATCATAGAGAATTAACTAGAATGTCATTGTTTCCATTCTCTTTGGTTGGTAAAGCTAAGGATTGGTTTATGTCTCTACCTCGCCATTCTTTGACAAGTTGAGATGAGATCCAAAATGAGATCTTGAAGAAATATTTTACTCCGGGCCAAAATTTGGAGTTGAAGGTCGAAATTGCTAACTTTAGGCAAGGAGAAAATGAATCACTTTGGGGGTGCTTGGGCAAAATTTAAGAGGTTGTTGAGGGCATGTCCCGATCATGGTTATTCTTTGGATATGCAAATCCAATTCTTTTGTCGAAGGCTAAAGAAAGAGTCACGTGCGGAAGTTGATCAAGCATGTAATGGTTCCTTGATGATGAGTGTTGCACAAGATGTTTATAATGCTATTGAAATTTTTTAGAAGAATAACCGATTGTGGGAAACCAGCTCAAGTACAGGGAAAGTTGCTTTTGTGGGAGAATCATCCATTCAAACGGAAGTGTTGGCACAATTGGAATCCCTTAGTAAGAAAGTTGATGAAATTCAAGCTAGAAAGAGTTCGGGGAGTGGAAATATTATTGACGAGGCTTATAAAAGCATGAGGAATGATAAGGTACCATTAATATTAGTGAAACCCGGTGAATATTCAAATGAAGAATTGAGCTTTATGCAACAACACCGGAAGCTCAACAATGCTTACACCAACGTAAACAACAATATCATGAGAGATCATCCCACTTTCCATTGGTCGAATAACTCAACAAATCATGGACCCGGACTATCTCTTGAACAACAACAAAAGGCATCCATCAACACCAATGTGCAACAACAAGGTAAATACCAAGAAAATCCCTCTTTCTAACAACCACCACCACCTTCTTTTTACCAACAAGTTCCTACTCAATATGCCCCCGTGCAACAAAGCTCTCAATCAACGGAAGAGGTTCTCCATGGAAAAATTTGATGGAAAACTTGATAGGTGTAGTTGCTATTCAAGCCGCTAATATGCAAACAATGATGAATTCTATTAGTGTGATGTCCCAAGATGTTGGAAATTTGAAATCATCCATTATGGGTCAAAATTCAAGAATTAGAACAATGGAAGCATCGATGAGAGGTGTTGAAGACCTTTTTATTAAGGAAAGCGAGAGAAATAGTAGTAGACCCCGGGGTGGATTACCAAGCAACACCGAGAGAAACCCGAGAGAAGTCAATGCTATCATTATTCGAAGTGGAAGGTCATGTGGGTATAATGAGGGAAGTAATGAGGTTGAAGAAGATTTGAATGATGAGAAGGAGGAGGAGTGGAGTGAAGAAGAAGAAGAAATTGTTAATGGTTTCTTGAAGGGAGATGGTTTTGAGGAAGAAGAAGAATTGGTGAAAGTCCTGAGACTTTTGAAAAACCCAAGAGCTAGTGATTTGAGGACTCTTTTCCATGAGCATGTCACAATGGCACCTATCAATGAGAAAATGGCGCACGCCAAATGCAAAGAAAGTGATTCAGAGAGTTTGTCAAGCAACATGGCGCACGCCAAAGGTGAGTTGACCGCACCAATACCAAACAGAAAAATTTTGGGAAAAGTAAGGAGAAGATGGTGCATGCCAACGAAGAATGGAGCCCCCCAGCAGCTCAAATTTTGAGAAGAACTCCAACCACTTCACCAAACGACAAAGGTAAGGGTGGTATGACTTCTATTCCTAAAATTATTGATCTTGCATCACTTCCCTATCCCCCTCGAAAGGAAATTAAAAAGATGAAGGTTGATAAAAAAAAATATGCACATTTTCTTGACACTTTTCGGCACTTAAATATTAATATCACTTTCATCGAAGCACTCACGAATATGCCAGCGTATGGTAAGTTTCTTAAGGACATACTCTCCAACAAAAATGGTTGGAAGAGTATGAGACGGTGTGTCTTAGTGAGGAGTGTTCCTCCGTGCTTCAACATAAGCTCCCTCATAAGCTTAAAGACCCCGGGAGTTTTACTATCCTATGTAAGATTGGGGGATTTTTGTTTAAGAATGTGCTACGTGATCTCGGTGCGAGCATAAATCTAATTTCCTACAATGATTTCATGAAACTTGGCATAGCCAAGCTCAAGCGTTCGGAGATGACTCTTCAACTTGCGGATAGATCCATAAAACGTCCAAAGGGAGTCATTGAGGATGTACTAGTGAAGGTCGATAAATTTTACTTCCCCGTAGATTCTGTTGTTATGGATATGGAGGAAGGGTACACTACACCCCTTATCCTCGGTAGACCATTTTTAGCAACGGGAGAAGCTGTGATCGATGTTGGTAAGGGAAAGCTTAGTTTGTGAGTGAATGATGAGCGTGTTGTCTTCAACATCTACACTTCATTGAAATATCCATGCATTACACTAGAATCTTGTTCTTTTGTAGACACTTCGTGTCCCCTTGTTGTTGACCAGACTAACATGTAGGTAGTTGAAGAAGATGAATCTAGCAATAATATGAAAGCTCACAAACAGAAGGCTCAGAAATCAAAGGAAAAGGTCAAGAATCGTTGGGATTGGTGGCATTCGTCTACATTATGTTGGAGACCGTTTTTGATGAAAAATATGGATGCGGTGTATAAGAATGACCCACCACCCGTGCATTAAAGACCTAAGCAAGGCAAAGTATAGCTATAGATGTTAAGGGTGATTTTATATGTTTTATAAGGATATATTTTATGTCAATTTTCCCCATATGTGGATGTTTTTCATAGAAATCGAGCTTTATATTGAAATCTTGAGCAAATGAGTTTTAGAAGTATTAAAGTGCAAAATCGAGCTAATTATGTGATTTTATTGGATAAATATCTTTAGATGTAAGATGTTACATTTTGCATGTTTTTATCGTGATGTAGGTACGCTTGCATGAGGTGAAAGAAGCTTAAAAGATGTTCAAGTGATGATTTGCATGGAAGGAAAGAGATAGAGAAGAAGTTGGAATGAAGATCAAGATGAATTTGGAAGAAAAAGGGACTGAACTAGCGTCCAGCCAGGACTGGCGTCCATCAAAGTGGACTGGCGTCCAAGAGGAGAAATCAGAACAGAGAGTTTGGACGCTGAGTGAACGAGCGCCCGCCTGAAGCGTCAGAGCGGTGGACGAAAGCGTCGTAAAGCCAGGACGGGCGTCCACGGCCGACATAGCAGCAGCCGCCTTACTTTTCTATAAATACCAGCGCGTATTTCAACCCTAAAACACACATTATTGACTCTTATTGATACATACTCATAAGGAGAAAACCCTAGGCGGCCCCAGCCCCCTTTGGGGAGGCTAGGGTTGCGATTTTCCTTGTTTTATATTCGTTTTTTCTGTTTCGTTTTGCTGTTTTATGTTGAATGCTTGGAGGCTGAGCAATTGTTCAAACCATGTGAATCCGTTTCAGCAGGTTCTTTATTTTCAATCTAAATTTGTTTTGTGAATTTGATTAAAGTTGTATCTTTTCCATGATTATTTGTTATGCAATCAATATCGAAAGATGAATTGTTGTTGATGTTTACCGTATGACGAGAGTCGGTGTAAACCTTAGATCACCATAGGAAAGATGAGATTTTTAACCTTGACATAACGAGAGTTGATAGGTTGAATATTTAGGTTGCTAGATTGAGAGATCTTACACCTTGTTTTGAGAGCGTCAATCTTATATATCGAGAGATGAGAGATTGATAGGCGAATTACCTGCGAGAGTAGGAATTCATACCTTTGATAGGTGAACCACATCTTTAATTAAATCATCACAAGATAACTTTAGAGAGGAAATAGAGGGTTGCGGGATTGGAGGAATATTCGTTTGTTCATTGTTTAATCACCATGATCATCTTCTTGTTTTTGTTTTATAGTTTATAGTTTAGATTTCGTTTTCGTTTTTATCCTTCCTAGCTTTGGACTGACAATCCTCTGTCCAGTTTATTTTATCGTTTTTAGTTTCGTTTTAGTAGTAACAACCTTAGGAAAATTAATGAACTAGATACCCCGATTCCCTGAGATCGACTCCGGTATTAATCGCTATACTACGATCCCTGCACTTGGGGAATACCGGATTTATAAATATTATTACTTGTTGTTTTTCATTAGATAAATCCGTGACAATAGACTATAAATTTAGTAAATCACGGGTACTATATTTCTTATTATTCCTTAAGCATTATCTTTTGGTTGGCTTTTGTGCTTATTTGCTACATGCGTATGTGGTAATTGTTAGTGGTATCCATGCACGATGATCTGTATAATTTCCATCACTTCTACCATATAATCTTGTCGAGCAAACTACTTGAAACAAAAGCGCTACCGGGAGGCAGCCCGTAAAATTTGGTATAATATTTTTCCTCTTTTGTGAGGCCCGGTGTGGCCAATGATCCTTTTGTGTCAACATTTTCGTTGATTCTTGGCTAGTATTTGGGATTGCTTTCCATTTCATTGGTTGTCTTTCATGTCGATGCCCACCCACCCTCCCTTTTATAGCATCCCGGTACTTGTTTTGATAGTTTTGATTCCCTTTTGTTTTCCTAACTACTTTCTTACCACTCACTTTACATTGAGGACAATGCAAGTTCGTAAGTGGGGAGTGGGAACGTATTTAGTCCAACAAAAGGTAATGTCATTAAATGTTTGAGAAACACTTAGTTTTGTGATTTTTCGAGCAATTTAAAATTGAACAAACCACCTTTTGTCATGATTTACGGTTTTTTGATTGATAGAGTGAGTACCTCAACAAAGTGGGTAACCTTGGTGAAATGTAAGTGAATTTTAATCGTGAATCTTTGTTTGTAGTGTTAATTCTTTGAGTATGTATATTCCAATCTTTTGTTAACATGCAAACTTTTATGAAATCATGTAAGCATGCTTCCATAGCAACTAGAACTTAGGCTTGATATACCTTCAAGGCGAAATAGAAAGGTGTTTGGAGTCGGAGTTAGGGGTGACGGTCATGGCATTTTGTTGACTCGACCATAGCCAAATGGCCTTCCCAAACATATTTTCCACATGTCCCCATCTCACCCTTTGTAGAGTCGTGAGACCCCACTCGAAAATAGCCATTAGTGATTAGCCTCATTATATCCGACCCGTAGCCTAATTTGGTCTACATTCCCTTGATGTCCAGCAAGTTTAGCAAGTTTCTATGTATTGTTGTGGTGACGGCATAAGAAGTTGGGCAAGAGTTGGATGACATTATTGGCACAAAGTTGAGATGATATCTATCAAGTTCGGAGGGTCAAAAATAAAAATAAAAAAAATCAAAAGTTCAAAATCAAGTTTCAAAATTAAATAAAGTTGTAAATAAA
This sequence comes from Gentiana macrophylla, assembly GCA_026214975.1. Lineage (NCBI taxonomy): Eukaryota > Viridiplantae > Streptophyta > Magnoliopsida > Gentianales > Gentianaceae > Gentiana > Gentiana macrophylla. The sequence continues at coordinate 89,969,078 of CM047806.1, forward strand.
GTTTAATAAATGGTCAGTCAAGAAAAGCTCTTTTTGAAGACAAGTTTATCAAAGTCAAGTAACTCAAGCCTTGGGAAATTGTATTGATTTGAAGCGGTGTTCTTATCTCTTTTGTTCTTTGTTGATGTGGCCACGTCGACGATTTTTGCAAAAGTAGAAGAAGACATACCAATTCGACATTTTTGGAAGTGAAGGTTTAGTGGCTTGCTATCTTGTTTGTTCTCTTTGATATATTATTTTTACCCTTCGCTTAGCCAACTACCCAGGCTTAACGTTACAAGCTTGCAAGTCCTACCCGATCTATCTTCTTGACTCCGAATGCCTCGATTAGTGGAGATTGGTATCATTCTTAAGCCTATGGTTTGCACCTAATAAGTCTTGCATGCATGGTTTCCTAATTGATTGCTTGGTACAAATTTGAGGAATATTCACACACACACACACACACTCCACTACTTTCTTAGATAGCGGTTAACATGTGGTTATAGGTACGATTGGTTGCATCATCTAGTTGAGCTCTTACTGACTTGAGTTGTTTTGTCGCTTTATTTGCTCGAGGACGTGCAAAATCTAAGTGAGGAGTTGTGATGTGAGTTAACTAGTTGATGCATTTCACGATGTTTTATCCCCATTTCTCATGCATTTATTGATGTTCTCATATCAATTTGAGTCATTAGTTTCTTAGTTTCACCCAAATATGTAGATAGTAATTATTATATAAAATATCATATTTTGATTAGTTTTGTACCGGTTATAGTAATCGGAGCGTCATGTCGGGTTTACACTTGGTATTTTTGTGTTGTATTATAGGATTATAGGTTAACCAAGACCCCGAGTGATGCCACGTGTTGAGCTAAACTTGTCTTTTGAGGGCTAGGAGAGTGTTCCGGAAGCTAACAAGTCAAACAGATCATTTGTCCTGTGTGTTTCTACCGTAGTCTATCTTTAACGGACTATTGACCCAAATTATAAGCATTTTTTGGAGAAGAATTCTTCATGATCGTTGTAGATCAAGGAACGATCTTCCCAACGCATCTTGAATCACATCAATCGGAGCTCCAAAACTCAAGTTATGACGATTTTACTAAGCTTCTGTGAAATCGGCGCACGCCAACTTATTGTGGCGCGCGCCAAACGTCACTGTAGCTATTCAGAGAGTTTCGCTCCCATATAGGCGCATGCCAGACCTTTTGTGACGCACGCCAAACGTCAGGAAAAGTGATATTCAGCCATATAAACCCCTTTTTGGATCGAATTTATCAATAATTCAACCCCACCTTCTTCCCCAAAACTCTCCTCCACTCTTGCAGGCACCCTACGCCCCTAGGGGCTCTCCTAGCCAAAAATTCACCATTTTAGCATTTCATTTCAAGTGTAATCCATTAGAATGCTTAGCTTAGTCTTTTATATAGTTTAATTGGAGCAAGGGAGCAATCTATGTACACCAACCTCCATTGAAGCTTGTGGAAGATGAAGTAAGATTTCCTTTTGAAAATTCATCACTTGTAATTGGTAGAATTCTAGTTTTATCTTTTTTTGTTTCTTCTTGTTGCTATGAATGCTAATCTTAATATGTTAGTACTTGTAGTAATGAGTGGCTAGTTTATACTAGCCCATATAATATTTTTGTGATAGTTATTAATCTCTATTAGTTGATTGGGAATGTTAGTTTGCATTTCATAGCTTCATATGTTGTTTATCTTTTCCTATCTACATTTTATTGCTTGTTGGTGTTGGATTGATCACCTAGCACTAGCACACACACACACACACACTTAGTTGAGACCGAAAGGAGATGCTTGGTGTGGGAGAAGGGATAGGAGAACCAGAAGGTAAAATCGACCTTAATTGGAATTCGATTTCTTATCCGGGGGTTATTGACATTGTCATTGCATTCAAGATCTTAATCATGTTGAATCATTTGGTCAAGGGTTCTTAGACCAAGGAGGAGGCATAGAGTAGTTTCATTCACTCGTATGAGGGGAAACTACTAGCCTTATTTGAAAACTCATAGTTAAAAGAATAAACATATTTCCATTCTTGGATAGGAACCAGTTCATATTGCGATGTGTGGGCATTCAGATAAAATGGACAACTCTGTTGGCCTATAAACAGCCAAATGGCAGGGGGACTTCGCCGAACGTGTACACTCCCGGAGTCTACCAGAATAGGCTTCCGTTGCTATTGGTGTGGTCCACTAATAGGTTGCAATCGATATCTCGTGGTGGATTTTCATCATGCGTAGTGCCCTTGAGTGCGGTGGTAACAAAGATAGGCTAAGCTAGAAACAAATAGTCACGTCATGTTGATGAGCATTAAGTGAACCCTAGAGTTTGATTCTGTCTCATAAAGATAACCTAATAATAAAAAAGTAACATTTCCATTGTAGAACTTAGTGATTCATTAGCTTCTCCCTTTTACTAAGTGCTTTGTACTTACCTTGTTTACATGTTTGTTTTGTATGCATTGTGGGGTGAGAATGTGAACATGTTGACCATGAGTTTGTTGAGGACTACGAGGAGGATTTTGACGATGATGTGTTGATGATGCTTCTTTTCTTCTATATCTTACATATGTTGTACTTTTATTTATAAACTTTTTAAGACAAGTTTTGTAACTTTTGGGCTTTGTATTTTATAAGGATTCATTGTTGTAAGTTCATATTCCTATCCTTAGAATGGTTGTAACCTATTTTTAGTAGTATGTATGTTTTTACCCGAGTCTTTTGAGTTTCTGTTTGCTTTACTTTGATATTGATTTATTTAATGTTATATGCCCCGAACATTCTCTTCCGGATAAGGGCTCGGCATCCGGGAGCGGGGCATTACAAAAGGATAAAATGATGATTGAGATTTATATTATCCCTTCAATTAAAATTGTAAGATATATATATATATATATATATATATATATATATATATATATATATATATATATATATATATTTCAAAGCTAATTCTTATTATTTTCCTTCATTTAGAAATATCTTATTATTTTCTAATAATTCAATTTAAAAATATGTAGGATATTTAGAAAGTTAATTAGTGATTATAACCTGCAATTGAAATTGGGAAATAATCATTCTATGCTTTATTTTTATTTATTTTTACTCCACGCCTAAAAGTAGAGGGAGTTATTGGTCACTGCAAACACACAACAACAACTTGATGAATTGAGGGAGCACCACTAAAGTTTGAGAACAAATCCTCATGCCCTCGTTGCATAATGATACATGCCCCGAACTTGTGCACAAATTTGGCACCGAGATGTTATCTCAGCCTTGTATTATTTTTAGCACATGACAAGTTAAAAAATAAAATAAAAAAATTGAAGGGTGGAGATGCATTTTCGGGGGATGAATCGGTGGATTGGTCGGTGACCTAATCACTCTCCTGCCTTCATTACCATTGAAAAATCAAAGGATTATCACATGATTTTCTTAGGGATTGTACCACCCATACTTTGTACTCCCTTTGTCCAGCAATATAATTTTTTTTTTTTAATTCTTAGACTTTTTTTCATATTATAAGACGTTTTCAAATTCCAATTCAATATTAAATACATGTCATGCAAAAAAAATATATTAAATACACGGTTTTCACATTAATACTAGACAATGCAATATCATGAATCACTCCCATAAAACAATACAATATTTTGCCTAGAAAAGTTAAAAAACTAGTATCAACAATGAGCAAAATCCAATCCAACCATAATAAAAAAAAATTCTAGATTGCGGGACGACAGAGGGAGTAATTAATAAAATTGCAATTTTTCACAATTTGCTTGTCTCTTTCTAATTTATTAAGATACTTAAAAATATATACAAGTACAATCACATTTTCAATCCGTACAGCAATTAGTAATCTAACAAATGTGATGATACTTAAAAAAAACACAAAAGTAAATAATTCAAGCATAGCATAAGGTTATTCGTTAAGGGGCAATATAAATCTATAATTCTATGACAAATTTCCTACTTAACCTTCCTTAAACTACTCTTAATCATAATCTTCTTCTGCTTTATGCCCCCAAAAAAAAAAAAAAAAAAAAAAAAAAAAAATCTTTGAAAAAGCATCAACAATGAGCAAAATCCAATCCAACCATAATAAAAGATAATAATAGATCAAGCGTTACTGTTTCAATTATAGACCATGTCTACTTCCGAACAGATTTTCGCTGCTGATTTTTCTACTTGATCATTGGAATTTCGACCCGACACGATTTTCTTCAAGAACTTAACGAAGAAAACGAAGCCCGGTGTTTTTTTCGATTTTGACAACTTAAATAATTGAATACATCCCTCATTAGCCATCCTTCGAGAGATATTACCTGGATCATCACAATCACCATCATTAATAACCTTTGATTCTAATTTTCTTGATTCAAATTCCTCATTATAAAAAACCTCCCAAAGCATATCCATTCTTTCTTCAAGATCCTCCAAATCATCATCATCATCTTCATCAAAATCATTAGCATGTGGGCTTTTCTTCACTACGGAATTCTTGCAATCTTCTGTTTGGAACAGTTGTTGCGAAGAAGTTGGAGACTTAGTGTCCATGGATTAATTAATTGGCCAAAAAGAAAAAACGAGATATTCAAGAATTTTTCACAGTTCAAATTGTATAAATAGTGCACACGATCCTTATAATAGTTGTTCGTAGTAATTGATTTAATTACTTATGTAATTGGAGAATATTAAAGTTGGATTCCTTAATTTTGTGATTCAAATCAATTACTTATAAAGCATTTTAAGGCTTGTAGAGATTTCCTTCCCTCTCTGTTTATTAGTAATTCATATAATTTTATTGCAATGAATTTATATATTTTTTTTTTTTTTTTTTTGCTCGGGTGTCGTAACATTCATAATATCGTTTTATTTATAATAGTCAAAAATCAATTATGATTGGAGAAGTTTCCAAGCTAATTTACCACTAATATTGCGTTTTGATCGTGATTGGAATTGCAATCATGGTAAATGGAATTGCAATCATGAGTCGTTTTATTTTAAACTTTATTTTGACAGAAATTGTATTATTAATAAACATGCACCAAGTAAGGAGCTTGACAAACTTGGTTTACAAGGCACAAAACACTACTAAAAACAAAATACGATAGATAGGGAAGACAGTATAAAAAAACAATCAAATCAGCGGCATTCAGGGCCGGCCCATCTGAAATGCGGATCGAGGAGGCGTTGGCCTTTTGCCCAACGGTCCCGGCACGGCAACATTAAATGTTTATTAAAAGGAAAAAAATCAGTGTAGATCCCGTCGATCCAACCTAATATAACGTGTTAATGTTTTTTATTCGAACTGTTAAAAGCCCAAAAAAATTACTTGAATCGATAAAGCGCCAAAAATTACTTAAATTTATAAAACCCAAAAGAATTCGACATACAATGAATTGAATTTTACTGTTTTAAATCTATTAATGAATTGAATTTTTTGTATCTACGGGTGTTAAGAGCGTGATGTTGAAGTAATATTTTGTAGGTATGTCTTTTCGAAAGAAAAAAATCTTCTTCCGTCTAAAAGACTCCATTCGACGACTTGGTCTTCAGCTCAAAAATTGCCAGGGCCGGCCCCGGCGGCATTGAACACTATGTTGTTCCTAGTTTACTCTATGGTGTTCCTAGCTAGTTTTCCATAGACACCAAAGATATGAATATTTAATTGCATTCCACAAAACATTTTAAGCTGTTTTAGCCACACACAAAAAAAAAATAAAAAATAAAAAATTGAACTAGTTGTGTAAAAAATCATGCATAAACTTCTTAAATCCTGCAACATATATAATGCCCCCGCCGGAGCAACATCAAGAGTAAATTCTAGTATAAAACGTGTAGATATAGAGACACACTTATAGAGACATTTTTCAGAAAATGCATTTAAATGAGATGTATAAAGACGCTGGAAATGCTCCAGAACGTTTGTAAGTGTATAAAAAAAAGGTAAGGACGTTTCTAAGTGCATATATATCATCAAATAAAAAAATAGAAGTTAATTTCTCTTATTTCTTAGCAGAAGGAATTAATTTTTCAGGAATAAATTTAAAGAAATGGCGCTGGGCTATTCAGGAATAAAATTCTATTTCATAGCCAAAAGCCCTAATTTGCTTCCCGCTCTACTTTCTACCTCTCGCTGCAAGTCCGTAACCTTTCCCCTCTTCATCCTGATTTCATCAGATTACGGATTCATAATCTTACAGATTCACTGACTCACAATGCATATCCTCATCTTCGAGAAAATTCGACCAAAAACATCTTCTTCCTCTCCCCGTTAATTCATTTTCCTCTTTCCCGATTATGATCAGAAGCCCCTGATAAACAGGTTTTGTCACCGATCTGAGCAATTTAGGGCATATCTTCTCAGCTATTTTTGTTTGTTAGTTTTGTTTCGCGTAGCATAGTTTAATTTTTTCATTATACCTGATTTTTTGTGAGTTTAAGAGTAGATTCGTATCGGAATTGAAGTTTTTATTGTAATACCCTGAGTTTTTAAGTGAGGGTAAAAGAGTAAAATGGAAATTACTTAGTATTTTTCCTTATTTATGTCTAACCTAAAAGAATAATTAAAGGATTTAATTAAAGGTTTTAATTAATGGGTTATTAAGGTAAATAATTCCATAATTTCCCATTAGTTATTTCACGGCAAAGTATTCAGAAAATTAGAGCAGAGGGCGACGCAATTCACTGAGAAAGCAAGAACGAAAATTTCAATCGTGAGGCTTAATGGTTGATTATTTGTGTAGACAACAGTAGAAGAAATTGATCACCGAAAGAAGACGATCATTTCCACGGTTTTTGTTTTCATTACGGTAAACTTTCAATTCTATTCCTAAATCTAGAATTCTTGTGTTCTTGAGAAGAAAATCTGAGTTCTTGTAGATTAGAGAGTGCATAAACGTAGAATAATGTTTAACTATCATGGGTTGTTCGTAGAAGTTTTTGGTTCGAGAATTCAGGCCTTTTTTCGTTTTCAAATCGCTTTTGGATTGCTGAGGTAAGAGAGTGTACTTTAAAACGGTTTTATTCTATTGTTTGCAGCTGTTTTGCTGAGGAAATATGCAGGTTATTGTGTTGTAATAAGGCTGGGATCGATTGGATAAAAAACGGATTGAATCTAGCTTGAAACATGATGATCTTCAATTTTCATCATCGTTTTAGCGTGCACCAAACTGGTTTTAGAGCGCGCCAACCACACTTGGAACATGGGGAACGGTTCGGCTTGCATTTAACGCGTACCAAAGGGGCCGTAGCATGCGCCAAAAGTGTCAGAACAGGAAAAAGATGTACATCACAAGTTTAGTGTGCGCCAAATATATTTAGCGCGTGCTGAAACGAAACAAAAAGATCATGATGGTTTTAGCGTTCGCAAAAAAAGGGTGTTGTGCGCGCTAAAACAGAGCAGAGAAGGTATCAGTTCTAGAATGGGTTTTAGCGCGCGCCAAAAGGGCACATCGCTCGCCAAAACACCTTGTTCCCTTATATTTGATGATTTTGCTTGTACAACCTGTTTTTGAATGTTATGCATGCCTTTGAGGGCATTATATGATACTTTGAAATGTCTAACTTCGACTTCTTGTAGCCTTGGCTTAGCACCATAACTGAGACCCTCTACGGGGAGAATGGGGAGCACCGGAAGTCGTTGTTTAAGCCTTGTGGGACATTGACTTAGTAGTTATTGATCTTTTTACAATGTGCTAAGTAGTGTAACTAGATGTCTAGGACTATAAGTCCTTAGGAAGCCTTTTATGTGAATGAATCAGGTGGTTAGATATAAACTCGTAAATTACATATATGTGTGTTTAAAAGATAAAATATCGAAATCATTGGTAAGGCACACTTTAATATCGAAGCATTGGACTCTTACAGCTCTACTTAAAGCTGTGTGTCAAGGGACTACGTGTAACTCCCACACGGAACCTACGTCCGTGCCCCTAGAGATGTGGTTACCATGTCGTGGTGCATTTTCACCATTCATAGTGTCCTTTGATATCGATGTAACAACCGTATGTGTGTTAAGATGTACTATATGTGATCTAGTAAAGGGTGAGTGTGATTTCATTATAACCTATGTGGTAGAGATCGTAGAATTGACTTGTTATATATGATTTGCTATACATTATGTATGACTGTTTATTCTACCCTTTACTAAGTATCTATGTACTTACCCTCTTCTCTATTGTTCCCACCCCGAGAAGGTGGTTGTCAGGATGATGATGAGTACGAATATGATGATGGAGCTGATGTTTGAGCTCAAGAGTTTATTATGACGTGGACATTTTTTTATGCATTTATTATTCAGTTTTGAGAGATAGATTTTAGTATCTTTTCTGTTTCATTTGGGATGTAATAAGTCAACAATATTTATTTCGTTGTTACGTCTTTTCAGTTTTCTTAGACGTTGATTGGGACTGGTGATCCGTTTTGTTTGTCATTTGACATTATTTTCCAAGTTATCTTTAGTTCTAAATTATTCCACTTTACTCTTATTAATTTTTACGAGGTTTATGTATATATTATTGTGATTTAAAAAGTTAATATTATATGCATGTCGGGCGTTCTTTCCGGATAAGGACTCGATGTATAGGACGGGGCGTCACAGTTGGTATCATGGCAAAAGTTCCTATCTTACGTCTAAGTTCGTAGTCTAAGATGAATTTTATAAGTTTCTCTAGCAGCTTAGCTGATCTTTTTTTCTAACATAATAGCTAGGAAAACCACATGCAGCACTAGACTTCGAGTGAAGGCCAGACAAGTCAGGGTGTTTCAATTTAGAGCAAATTGAGACAAGTCATGGATTGACTCAAGTGGACACAGGACTGTTGGAGGCTCATGATGGTCAGGATTTACCGGAGAAGACCTCGGAAGAGGAGACCTTGCTAGTTGATGCTTCTACTTCTGAAGGAATAGTCACGTCACCTTCGTCAACAGTTACCACCACTAGCATCACCATAGGTGAGATTACCGTAAATTTACCGCATCCACCTGCTACATCCTTAATCGCACCTACAGCCATGTCCACACATCCGTCATCACACATGACACACACCACATTTTATCCACCACTAAATTATACTCCATTCCATATGTTGTCCCTTCCTATTACCACTATATCCCCAGCCACCAAAATACTACCCACAACAACAACAGTATTACCCACTGCCACCAACAGTACTATCCACCACCGCCACCATATGGTTACCCTACACAGACATCCTATCCTCTGTCACCTACAAATTAAATCTGTCGATCAGACATAGCTGACACCAATTATTATGAATTAGGATTTACTAGGTATTCAGATCTTGTGATAAAGACCGTAGCAAATCTGAAGAACGCAACCACTGTTGCATGATTTCATCACCACCGATTCAGATCTATACACATATATGGGCTAAATAAACTAACTATTACATAGAAGAACTAATAATAACAATCAAACCATACTAATCACAAAGGAAAAACGACAGATCTACATCTAGAAAAAGACGAAGAGTCATACCCTCGATGACGAGCGTAGATCCCCTGCAAGTCTCTCCCTAGAAGACAATTATGTTGGATCCGTGACTAGAACTCATAGAACATAAATAACTAAAAGAAAAGAACTTTTTATTGCATAATGTATTTGTACGTCTTGAGAAAATTGTACAATAAAAATGAGGTCTGATGCCTCTTATTTATAGTTGAATAAACCGACTAAGCTAGCCCTAAAAACTACCCCTCATCCAATAAAACGCGTTTTCCAAAGCTTCTCGGATGTTCGAAATTGCGGAAGCTCCATTGTAATCGCGGGGACAATTTTATACTTTTTCCTGCTGCCGACTAAGCTTGGAAGGTTCTGGAATGCCCTAGGCCCAATTCTTCATCCAGTCTGCTCTAGAATCCATGTTCAACACTTGGCCCAATCTCGTTACCTGAAAATAGTCCAATAACGCACAAAATAATACCAATTCTGGGAATAATAATCGTAAATACAAAATATTAGACTCATGAGCCCGACATAGATCATTCAACACAACTAATTTTAGCTTAGAATGGGTGAAATATTGATGTTGTAGGATGTATCAATTTAAGCGTCATCACTCATCCCAACATTGTCTCACCACATCTCTACAACCCTCACTGGAGGTCTAAATATGCTCGAATTTAAAGGGTCTGTTAAGGGGAAGAGCATGCGTAGGGGAAGAATTCAAAAGTAAGGGATGAAGATCAGAGTATTCCTTAGGTAAATGAGTCACTTCTGCATTACTGAAGAGGAGTCTCCAGTCAGCATTGACCACACATCTATCAATCCTTTGCTGAATATGAGTAAACCCATCTCTGTGGTTTCTCCACGTGAAAGAAGGCCCATTGAACCCTGACGATGCTGGATCTTGTCCATGAATAAATTTGGGCTGTTTAATCTAGAGTAATTGAATCAAGGGCATAAATCAAGAAGAATATGAACGAGGGATGGTTTTTTGGGTGATTTTAGACTGAACCTGGGTATTTTCCCAAGTTGCCTACGCATCATGTTATGTTTCAGGAATCAAGTCTCCGTAGTTCCTTAGGGGTTGTTTATATAGAGGACATCTCGTCCAAAGTCTTGTCCTGCAAGGATTCTAATTGTTAGTCCCTAAGGATTATTACGTGTATATCCCTATCATTTAGGAGATAATTACGGATATTTTGAATAATGGATCATAGTCTTAATGACTTGAGATTCTTTCCATGTTTATCCTATTATATAGGAACATGTTCACACATTACATAGGGGAAGCTATCAACCGTCATACGTCGAGCCCCTCCAGACCGACTCGACCCATACTACGTAGACCCGAGCTCCCCAGCAACCTAGCCGACCTGCGGTGGTGTTTGTTCGGAAGAGCGGGTAAGACCTCCCACCTGGGGTTCAAGTCCGCCCTTAGGCATAAAGTGGGGCTCATGGCCCTTAATGTTGCAATTTCTTTGTTTTCATTTATTATTTGATCAGTCAAGAGATGACACGTAGCGAGGCTGGGTTCGACCCTCGTCAAACCCCATGTCAAGGAGGCCACAATTGTAAATTTTTTTGAACCAGGCAAACCTGTTTTTTATAGTCGTACTTCAAAAGTTTTGGTTATTAAATGATTGGCTACCTGTATTACTAATACAAAATTAAAATATATATTTCGTGTGCATAAATGGGATTGTCTTTATAATCATTATAAAATTTATTTTCTTCATTATAAAATTATCAATGGATTCGGTTAATATATACCTTATATATATATGTACGTGAGACTTCATAGTTGACAAACATATATAGCGTTCACACAAGTATTTTTACTAATTATTTATGTCAGGGCATTACTATTGAATAATTATTTTGACAAAATTAATTATTACAGAGCACTTTAGTTTCACAAACTTTGAAGATAGTGGTTACCATTTGGTTTACATGGCCAAATTCACGTACTCCCTCCCTCCGTTCCATAATATCTGATGCAGTTGTCAAAAAGATTCGTTCCAAAATAACTAAGGCAGTTCACATTTCAACGGAATATTTAATGTATTTTTTCTACTTTATCCTTCATTAAATGCATATTTTGATCTCCAAATGTCTTTTGTATTTCAAAGGTTTTTTTTTAGTGAGGCATTATAGTATATTTCATATAAAAGTCAATGCAATAAATGGTTTCTTTAATCTGTATGCATTTAAGAATCGTGATCGATTATTTGGAACGGAGGAGTAGCATTTAAGGAGAAGAGTTATGGTACAACAGTTATTGAAGAGTGATACCAAGTGGATCATATTCATCCACTTGATATCACTCCCCTAATAACTGATGCACCATAATTTCTCTCTCATTTAAGAGGCAATTAGTTAATGGAATAAACGGACAAGAAGATATGTGTTAGGGATTATAACTGTCATACATTTTTTATTTTTTATTTTTTTAACTGTCATACATTTAATACCGTTTACGTTTATTCTTTTCATTTCATGGTATATATTAATGTATGTATTGCTTACATGTCTTTCCCCCTTGTGTAAAAATTATTTGAGTCTGCCCGTAAATTTTTTATTTTTTTCCACCATCACCATGAATGCCGGCTGTTCTTCTTCACCACCGCCATACAACCCGGCACCACTTTGAGTTTAGTGTTTATAATGATCAAACTGTAAATAATGGTAGCTATACATACAACAACTCGGACCCGAAACCGTAAGTCGTCTTGGTCAAACTCCTTCGTTATTCAATTTCAATTCGTGGTGTTTGGATTAAGATGTGATATCAAACGCTCGAGGATTATTGCCGAGAGTGTGGATTAAATAATTAACTCGGACTTAAGGTGAGTTCAATTTTATTTTCTATAAAAGCAAAATGTGTTTTTATCAAACTATTTTAAATGAATATATTATTGTTATAGATATATAATATGTATCTTGTTAAAAATGATTCATGAACTATCTCGCTTTATCGATAATAACTTAATGAAAAAAACCTTATACAAATGATATTGCATGTCCTATCTTGGTGACATGGTACTGTCCTACCCGCAACGCGCGGTATTTTATATCGTATTTGTACCTTTCCCGCTTCGGCGGCATGGCTAGTTCCCGCTTCGGCGGCATTGTTCTCGATCTCGTTCTCGTTCTCGCTCGATAGGCCCGCCGAGGGTTTCGCAGTCGGGTTAGCTGTGTATCGGGCCTGTGACCGCGGTTGTGGGATCCGAGGCAAGTGGACCCTCCGGAAGCCCCAAGAGATTGGGTGTCGGAAGGACGGACTTCACCATAAAAATTACTTGTTGTGGATATAAGGTGGTGAAATGTGAGCCATAAGGTAGAGACAATCATATCAGCTGTATCGATGTCTAGTAAGGGAACTTGATGAATTGATGGATCTCGAATGAACATGTTTGAGTTGAACTTGATACACAACTTTAAACAAGTAATTTACTGCGTAAATAATGGAACAAGTTTTCTAAAAAATATATATATGTATATTTACAATAATTATTTTTAACACTCTCACACACGTCTCATACCAACGTTTTTGCCGACGACTAGTATTCTTGTCTCTTGTGTTTTGTTTTTTTTTCTTTTATAAATTAACCCATATGATTGCGCGAGGGAGATGAACGGGGAATGAGCTAAGACTTTGACCAAGATTCTGGATTGTGTTGCGTATATTATGTTAGTGACAATTGTAATATTTTGATTGTTGTAATCTTATAATTGAAATACTTAGTGAATATTTGTAAATTTAATTGTAGATTTTTTCGATTATTTTGGGAATTATAATCTAGTTATAGAAGTCGCGGCCCCTCTTAGAATGACCCCAGTGGACCTAGGGGTTGGGAGTAGGGTATTACAACAATTGTCCATATTATTGTTGAAGTTGGTGATTCTATCGATAGAAGGAGCCCTCACCCCCATTTTTTCAGAAGAAAAAGCCACCTCATTGAAGTCACCAACTACAACCAGGGGTTATCCATGATGGTGCTTATCTCATAGAGATTATTCCACAAAGCAGCCTTCTTCATAAGGTCAAGTCTAGCATAAACAGATGAGAGAACCCACTTCTTTTGATGCTTTTCCATGACAATTGAGTGAATGGCATGAGGGGAGGAACAACTAAGGTGAAGATTGACCGGATCATCATTCCAAGGAATCCAAATACCACCAGATTTACCTTCAGTTTCAGTGTAAAGGAGCCACCCAATCTTATCTTAGAGATAACTTTGAGGGCTTTCTGAACCTGAACCTTAGTCTCAATAAGGATGGCAATTTCAGGTTTGTGAACCTTCAAGATTTCTTTGATGTGTCTCCTAAAATCACTAGAGCCAGCACCTCCGTAATTCTTGACGAGGATCTTCATGAGACCGGTGTGAGAAAAAAAAAATACTCTCAAAAGAGGTAAATGAACTAAGATCTAGCTTCACTAGGAAGTCCAGATCTGGGTTCTCCAACCCTAGGGGAAGGAGATCCAAGATCCATACCGTCTCCCCTTTCCACTTTCCAGAACCACATAAAAATCTTTCGTTCTATGGACTAACTCCACCATCAGGCAGCTCTCCTCCTATTCCAGCACGAGAAGATCTGTTGTTATTAAGAATCTGTGCCATAATAGACTTTCCATATTGAACAAAAGGAAGGTCAGGGGGTTCTAGTTCAGGGGCTTTTGAGTTATTTTTTTATTTAGGCTTGGAGGAATTAGCTACGGCTATGGTTTCCCTCCAAAGAGGGGATTCAAGGGTGGTAGAGATAGGAACCTTGAAGGAAGATGTACTTGGGACTCTTGAATCCTGTTCTTTACTTAAAGGCTCTTCGGGCACATCTTTGCCAGTTGTGGGAATTTTACCGGGCCCTTTGAATATTTCCTTGGTTTGGGTGTCAGAACTTTTAGAAGAATTGGTCTTATTATCTTTTCCCGAGCTCTTGGGTGAGCTGTCCTTATTGATGTTCTTGTCCGAATTGATCTGGGACTGGTTTGGTTGTATTAGCGGCATTAGGATTCTTAAAGGTAGACCTATTAGAGGTAGTCTGCTGCCTAGGATCGGCATCCTTTTTTGAAGTGTGTGAATCTTTGTCTCGATCTATATTTTCCCTCCCATCCAAATCCTTTAACACCGAAAAGACATTCATATTGCTCCCACCTGTCTATTCATTCAGCATTATTTGGCTTTTTCTTTCTATTGATCCGACTTGCATCCACGGACCACAATGATGAGCACCAAGGTTCTTTTCTATATAGGGTCTTTTATTCAACAACATTCTTACTATTCATTTCTTGGCTAGGAGCTTGCTTCCTATTTTCAAGATGTCTAAAGATAAGCTTTGGGCGAAGTCTTTCGTATGGCGCCCAATCATACCACATTCATAACATATAACCGACATATTCTCATACTCCACTTTATATAAAATATCATCAACATCCACAAATATTTTCAAAGCAATAGAACAATCAATTATTTCAATGCAAATTCTAGCGAATCTACCTCAAGTCGAGTAATACGTGTGATGGTCAATTTTAATTGGTTTACCAAGAAGTTTGCCTATAGAAAAAAGACATTCATCATTGCACCATTCAGCCAAAAGCTTGGCAATCCTGACCCAAGCATTAATGGGGTATGTTAACTTGTCCTTGGACCGAAGGAGAAGAATTCCAACCCTCCCATTGCTTTTAACAAGAAATTGATGAACCTGGAAAGGATTTCCATTGAATTATTAAAGGTAAGGCTCAGCTCAGTCTTGAAGGTGAAGGAGAGATAAGGTCGGTTAAGGAGTTATAAGGCGGCTAAATTCAAACAAATGGACATGTGGAAGTGATAATGCCTGTTAAGAGTTATTAATTCATGTTATAGTAGTATTTATCTGAATATGTTTGAAATATTGATAGATAAAGGCCTTCAGATAAACGAGCCTGTTTGAGTTTAAGTTCTAAAGATAAACTTGTTTAAATTGTGAGTTTATCTTATAGTTTTTGATGTATAAATACTGGACTCTTGTGAATAAAATCAATCAAGCTTTCTTGGCCAGTTTACTGTGTTCAGGTTCACAATTTCTCATATGGTATCAGAGCCAAAATCGGCCAAAACATAAGCATAAACATCAAACAAACCTGCAAAACCAGCAAATTCCTGCTCTTCATATCAACATCAAACAACACGTGGTGTGTCAATCCAAACAAAGCACAAACACAAGCATAAACATCACAAAATCTACAACACAGCAAATCCCTGCTCTTCCATATCACTTCACACAAAACGTGGTAAGTCAATTCAAATCAATCACAAGCGATTAGACATACAAAGACCAAATGGCAACTCTATCATTGAATGTGAGCGCTTTTTTGTCACTATCAAACTCACACAAGCCAATTATCCTTGTGGAGGAACAAGCCCTAGCATTAGCGAAAGTCGAGGATCTGGTTGGCCACCTTACCAATGAAACTCCAAAGACTGTAAACTCATATCAAAACACATCGATAGCACAAGCCAAGGACTCAATCTAACTCGCAATCAAACTCACTATCAATCCGAGTTCACTTGCATGGAAAAAATCGCATGTGACTACTCGAGAGGTTGGATCATAGGCTCACTTCGGAGGAAGAATCATTAGGCCTAGTTATAGGCCTGAGACACACCGCCTTCTTTGAAAGGAGGCTCTCAAGAATGAATATGCACAAGACTCCCAAGAAAGGAATTTACACTCAAGCAACGGTGACCTACCTCAAAAAGGATGAAAACAAAAGTGTGTCCGACCACATAAGAAGCTTCAAAGGGTTATGTGATGAGTCTAGCGACCATTGGGAAACCACTTCAAGATGCTGAGAGAAAGTATATTGCCTTCGACACAAGCCTGGGACCAAGCTATGAAACCTTCACCACCACCATGCTCAAACCACCAAGACCTACTACACGTGCATTGGTTTCACATCCATAAAAAACTGGATCGAGAGGAGGACTTGGTTTGCAAACTCTGACCTTCCAAGTCACACACAACCCCCTCAACAGATGGCCTACTATGGTAAAAAACAACAGCAAGCTTACTATGGTCAGAATCAGAATAGGGCTCCTCAAAATCAACAAAGGACATCACAGAATTTCAGGCCATCAGCTCCACAAAACAGCAGTTTTGACTCATCAGGTAGGGGATTTCAAGCACAACAGCCTCAGAACCAACCCTATCAGAACAACAATCAGAGAAGACCACCACCACCTGGGGAAAGAAGGATGACCATTGAAGAAAGGGATGATTCGTAAATGAAAAATGTCGATCTTTGTGGGGTTATGGGACATGTCGCAACTATCTCTCTTTGGTGGAATCCAAAGAAGGAAACACAATCTCAGAGGATCGCCACAGGCCCTTGCTGCTCTTACATTGGACACATCCATTGCAGACATACTGGGCGGTGGGGACACTGGAGCAAGCCATCATATGACAGTACACCCAAATTATCGCATAATATTCACACTCCTATAGGCAATGAGTTCTGTTTCTTATTGGCAATGGAGCCACATTGCAAATCACGGGGTAGGACAAGGCGATGTTAAAAACATCGGCAAGAGTCATACCCTCCATGATGTTCTACTTGTTCCCCAATTGACAAAGAATCTATTATTCGTCGGTCCACTCACAAGTGACGATCGATTACTTGTGAGTTTACTAATTCTTATTATTGTTAAGGATCGGAAACAGGACAAGCGTTGACCACAGTGGGAGAAGACAGGGTGATTTATATGTCCTTGATAGCACTCTTGAGCTGCATTTCTCCAATAGATTCAGAAGTGCTACAAGCCAGCTGTGGCATCAAAGACTGGCTCATACTCAAATGAGCAATGTTCAGCATTTGAAAAATAAAGGTCTTATTGAAGTATTAGGCAAAATAAAGACAGACCACATTTGTGAAAGGTGTCAGTTAGGAAAACAATCAAAACTTCCTTTTTATGATTCAGAACATGCTAGCATTTCACCATTTGAACTTGTCCATTGTGATCTATGGGGACCAGCCCCCATTAAATCCATTGGATCCTTTTCTTATTATGCCAGTATTGTTGATGACTATTCTAAGTTTGTTTGGTTAATACCATTGGTACATAAATCTGATTTTTTTGATGCTTACTTGAATTTTTGAAAGTTATGTCAAAAGGCAATTTGATAAAGACATTAAAATCTTTCACTCAGACTGTGGTTCAGAATTTGTTAACAAAAAACTCACACACCACTTCATATCACAGGGTATCCTTCATCACATGTCTTGTCCACACACACCACTGTGGTAGGCTTTGTGGAAAGAAGACACTGAACAATCAGAGAACTAGGCACGACACTCTGTTTCATAGTCATGTCCCACTGTATCTTTGGATAGAGGCTTTTTCCACTGCTGTGTATGTCATGAATAGAGTACCCTCCACTGCCTTGAAAAATGACTCCCCTTACTTTAGGCTGTTTCACAAAGATCCTGAATATTCCCAGCTCAGAGTTTTTGGCACCAGATGTTACCCCTACACTTGGGACTCCAAACATAACAAATTTGACCCCAAAACTGTCCCCTGTGTCTTCTTAGGCTACAGCATGCAACACAAAGGCTACAAGTGCTATCATCCTAGCACCAGGAAAGTCATAGTATCTAGACATGTTGTGTTTGATGAAACCATATTCCCCTACCATCCCATTATGCCTACCACATCCACACACTCTCCACCATCCTTAGCCACTTTTTCAGATTGGCTTGACACTCCAACACCTGTGCATACACACCCAACTCTCACACATCCTGCCACCAGTTCTCCTATCATAGACATTCCCATATCCCCTATGGACTCTGAACCTACCACAGTCACCAACCACCATCACACCTCTGACCCCTCTCCTAACCAACCTCTAAATCCTACCTCACCTATCTCCCCTAACTCTCCACCCACAAACCATCTACACAACCCTCCTAGCCCCACCCAAACCTCTGCTAAATCCACACAAGAAGATTCCACCACAGACCAGTCACACACAGACAGTCCCCATCCAGGACAATTCCAACCAAATCAAAATACTTCTTCCATCCATCTGCACAACCCTCCTAGCCCCACCTCTACCTCTGGTACATCCATACCTCTTAATCCCCCTCCACACCACACCCAGGAACCTGTTCATGATATCCCACCACAAGAGAATTCCACCACAGACCAGTCACACACAGACAGTCCTCACCCAGGTCAATCCCAACCAAATCAAAGTGCCTCTTCCATCCATCTGCACAACCCTCCTAGCCACCCTATGGTAACCAGGGCTCAAAAGAGCGTCCTTAAACCTAATCCTAAATATGCCCTCACTGTCTCTGCCTTCCCTACCATTCCCAGGGAACCAAGGACTATCACAGAAGCCCTCAAACACCCTGGCTGGAAAGCAGCTATGCAAGAAGAACTCCAGGCACTCCATCAAAACCACACATGGGACCTGGTTCCTAAGCCACCCCATAAACACATCATAGGATCAAAATGGATCTTTAAAGCCAAACTGAAACCTGATGGCACTTTGGACAGACTCAAATCCAGACTTGTTGCTAAAGGCTACACTCAAGTAGATGGGGTGGACTACACTGAAACTTTCTCTCCAGTAATCAAGCCAGGCACCATCAGACTTGTCCTAGCCACCGCCCTCAGTCATCAGTGGGATATTAGGCAGTTAGATGTCAAAAATGCCTTCCTACATGGCTTTGTGCATGAAGAAATCTACATGGCTCAACCACCTGGCATGATCGATCCCCAATTTCCCACTCATGTGTGTAAACTCAAAAGGCACTCTATGGTCTCAAACAAGCTCCAGAGCTTGGTTTGACAGGTTTAGCTCCTATTTACTTCAACATGGTTTTTACTGCAGTCTGTCCGATCCCTCCTTGTTTGTCTTTCATTCTCTGAATCGATTCTATGTTCCTACTCCTTTATGTGGATGATATGCTCATTCTGTGTTCTAACCACGATATGATATGCTCATTCATTGATCTTCTACATACAGAATTTGCAATGAAGGATTTAGGTACCCTTCACCATTTTCTTGGAGTGGAAATCTCTTTTGCAGGTACCTCCATGCACCTGTCACAGACTCACTATGCCCTTACAATATTAGAAAGGGCCCAGATGGTGGATTGCAAGCCTGTGGCCACTCCCCTGGAACTCAGACCTGCCCCTGATGCAGGTTCTCCTACACTGGATGATCCTACCCCATACAGACAGTTAATTGGGGCCATGCAGTACCTCACATTCACTAGACCAGATATTTCCTATGCTGTCAACTATGCATCTCAATTTCTTCAAGCCCCCACTCAGGCTCACTTCAAGCTGGCTCAAAGACTCTTAAGATATGTCAAAGGGACCCTAGAACTTGGTCTCCAGTTCACCAAAAACTCAAGCCTCGATCTAAAAGCATATTCGAGATCTGATTGGGCCGGTTGCCTCTACTGCAGACGATCCACAACCAGTTCATTTGCACTTCTTAGGCACCATATTATCTCTCTGGTGTGCCAAGAAGCAACCAACTATATCGAGATCAAATCATCAAGGTGAATATCGGGCCCTTGCTCACATCTTCTTTGAACTCACTTGGTTACTGATTCTGGCAAAAGACTTACACCTTCCACTTGCATTCTCCACCAACTTTTATCATGTGATAATCTCAGTGCCCTATACATGACAGTCAACCCCGTTTTTCACTCTAGGTCCAAACATATTGAGTTAGATTACCACTATGTACGTGAAAGAGTAGCTCAAGGCAGGCTAGTCACCAAGCATGTTCCATCTCACCTTCAAGTGGCAGATATCTTCACAAAATCAGTCACCAGATATGTCCTCCATGACTTTCTCTCCAAACTATGCCTTCACCCCAAGCATAGTTTGAGGGAGGATATTAAAGGTAAGGCTCAGCTCAGTCTTGAAGGTGAAGGAGAGATAAGGTCGGTTAAGGAGTTATAAGGCGGCTAAATTCAAACAAATGGACATGTGGAAGTGATAATGCCTGTTAAGAGTTATTAATTCATGTTATAGTAGTATTTATCTGAATATGTTTGAAATATTGATAGATAAAGGCCTTCAGATAAACGAGCCTGTTTGAGTTTAAGTTCTAAAGATAAACTTGTTTAAATTGTGAGTTTATCTTATAGTTTTTGATGTATAAATACTGGACTCTTGTGAATAAAATCAATCAAGCTTTCTTGGCCAGTTTACTGTGTTCAGGTTCACAATTTCTCATATGAATCCCCCAACATTTGGGTGGATCCGAGCTATAAGAACAGCCTCTATGCTAAATGGCAGGATACAATCATCCTCAAACTTCTTGGCAGGTCCGTTACGTTTAACATTCCATATCCTGTACCGTGTACACTCTCCATCACTCAATATAATGTCTTTTGGTTTTTTTAGACTTTTCTCGTATTATAAGGCATTTTCGCATTAATTAAATTGTAAATATACGGTTTTCACTTTCACATTAAACAATTCAATATCATAAGTCATTTCTAAAGATAAGGGACCGTAAGGACTATATATAGATCTTAATATGCAAATAGGACAACTTTTAAGAAGTTTGGCATTAAGGACAATATTGTTTATCTAAAGACGTTTTTAACCATTTGACTATCACGCACTCCTTTTTTTTAAGGAAAAAAAATCAAGCAATTCCCTAAATCATGCTTTCCATAAATCACGGTGCATCCAATTCGATTCACTACAATATTCCATGCCAATCCGCAGGGCCGGCCCTCGTTTGTATTAGGCGTAAAGCACTGCCCTCGACCGGTGGAGTGCTTTTAGTTGGTTTTTTAATACATACTTATTGTTAGATATTTTTCATAAATAAATATTTTGGTTATCGTTTGCATACGAGTTGCGCATCGAATTAATGTTATCAAAGTAAACGGGTTGGTCAGGTCGCGGTGGGTCGAGGGGCGGCGCTAACTCGTCGTGGGGAGTTCGGCAACGCCTAAACCTAAACCATCTTGCATGCATCGATTCATGAAGGATATGCATTTTGAGATACACGCATTTTCGAACTAATATGTACTTACCCTTTTGTGTAAGGGTTGCATGCTTGCTTTCATCCGGTGCAAGAGTACATCCATTCGTTTATGGAGACTTGCAACCTATGAAAGACATAAGTATGAAAATGAAAAATCCATAAATTTGACAACATCATTAGAAAAACTTTGAGTGTTCTCGGGTTTGATTCAAAGCAAGTCATTTGTTTGAATCAAACACCCACATAATATCTCGAAGAGATTTTCATTTGATCCCTTAGTGACAAATCGTGTGGGACAAAACATCTCTTAAAAGACAACGTTATTAACGTGTCTTGGAGTTTCTAATTTCTGTCAAATCCTAAGTACTACATTTTTCCAACACTTATCGCGTTTTTTTACAATCCAGTAAATGCAAAAAATAATAAAACTTGTTTGTATATATCTATTTTTTGGTCAATTAAAATTTTTATTGGGGCCTTTATCAATTAGAGTAAAAAATTGGACATTTATCAAAAAAGAAAATTAACATATTATATTAGGTTGAATCGGATTAAATCTATATACGAATTTTTTTTTTTTAATAAAACGTATGCATTGCCGCTTGACGAAATTCGCCTAAGACAGGCAGATCTCGCCGACCTTAGCATAGGGCCGGCCCTGCCAATCCGATCCGGTGGACAAAATTGTTTGGAAATTTTGAAACTGACATAATGGGCATTTTTCTCCCGCCAAGGATTACAGCATGAACCCCGGAGTGGAAATGGCGAAAAAAATGCAGAAAGGAAATGCAGATTCACAATGATTGAGAAAGAGATGGAGCAAAAATCACGCAATAATTTTTATTTTCTTTTCCTTTTTTATGCATCATTGACAATTAATTTTTAATTTTTTATTGATATGAGAATCCTTGAATTACAAATTGAATTATTACTATACTCCTGAATACGAAACCAAGGATACTAATATCTTTACAGCATTCCGAGTAACCCCACAATCCGGAATTCCACCCGAAGAAAACGGGACCGCGTTCTACTGGTACATGGACAACTGTGTAGACCGATGGACTTACTAGCCTTGATCGTTACTATTTCAAATCTACGCCATTTCTATTTATCCACTGTTTGATTTTCCTACTTGATCGTAGGAAGACGAGAATTTCTACGGAACACGAATTTCTTCAAAACCTTAACGAGGAAAACGAAGCCCGGTGTTTTTTTTGCTTTTGACAATTTAAGTAATTGAATGCATCCCTTCTTAGCCATCCTTTGAGAGATATTACCTGGATCATTACATTCACCATCATTAACAACCTTTGATTCTAATTTTCTTGATTCCAATTCCTCATTATTAAAAACCTCCCAAAGCATATCCATTCTCTCTTCAGCATTCTCCATTTCATCTAAATTCTTAGAATGTGGGCTTCTCTTCACTACGAAATTCTTGCAATCTTCTTTACTGTCCATGGATTAATGCCAAAACAAAACAGAAAATAATATAATAATAATAACAATAATTTCTTGAAATGGCTGTTCAACTTAGTGCACTCCTTATTAGTTGTTTTATAGTACTGATTTCTTATGTAATTAAAGCGGGGTTCCTTAAATTTTGGGATTCAAATCAATTACTTATAAAGATTTAAAGACTAGAAGAGATTTCCTTCCTTTTCTGGTTATTAGTAATTCTAATCATTTTATTGCAATGAATTTATGTATTTGGTATTTTTTTTTTTTTTTTTTGCTGGGGTGTGGTTACATTCATTGTATCGTTTTATTTATATAAATCAATAATATCTTTCAAAAATCTATAATAATATCGTTATGTAAATGACAAATATGCTGCATTTGTATATTTGTCTTTTTCCCAAGTTTAATTTGTATGGGCCCATTTTAGACAATTTTCCAAGCTATTTTACCAGTAATTATTAATTAATATTCATGGTAAATATAATTGATACAACATTGAGTTCAATTGTAGGAATATTTCGAACCTCTACCATTGGCGGATCCAGAAACTTTTTTTATAGGGGTCATCGGACCGTAAAACTATATTTTTTATTCAAAACTTGTTTCAGTGAAGTCACCGAAATCTAAAACTATACTTTTTAATAATAAAATAATATTTTTTAACAACAAATCTACATCAAATCTCAAGGGATCATGTGGCCCGCTTGAAGTACATACATCCGCCCCTGACCTCTACCAAAAATCCATATAAACAAAGTTTGTTGGATATCCTATAGAAAACTATTTCCACCAAAATCAGTCGCATTGAACACTATGTTTGTAGAAAACATAGGCCCAAACTCATATAAGAGGAGACGTCTCATCCCTAAAAGCTAGTTTGTGAGGTGAGGGAAGTCCACTTCTTAATATGGTGGGTGATACACTACATAGGCCCAAACCCATATAAGAGGAGGGGACTCATCCCCAAAAGCTAGTTTGTGAGGTGAGGGAAATCAACCTCTTAATATGGTGGGTGATACAATGGCAAGTGTCCAATGTGGGACAACTTTAACACGCCCTAAGTGTGTGGCTTATAAATGACACTGGCTGGCATGGCACAAGGCATATAAAAAGGCACTACAAGGCCAATAAAGAGGCCAACACTTGTGACAATTAAAGGATGGCTCACGATCTGTATGTAGAAAACATAGCCAAACACATATAAGAGGAGGCGCCATCCCTAAAAGATAGTTTGTGAGGTGAGGAAGTCGCTCTTAATATGGTGGGTAATCTGATAAGAAGTGTCAATGTAGGACAACTTTAACAATGTTGTTCCTAGTTTTCCATATGCACAAAAGATATGAAGATTCGATGCATTCCCCACTAGATTTTAAGCCGTCTTTGCCAAATATTTATGAAATAGTTGTGAAAAACAAATATCTTGCAAAAACTTCTTAAATGTTGCAACAGAATGTCCCCGGATGCCACGTCAAACGGTCAAAGTAAATTCTAGCCCACAACGTGTAGATGTGATAAACAATTAAAAACAAGAGGGTCTATGAGACCCGGCCGTGCAATCGGACCGGACCGGAACTGGAACCGGAGGTTTTGATTCTGGCTGGTTTGGCGAACCGGCTGTTGGAGTGAACCGTCGATTGAAAAACCGGCGGTTGGAGGTCCAAAACCGACAGTTGCCGGTTGGTGCCGGTTCACGGTTCACCCGGTTCAGATCACGATTCAGATCACGGTTCAGGCCACGGTTTTAAAATCTTCATAATTTTTTTTTTCATTTTCTTATAATACTTATTATTTTCATTACAATAACAAATTATTATTCTTTTAACTATAATTATTAAAGCGAATGTAATATATATATTTTTTAAAATAGTTTTCTATTCGGCTTTAAATATAATATTAATATTTTGTTATTTTATTTATAAGTAAATAATGTTACTTTGAAAAATTATGTTATTTTTTCAACGCTCGGTTCAAATCATGGTTCAGATCACGGTTCATGCCACGGTTTTAAAATTTAATAAATTTTTTTTTCATTTTCATATAATACTTATTATTTTCATTACAATAACAAATTATTATTCTTTTCATTATAATTACTAAAGCGAATGTAATATATATTTTTTTAAAAATAGTTTTCTATTCGGTTTTAAATATAATATTAATATTGTGTTATTTTATTTATATCTAAATAATGTTACTTTTAAAATTGTGTTATTTTTTCAACGCTTGTACCGGTAATTCGGTTGCTTTACGTATCTTTTATATGTAATCGTATTTCGGAGCACAACACATATAAAATCAAAGCGAACGTAGTTCTTATTGTTTATTTATTAGTCTTTTATAGTTTGTTGTAAAGGTTTTATATTTATTTTTATTATTGTTTTTTTAAAGTCTTTTATATTTTTTTATAAGTTTTTTGAGTCGGTTTTAAGTATCGTTGATTATAAATGTTGTTTTATTAAATATTACGTGAGATATATTGTGTTGTTTTTCTTATATGTAAATTGTGTTGTTTTTTCAACGCCATGTACTGTAATTCGGTTGCTTACATTATCTTTTACATGTAATCATTATTTGGATGATAACACATATAAAGTCAAAGCGAACGTAGTTCTTATTGTTTATTTTTAGTCTTTTTATAGTTTGTTGTAAAGGTTTTACAGTTATTTTTATTATTGTTTTTTTAAAGTCTTTTACAGTTTTTTATTAGTTTTGTGTAGTTGTTATGGTTTTTATAAGTTTTTATTGTTTTTGTATTCTTTATAGTATTTTTTTTAAATGTTTGTTTTATTGTATTCTTATGTGTTTGTATTTTATAGTTTCATATAATTTTTTAGGTTTGTATATGGTTTTTTTTAATAGTTTTCTATAGTTTTTTTTTTTTTTTTTGTTTTTTTTTGGTTTTTAGTAGTAGGTTTTTATAGTTTTTTTAATAGATTTTTATAGTTTCTATCGGGTTTTTTTTATGGTTTTTTTTTGTAGTCTTTGGTCTTTTATCGGGTTTTTTTATATATATACTTTTTAATAGTTTCTTTAGTTTTTTAATCTTTTATAGTTGTTCTATGAATTGTAACAAATGTATAAGTAAGATATAAATTGCGTACCTTTAATTGATATCGGTATTTCGAACGCTTGTTCCTCCTGAAGTTTCAGTGTCACCGCCTTCAAACTGGGACTCCTCATCTTCTGACTCAATGTCTTGCACCCTCTTCTCGGCTCGTACCCAATTTTGACAAAGCATTCGCTTCTCTAAAGTGGTGGGATGAAGCGAACATATTTTATTGGTAAGCACATATCCTGCCATGCTGAAAGTTCGTTCAACAGTGACGGATGAAATGGGGTAACTTAAAAACTCGACCGCCATCATTGCTAGCACTGGAAATTCTTTAGCATGTCTCTTCCCCCACTTCAATAAGTCGAAGTCGAAATCATAGGATTCGGTTTCACAGCCTTCAAATGTTGTGTTTAAAAATTTGGATATCTCTGTACGTTGATCGGATGACGATGTCGCTCCCTTCTGTCGTTTCAAATTCATTTTATCCAGAACTTTTTGAAGTCCCCGTAGGACACCTGCAGGGTTAGTAAAAGCACTTGCGGATGGATTAGGAACCGCGCCGTTTCTCAATCTATACATACGCTCATATTCAACATACAAAGCGTTAAATAAATTTTCTAGTCTAACTACTTCAACTGTAAAATCTACCGGGGGCACATTATGAGTAACAGACAAAGCATCATAGTAAGCACCTAACATGTTAGACACACCTACTAGTCTTATACGAGGGTCGAGCATAGAAGAAATGAGATAAGTGTCAGGAATATACAACATGTACTTATTCCATTTCTCCTTCATCGCCCTAAATATTGAAATAATGTAGCTTTCGTGTTCCATGGTTTCAAACTCGCAATTATTTTTCTACACAAGGGGAAAGACTAAATGTTGTGGGTTGATAACATTTTGAAAACAATTCAATAAATTTTTTGAATATTTC
The DNA here is from genome assembly GCA_026214975.1 of Gentiana macrophylla. Taxonomy (NCBI): domain Eukaryota; kingdom Viridiplantae; phylum Streptophyta; class Magnoliopsida; order Gentianales; family Gentianaceae; genus Gentiana; species Gentiana macrophylla. The sequence goes on from CM047806.1 coordinate 89,996,016, forward strand.
AAAAACATCCATCAGTTTCTTGCATGCAGACCAAATAGAGGGATACAAACGATATTCGCTCGGATAGTGTTCACTTAAAAATTCACAAAAGGTATTTTTAATTTTGTTTGTTTTTTCCAAAGATCATAAGTAGTTTCCACCTATGCGGTACATCTTGCGGCAGTTTGACTTGGCGATGACATTTCTCTTTAAGAAATTTATACCACTTATTAACAAGAATATAACATGAAAAAATTGACCGTTACAAAGAGGTTCACAATATCGGGATAAGTCGGGAATATAAGCAATGTTGTTTGAAGCATTGTCAACTAATAAAGATGCAATGTTAGAAGCATTATGAGTCACGTTAAATAAACGAAAAGCAAGTAACCTCTTTTGGACAATCCAAGTGTTGTCAATCCAGTGAGTGTTAGGGGTGAATTTATACGATTTATAACGTTATATTCTATGGTAATTTCCCCCGTATTTGTATGAATTTGCATAAGAAACGAGTGTTTAATGGATATATTGAGCAAATGAGATTTTAAGTGAGTTAATCGCAAACTTGGTTAATTTTGGTGTTTTAATTGTGATTTTATGATTATTTGGACATTATTACATTTTGTGATGTTTTTATGTGTTATAGATACATGTTTGAGGCTCAGGAGATGATCAAAAGTTGATTAAGTTCGAGTTAATTGATGATAAAAGAGATAAAGATCAAGAAATCAAAATTGATCAAGTTGGACGGCGTCAGTGTCCCGTCAGAGTGGACGGGCGTTTGATAGAGCGACGGGCGCCCCGAGGGAGCGATTTTGATATAAGAGTTTGGGCGCGCCGTCTGAACGGGCGTCTCAAGCGATCTCAGGGTTATACGGACGGGCGTTTGATAAGCGACGCAGCGTCCGTCGGCCGACTTAATGAAACCGACTTCAAAATCTATTTATAGCGGCTGTTTTCTCCACCTAAGGGATACCATACACTCATTATTCAAAACCCTAAACCTAGGGGCGGCTTTAGGCTACGTTTTCCTCTCTTTTATTCCAATTTTATGCACTTTAGATTTAGATCAAACTAGTTACTTTTTATGCACTGTTTCTGCAAATTTGAGTTGCTGAGAATGTTCAGAAGCTAAAAGCTTCATCAAACGAGTATTGTGAAGCCATCCAACGATTGTTGATTTCGTTTTCATCGATTATACTGTGAGTTTTTATTAAAGGTTGTTTCTTATTCATGTTTAAGTTGTTTAATTGCTCTTATATCGGAAGATATGCATGTGTTGATTGTTTATTGTTGATGGAAATCTTAATAAACCCTAGATCACCATGAATAAGAATAGTAACTTGAATCTATCATAACGGAAGTTAATAGGTTTAATTGCTAGATTATAAACGTAAAGTTTGCACCTTCGGTTAGAAAACGCGTTAATCTTGCATTGGAAGATAATAGATTAATAGATGAACTTTCTAAGGAATTAGGGTTCATGTTTAGATAAGGTGAATCACAACCTAGATAATAACCACGATATAATCGAGATAGGAAATCAGTGCTTGTGGGATAGGTGGATCAATCCTCGTTTGTTCGTTATACACTTGATTTAAATCCTTAAAACTTGAATTTGTTTAGTTAGTTTACTTTTATTTGCATCTGAGATTAGTTAGTTAAAGGTTCGCAACCCGTATTCTTCCTAGCTTTGGACTATATCCTCTGTCTAGTTTTATTTTCTGTTTTGTTTTGTTTTATTCGCTGTTTAGATTAGTTTCGTGACATAGTTTAGGTTAGACAAAAACTAGAATCACAATTGTTTAGTTCCCCGTAAGATTGACCCGGCATTAACCACTATTACTACGATCCTTATACTTGAGGTTAACTGGATTATTACTTGTTTGTTTTGTGTTAATAAAATCCGTGGACAAGTTTTTGACGCCGTTTCCGGGGAACCGGACGGTTGTCTAGTTTTTGTTTTTCGTTTTTCTGTTTTGTTTTTGTTTTTGTTCTTCTTGTTTTTATTTCGTTTTAAATTCCTGTTTTTAGTTGATAAACGTTTAGGTAATTAGTTAATTAGGGTTTTAGCTTAGGGTTTAAGGTTTTCTTGTGATTAGTTCTCTACTCTTCTCTTCTGTCTTTCTGTCTTACCTTCCCTTCTTTTCTGCAATTTTTCTGATTCTGTTCTTATTTTCCCGCTACCAAACGGGCGTCTGGGAAATTGGACGCCCGTCCGCTGGAAAATTATCAATTGCATTCGCTTTTATTTACTTAGACGAAGCGCCCATAAAATTTGGACGCCCGCTCAAGTATTTTTCCTTTCAGACGCGCGTTTGGACCACTAAACGCCCGTCCAGTCCAAATTCCACCCGGACGCCCGTCCAAACCGTTGGACGTCCGTCTGGTCCCTTTTTCTTCAATAATTTTGTTTCCTTTTCTTCTTTCCTTTTCTTTTCTTTAGGTTTTTAATTTTTAGTTTAGGCTTTTAATTTCTTAGTTTTTAGGCTTCGTTTCACTTGTTTTTGGTCCGGTTTATGCAAACTCGGAATCAAAATGGACCGTTATTATACACCCACGACCCGAAGCGAACCGTAGTCCGCCAAACAGCGGATTTTCCGCTCTGCGGGTTCGCGACGAGCCGAGCAAGATCTTGAAGATCAACTAGCCAAGGAAATCACCGATTTTGTGATAATGGCCGCTAATAATAGACGACGTTGGCGGACTCACGCCAGGCTAAGCGAAGTCAAAGTCAACCCCGGCTATTGTTATTCCAGCCACACATCGCACAAACCTTTGAGCTAAAGCCAGGACTTATCCGGATGATGCAAAGATGCATCAATCTTTCATGGCTATCAATCGAGAGAATCCAGATACTCACTTACATACATTCTTAGAGATATGCGGTACTACACGCATCCAAGGAGTAAATGAGGATGCGATCAAGCTTAAATCTGTTTCCTTTTTCTTTGAAAGGAGAGGCTAAAGAGTGGTACACCTCTCTCCCTCCGAATCTATCACCACCACGGGCCGAACTCGAGAGAGAGTTCTTGAGTCAATATTTTCCACCTTCAAAGACGGCCCAAAGTGTTTAAATGAAATATTCACTTTCTATCAGAAAGAGAATGAATCCTTCTTCGAATGTTGGAAGAGATTCAAGTCTCTTCTTAGAAAGTGTCCCCACCATGGCTTGCCACTGGAAAGGCAAGTCAACACCTTCTTTAGTGGATTGACCGAGCTCACCAAAGGCATGGTCAATAGTTCTTCCAGTGGGGCATTTCAAGAAAACACCTGAAGAGGGATGGGCATTGTTTGAGGACATTGCAAAGTATAACTATGCCCCCTCTTATCAAGCAATCCAAGCACCTCCTCCTCCCAAGGTTGAGGAAGTCAATTTGCAAAGTTTGATCGCCATGCTGCAGAAGCAGATGGCAACACCTTAAGTTTCAAATCCGATAAATCAAACTTCTTCTTTTCCACGTAACCCTCGTGTTTCTGCATCTTTAAAATCTTCGCCGTGATCGCCATATGAATGGCCAGTGTCAATTTAATCCCCCTGCACCTTATCAAGTGAATGATGTTCATGATTATGGACAGTACAATCAAGTCACATGTCAGAATTGTGACGAGGTGGGGCACACTTCTAGATTCTGTCCTATGAACGGGCGAGAATCGTCAAGTGAATGCATTCTATGGCGAGCAATCAAAGGTTCAATCGGTCTTACGCCGAATAATTTTCAAAACCAAGGGTTTAGTCAACCTTCAAGTTTTAATCCTAATTCAATTTTAATTGAATCAAAATTTCAATAGAAAACCTGGTTTTAATCGAACCAAAATTCAAAATTTTCCAATCCTACTCAAAGGTTCAATCGAGTTGGCCCGCCAATTCTAATTGCATGATCCAAAGTCGGCCCACCCAAATTTATTCTCCAAATTTCCAAAACTCTCAAGGCCCCTCCCAATCTACCAATCTTGAAGCTAAATTGGAGGAGCAAAGTAGATCAATGAAGAATCTTGAGAGACAAATTGGGCAATCTGGTTGAACAGTTAGCTTCTAGACCCCGAGGCATTTGCATGTGATTTCACCGAGAAGAATCCAAAGGGTGGTCAAGTTGCTCAGCCGAGTTGAACAAAGGCCCATGTATCGACCTCGTGCCATCAATTCAATACGGTAAAGAAGAGGCGGTGCAATGAATCTGAGAAGCGGTACTCAAGTTAGTGGTCCTTCCTATCGTGAAACCACTAGCCCTCCCCGCCATTGATAAGGCGGGAGGGGAAGCCGAGCACCTACACTCCCTCAAGCAGCAAGAGAAAACTCGGTGGGTGATCCCGAGAGGTGAAGAAGTTGATGATCCTCAAGTGGTGATCCTCGAGGATTGAAAAAGCAGCGAAAGTCGGGAGGTCGATCCACGACTACAAAAAATCTGAAAAAGCATTCGATGGAAAGATCCGGAAGACAAAGTTTGTAAGTGCATCCTCAAAGAAAGTCTTTTCGAGAGTGACCTTAAGAAGCTTCCATTTCCACCGAGAAACAAAGAACATTCCTTGAGTGAGGACAAAAGTACTAAAAGGTGTTGAACCTTTTGAAAAATACTCGAGTAAATCTTCCATTATCGAAGTCTTGGTCGAGATGCCTAAGTATACAAAATTCATCAAGGATGTTGTGTCTTGAAAAAGAAGTTAGCAGGCATGGAATGGCAAATTGGTGAGGATTGCTCCATGATTAATTATGAAGACTTACCAATTAAAAGAGGTGACCTGTCAAGTTCAGTACTTACACAGTGTTAATGGGAGGTCTAGTCTTCCTAATTCTTTGTGTGATCTAGGTGCCTCTATAAGTCTTATGCCAATGTCTCAGTATGCAAACAACTCGGTTTACAAAGCCTTCTAGAACCCACTACTATGAGTTTACAATTCACGATAGATCTTCTAAGAAAGCTTCAGGGATCCGAAAGACGTTTTGGTTGGGAGATTGATAGATTTACCTTTCCGGTCGATTGGTATGTTTTAGATATGGAGAAAGATGAAAACGTCCCCCGATTCTTGGAAGACCTTTCTTATCTCATACTAGAGCCCTCATCGATTGCGATGGTGGGCAAGTGACTATCCGAGTTGGTGATCAAGAGGTGAGTTACAATGTCTTAAAGTCCATTCAAGTACCCTCACGGCCCTCCAACTGGCTTTTCCATTGATTATATGACGGATGATTTCACCGATTATATGGATAAGCAAGTCACATGTCGTAGGTTTGAATATGAGCGATTGGTTGATAATTTAAATACTCATGGCGTGGTCAATCTAGATCAATTAGCGGTGATTTTGAGGAAGAATTGTTGGAAGGAGAAGCTTTGGCGGTGGGACCACAGAGTAAACTCAGTGATATTGAGTTGAAAAGTGAAGATCTCAAGTCGAGTTTAGAAGACCCCCTGCAGATTTGGTGTTGAAGCCGTTGCTAAACATCTTAAGTATGTGTTTTTAAGAGAAGGTGACAAGCTTCCATTGATTATATCTCGCTAAGTCATTTGTCTCGTTTAGAGGAGATGAAATTAATCAACGCCCTGAAGAAGAATGAAAAAGCCTTTGGTTGGCAAGTAGGAGATATCGGAGGATATCTCCCGACATCCGTATGCATAAGATAAAGACTAATGAGGGTGCGAAATGTGTTAGACACTGACTTCAGAGGAGGCTCAACCTCATATGCAAGAAGTCGTTAAAAAGGAAATCATCAAACTTCTGGACATGGGGATCATTTATGCCCTCGCGGATAGTGAGTGGGTTTCCCCGACTCAAGTAGTTCCCAAGAAAGGAGGAATTACGATTGAGAAGAATGAGAAGGAGAGGAAATAGCATTGAGACTTGTCTTTGGTTACTGAGTCCAGATCGATTATCGAAAGCTCAATGAGGTAACCATGAAAGATCACTTTCCCCTTCCATTCATTGACCAGATGCTTGAGCGTCTGGCGGGACACGCATTTTACTACTTCCTAGATGGCTACTCAGGATACTTCCAGATACCCATTGATCCAACTGACCAAGAAAAGACCACCTTCACCTGCCCATATGGTACATTCGCTTACAGGCGAATGCCATTTGGTCTCTGCAATGCCCCAGCTACATTTCAGCGATGTATGCTAGCTATCTTTGACGGGCTTGTAGAAAAGTGTATGGAGATTTTTATGGACGATTTTTCGGTTTTTGGTCAGTCTTTTGATGATTGCCTTGATAATCTTGATCAAGTGTTATCCAGATGTGTAGAAAAGAACTTAGTACTTAATTGGGAAAAATGCCATTTCATGGTAGATGAGGGAATAGTTCTTGGCCACAAAATATCCGCCAAAGGTATAGAAGTTGACAGGGCCAAAGTGGAAGCGATCGAGAAGATGAGCTATCCCAAGAATGTGTGTGAAGTGAGAGGCTTTCTTGGACATGTCGGTTTCTACAGAAGGTTCATTCAAGACTTCTCCAAGATAGCCAAGCCCCTGTCCACTTTACTAAAGGAAGACGTTGAGTTCAATTTTGATGAGAGCTGCAAGCAAGCGTTTGAGGAGCTCAAGGATCGTTTAATATCTGCTCCAATCCTTATATCGCCCGATTGGAACTTACCCTTTGAGCTTATGTGTGACGCATCAAACTATGCCGTTGGTGTTGTTCTAGGACAAAAGATCAAAGGGAAGTTCCAGCCTATCTATTACGCCAGTCACACATTGAACCCCTCTCAAGTTAACTATACCACTACTGAAAAGGAACTATTGGCCGTAGTCTTTGCTATGGACAAGTTTCGTAGTTACTTGTTAGGAGCTCAAGTGATCGTGTGGAGTGATCACGCTGCTTTGCGGTATCTGATGACTAAGAAAGAGGCCAAACCGCGCCTACTACGTTGGATATTGACCCTACAAGAGTTTGACGTTCAAATAAAGGACAAAAAGGGCAGTGAAAATGTAGTGGCTGATCACGTTTCTAGGATGTTATGTGAGGAAAAGGATGATCCAGATGATATAGATCTTTACTTTCCTCTAGAGAACATTATGTTGATAGACGGTTGTCCTCCTGATGTTCCATGGTATTCTTCCATTGTAAACTACCTTCATTCCCGATATCTCGATCCAGAATTGTCTTATCAGGAGAAGAAAAAGTTCTTCTCTGATTTGAAATCTTTCGTTTGGGATGAACCTTATCTTTTTAAGATCTGTAAAGATGGTTTGCTTAGGAGATGTGTTCCTGAATCTGAGCAACGAGATATTATTGAGCAATGCCACAGTGGACCCACTGGAGGTCACTTTGGTCCATGGGAAACCGTTGCTAAGATCTTCCAATCCGGTTTCTATTGGCCTACGATCTTTAAGGACACAGAAGCTTTCTGTAAAGCTTGTGATAGGTGCCAAAGAACCGGTACTCTGACAAGGTGTTTTGACATGCCTTTGAAACCCATCCTAGAATGCGAGGTCTTTGATGTATGGGGTATCGATTTTATAGGACCATTCCCATCATCTTGCGGTAACAAATACATTTTAGTCTGCGTAGACTACGTATCCAAATGGGTGGAGGCTCAAGCCACTCCTCACAATGATCATAAGACGGTCATGAAATTTCTAAAGAAAAACATCTTTGTGAGGTTTGGATGTCCACGCGCCTTGATTAGTGATGAAGGGACGCATTTTTGCAACCGACCCCTAGAGAAAGTCCTTGAAAAGTACGGTGTCCGTCATAAGACAGGCACTCCATATCATCCGATGACTAGTGGTCAGGTTGAAAGGAGCAACCAAAGTATCAAAAAAATCCTGGAGAAAACGGTAAACAGTCATAGAAAAGACTGGAGTTTGAAGTTGGATGATGTACTTTGGGCATATAGAACTGCCTATAAAACCCCTATGGGTACATCTCCATATCAAATGGTCTATGGAAAGCCATGTCATCTGTCTGTCGAGTTAGAGCATAGAGCTTACTGGGCTACAAAGTTTCTGAACTTTGATTCCCAATCTTGTGGAAAACATCGACTACAGCAGTTACATGAGTTAGATGAATTCAGACTCCAGGCCTATGAAAGTGCCAGGATTAGTAAAGATAAGATGAAGCTACTCCACGATGCTAAGATTAAAAAGAGAGAATTTCAAGTCGGCGAACAAGTTCTTCTATACAATTCTAGGCTACATTTGTTTCCTGGAAAGTTGAGAACACGTTGGTCCGGCCCCTTTGAGATTCTCCAAATCATTCCTGGAGGCGTTCTAGAACTTCACGGTTATAGCGGTAAACCGTTTCGAGTGAACGGTCAGAGGTGCAAGCACTACATTGGTGAACCTAAAGAAAAGCCTTTGACTGTTCGTTGCCTCGATATCCTCGGGTGTGGTGCTACGCAAGTCAATGAATTTGACGTGTTTTCACCCGACCTATATTCAGAGGATGACGGTAATGATCAATCTGAAGAAGTTCTAGCTGGTAGTTGGGATATGGACGAGTATTGGAAGGAGCGTCAACTGAAAAGTCATCAGAAGAATCAGGAGAGGAAGAAGTCAACCAAGGGGAAGTTTAAGCGTATTTGGAAAGCTGTTAAAGATTTCACCCCATGTGTGAGGTGTCGCGCAGCCACACTCTATCGATCGAGCTTACGAGGTAGTGGGTGGGCGGAAAAGTCAAATGGCTGACCAGTGAGCTTTAAACGGTGTCGAGCTAACGACATTAACCAAAAGCGCCACTAGGGGGCAGCCTAGATATCATTCTTTTAGTTATTCTTGTTTTATGCTTTAGCATTTAAGTTTAGTTTATTAAGTTTTAGCCTTATTAAGTTTTTTTGTTTTTATCTGTCAGTTAGTTGTGCTTTCTAGAGATGGATTTCGGTGTTCAGCCAGAGGAGTTACCTTTCCTTAGGAAGATCCCACTGATCACTGTAGATGACGGACCGGGAGGAACCATCGTTTTGCACGTAGACTTTGACATTAGTACCCGCGTCAAGACTGTCACCTATTGTCTTATCGTTCCCCGCTGTTCGGGAGGTGGAGACTTTACTACTGAGGAGTTACAGGCAGCTCTAGGACGTCCATACACAATCCTGAATGATCCGATGCTGACACATTTAGCGCTAGTGCTGCAAGCTGAGCATTTTCGAGGTGTTGATGTAGCTGGTGAGGATTGGGGTTTGCAAGATGAATATGATTTCCCTCCGGCGATTGACATGCTCCGCCGTCTTATCCGAGTTGTGGATTGGTCAGAAATTTACGAGGACTAGCGTTGTTAGGTTGTTTCGTCGAGCAAACGACGTAAAACAAAAAGCGCTTGGTGGGAGGCAACCCACTGTTTTCTATTTGTTTTTATTTATTCCCTAGTAATTTTATGTACTTCGTTTGATTTTTATTTGTATTTTTGAAGTTCTATTTAAGTTTAATAAGAAAGTGCACTTTTGAATTTGAGTTGTATGGAAATTTTATAATTTTTGCACTTTTTTTCGCTCGGCGCCCGCCCGTAACTCGACGCCCGTCCGCTTTGACCAATTTTTTGGACGGCGCCCACTAAGCCTGGGACGCCCGTCGCTTTATTCCTCCAATCTCGTATGTGATTTAAACTCTTGGACGAAGCGTCTAATAAATCGGACGCCTGGGCGCCCGTCTTCATCATCGATTCCCAGTGGACACTGTCCAATTTGAGTTGGACGAACAGCCCAACCTCTGTCTATATATACCCCCTCCGACAATGAACCTTCATTTTTCTGAATTTCAAACGCGAAAAAACGGTTCTCCTTCCTCATTTTGCCCTAAAATCTTCGATTCTAAACCATTTTGGGCGATTCCAAGTGCTATAGACCGCTCTTGACGCCCTCTCTTCGATTTTCGTAACCAAAATCCCCAACACGCCATATTTTAGGAGAATCAGCACCCTCCTTAGTCTGACTTTTTGGAGAAAAAATTCGATTTTGGAGGCCATATTTGTGTTGTTTAGACTCGTTTTCATCTCGATCAACATCTACTCACCCTACTTGGTAAGTTAGTAACAAATTTTCTAGATTTTATTCACATTTTTGCGAGTTCGATCTTTGGGTCGGCTCGTTCACTTGGATAGCACCTTAATTCGTTTTTTTTTTCTTCTGGTTTTGTGTTTCTTTCTGCTCTGTTATGGTGATGTGGTGTTGTGATGAATGGTGAATGGGTTGTTTGGTGATGATTATGGTGGTGGTTGTGGTTTGGTTGTTTTGAAATCCCGCTTTGGATGTTAAACGGGTATCTTGTTGCGATTGGGATTGTTTGGTTTAGTCTAGGCTTGAATAATGGTTCATAAGAAGGCAGTGGTGAAGAGGCATGGTAAGGAAGTGGCCCGGGAGGCGGGGAAAAAGCGTAAAGAGATTGATCCTACCTTAGTTGATCCGAACCGGGGTGTTAGTATTCGGGAGCAACCCCCTAGAGCCACCCAAACTAGGGCAACCTTAAGGGATGAACCAACCTCGGATTCTGAGACGAATGATGATATTCCATTGGTAAGGATGCCTAGAGCTCAGAGAGGTGGAGGATCGTCTAGAGCTGAGGAGACTGAGCATGCTACCCAAGAGGAGGAACCGGTTGCACCTAGGGCTACCCAACCTAGAAAGAAAGCTAAAACTGTAGCCCCTATGCCGTTGCCTCGTAGATTCGTGAACCCTAGAGCTCATGATGCCTATACTAAACATTATTTCTCGCGGACTATGTTGATTGAGCGGGCCACTTTGGAGGCGAAGGTCGATCCGGGTTTCGTTAAGTTGCTTAATGATCGGAAGTGGGAAGCCTTGATGACAATACCGACTACCCCGGTAAATGGCTCCCTAGTTAGGGAATTTTACGCTAATTGTTCAGAAACTAACTTGGGGACGAAGGTAGTTGTGGTTAGAGGGGTGGAAGTTCCATTTACACCGGAGGTGATCAATCAGAAATACAACTTAGCGGCTTTTGAAGGTCGGGATTACAAGGAGGAGATTGTTCATAGACAGAGTTTGGGACAGGATCCGTTGGAGGAGTTGAGATTGAGAGTTTGCCCGGATGTGGCTTGGACATTGAGACCGGGAGGAGACCGGAAGGAGTTGGTTACCATGACCTGGACGGAGGACTGGAAGGTCCAGTGTCGATTTATTCAGAGTCGGTTGTTGCCTAAGAACAACTTGACACATTTTCATATTGGTGACCTAGGCATGTTGTATGCGTTGACGTTTGGCTTGAATGTGGATGTGGGACAAGCTTTATATGACGAGATCTCTATCAACCAGAAGGTTTACATGCGGAGCTTGATCGTCCGCACTGATCCACGGCTTTGTGTCTCGATGCGGTGTGCCTCGAGTTTGGGGCTGATCATAAACCGAAGAACCCTAGGCCTTTACAGAGAGAAAAGAGTAAGTCCTCGGGACATTCTGAGCCGGAGGCACCTCAGGAGCCTGGTTCTTCATCAGCACCGCCTCGACCCTCCTCCCTTCCTACTTTATCTCCCGCTGTCAGGATGCGGTTAAGCATGGCAAATAGTTTCCGGGAATGGCTGGGTGATATTCGGGATTCGCAGAACAACATTTTGTCGATTCTTCAATGTATCTGTGAGGGCCGGCAGCCGAGGGACGACAGAACCTTCAATCCGAGCTCCATTGACTGTCTCTTTGCTGATGAGATTGAGCAGGCCATTGCGGATGTTCTACACGAGTCTGAGTCATCTTCAGACGAGGAGCAGCCTGACTCGGCGGAGAGGACTACGGCACCACCTTCTGGACCCTCCTCTGATCCTCCGGCTGATGATTCTGCGGCGCCGAGCCAACCTTGATCTTATTTGTTTGATTCTAGATTTTGTGGTTTTGTATTGTTAATCTTATATGATTCGTTGTAGTTTTGTTACTGCTACTATTTATTTTCGATGGATCATGTAAGCCATAAGGCACCCGTACTTTTCTTATTTTGGTGGTTTTGTATTATTTTGGTTGTATTGGATACTTTATCTCTTGTTACTACTTGATTTTGCTATCTCTTTTCATTCTGGTATAATCCCCCGTTTTCCCCGAGATGTTTCCATGTTTGTCAAGTCGTGCAGGTATCTTTTTAGCGGTTTTGTCGAGCTACATTGTCTGGTTACGAGTTCTAAGTGTAACTATATAGGCTCCGGCCTGACCAACGTTCGAGTAACGCTTGAAATCAGCTAAGTCTTTTATCTTTTCCTTAATTCTGCACAACATGAGGACATGTTGATCTTTAAGTGTGGGGGAGGGGAATGAATGACGTGTATCTACACATTTGCTTATATCAATGTGTTTCTATGTAAAATGAGCTAGAATTTTTGAAAATTTTCCGACATTTTTGTTTTTGTTTTGTCCCGAGTGAGCAAATGCATATTATTTGTTCGTTATTTTTTTTAGTCATCCGAGCTATATATCATATGTTTAGTAAGTTAGTTGTTTCACCTGATCTATTTTCCACGAGCCATAGTAAATGATGAGCTAATTTATAAAGTTATACCCTTTTTGGATTAGTGATTTCTGATTATCTTATAAGTCATGTGCTTAGTGCTACGTATATATCTTGAGATTTATGATAGCTTGTATTTAGATCCGGAGTATGTTATACTGTGAATATCTTAGGTTTGAATGTGATAAGTACCACGTAACTTATTGTCAAATGAAAAAGTTGAAAAAAATAAGAATTAGTTGGGTGTGTCGAAAGCTGGTCGATGATTTGAGTGCGATAGGGTATACCACGTATGTCCTGTACCACTATGATGACCAAAAGCTCACGACAGTCAGAAGAAGCTGCCTTATGATTGGAGTAAGGTAGGGTATATCTCGAATATCCTATTCTGCTATGACAGGACAATAGCTCATTTTGATGTGTGTTTAAAGTGAAGTAATTGAATCAACTAAAGAATTAGTATGAAATGAATATAAGACCGATTTATCGTCTATCTTATCCCCAGTAGAAACTGATAGATATGCTGTAGGGATTATCCTCTGAGTATTTCAGAAAGGCCTTAGATATATTCTATCATCCTTTTCGGGATATGTTACGTTTGTAGGGTACACCTTATGAATGTCATTTATCGCTCGTTTAAAGGGGGTATTAGCTAGTTTTTCTTTGAGTTTCTCGAGTTTGGATTTAGTGGAAGTTTTCTATGGCTATGCACACACACTGGTGAACTTCTGATTTATTGGATATGTGTTATATATGTTTAGATGTCTGTTCTTTTCTCGAGCCTTTATCTTGTCTTGTTTTGCTCGGGACGAGCAAAAGCTTAAGTGTGGGGGAGTTGTTAAGGGTGAATTTATACGATTTATAACGTTATATTCTATGGTAATTTCCCCCGTATTTGTATGAATTTGCATAAGAAACGAGTGTTTAATGGATATATTGAGCAAATGAGATTTTAAGTGAGTTAATCGCAAACTTGGTTAATTTTGGTGTTTTAATTGTGATTTTATGATTATTTGGACATTATTACATTTTGTGATGTTTTTATGTGTTATAGATACATGTTTGAGGCTCAGGAGATGATCAAAAGTTGATTAAGTTTGAGTTAATTGATGATAAAAGAGATAAAGATCAAGAAATCAAAATTCGATCAAGTTGGACGAGCGTCCAGGTCCCGTCCAGAGTGGACGGGCGTTTGATAGAGCAGACGGGCGTCCTGAGGAGCAATTTTGATACAGAGAGTTTGGACGCCGTCTGAACGGGCGTCTGAAGCATTCTAGGGTTATCTGGACGGGCGTTTGATAGAGCAGACGAGCGTCCGTCGGCCGACTTAATGAAACCGACTTCAAAATCTATTTATAGCGGCTGTTTTCTCCACCTAAGGGATACCATACACTCATTATTCAAAACCCTAAACCTAGGGGCGGCTTTAGGCTGCGTTTTCCTCTCTTTTATTCCAATTTTATGCACTTTAGATTTAGATCAAACTAGTTACTTTTTATGCACTGTTTCTGCAAATTTGAGTTGCTGAGAATGTTCAGAAGCTAAAAGCTTCATCAAACGAGTATTGTGAAGCCATCCAACGATTGTTGATTTCATTTTCATCGATTATACTGTGAGTTTTTATTAAAGGTTGTTTCTTATTCATGTTAAAGTTGTTTAATTGCTCTTATATCGGAAGATATGCATGTGTTGATTGTTTATTGTTGATGGAAATCTTAATAAACCCTAGATCACCATGAATAAGAATAGTAACTTGAATCTATCATAACGGAAGTTAATAGGTTTAATTGCTAGATTATAAACGTAAAGTTCGCACCTTCGGTTAGAAAATGCGTTAATCTTGCATTGGAAGATATAGATTAATAGATGAACTTTCTAAGGAATTAGGGTTCATGTTTAGATAAGGTGAATCACAACCTAGATAATAACCACGATATAATCGAGATAGGAAATCAGTGCTTGTTGGATAGGTGGATCAATCCTCGTTTGTTCGTTATACACTTGATTTAAATCCTTAAAACTTGAATTTGTTTAGTTAGTTTACTTTTATTTGCATCTGAGATTAGTTAGTTAAAGGTTCGCAACCCGTATTCTTCCTAGCTTTGGACTATATCCTCTGTCTAGTTTTATTTTCTGTTTTGTTTTGTTTTATTCGCTGTTTAGATTAGTTTCGTGACATAGTTTAGGTTAGACAAAAACTAGAATCACAATTGTTTAGTTCCCCGTAAGATCGACCTGGCATTAACCACTATTACTACGATCCTTATACTTGAAGTTAACCGGATTATTACTTGTTTGTTTTGTGTTAATAAAATCCGTGGACAGTGAGCCGACACGCCCAAATAAAAATTGTTGGTCCTCCTATCCACCCAAATATCGGCACATACATATTCGAATTTATTTTTCTTCAAAATTTCTATAATAATATTTTGTCGTTTAATAAATTTATTTTTGAAATCCTAGTAACCGTCACGAGGATACGAGTAAAGCGGCCGCAAAGCCCTTGTACGTAAGTTTGAAAATAGGATTCTCAAGAAAGCTAAAAGGAAGACCCATCCCGCAATAAGATCTCGTGGTTAGATCTCTACGAGTTATCACGAGTGTAAATAAAGAGTGGATTAGTGTTACCTCCATCTGAGCTCGGCATGTTTAATTGGGCTTGAGACGCTACTGTCTTCCAATTTTTCCGGTGTTTACTTAAAATGTGACCCGCGATCGATCCATAACCACCAGCATGTTTAAATTGGTATTTTTGGCCACAGAAATTGCACACCCGAAGAAATACTTTACGGGGTTAGCTAATGCTATTTCATCAGTCCGAGGAACCTTTGTGAAAAATTCCGTAAAAATTCTCGATTTTAACCTTTTTTTCTTGTGCTTTGGATCGGGTACTTTCACCTCCATCTAAATCGATTGACTCGAAGTAGGAGTAGGATCAGCACTAGCACCACGCCGACTCCCACCACGTCATTGTCTAGGACGGGAAGCATTCGGAAATACGTCATGATCATCATCAACGTCGACTTCGTCATTATCTTCACCTTCGTTAAGGTTGATGTTAAAATTTCCAGGTTGAGACATTATATCGTCGTAATGACTATCAAAATCATCTTGATTGTAACCTGAAGGTGTGTCGAACTGAGGAATCGAAATGTGATTACCAGTGACAAGGTCTGTATAATATTGGGGTCTATAGCCACCAGCAAGATCATCCGATTCCGGCACAACCGTGTCATCACGGAAAGTAACATTTCGATTACCTTGTGTTGATACACCTCTTCTCCACATTTTACAAAATCTAAATTAAATATAACGGTTATAAAAAATATAATTTAACTAACCAATTTTACTTATAACTAAAACCGAATTGAAGTAACGATTAAATAAGAACAACTTCAAATTTCGGTCTAGTAAAGTAAATTTGATTATAAAATTGAATTTTTTTACACTTGTAAAAAAATTAGTTGAATAAAATACAAAACCAAATTTACTTTTAACTAAAACCGTATTGAAGTAACAATTAAAATCAGAACAACTTCAAAAATCGGTATCGTAAAGTAAATTTGATTGTTGTTTTTAACAACTAAACAAACTTGATAATCAAAGAAATGAGTAGAAGATGTAAGAAATGAGTAGAAAATGTAAGAATTGAGAGGAGATTGGTGTAGGATTTTTGAAATGGAATGGGGTAGTATTTATAGGAATTTTTTTGAGGTGTTCGGGAGAAAAAAAATAAAAAATAAAAAATAGCCGTTGCAATTATAGCCGCTGGGCCGGTTCCGGTTCCGGTTCCAAAAATCCCCAACCGGCCCCCAACCGTCCAACCGGCGGTTCCACAAACCGGCGGTTGACCCAACCGGTGGTTGACCAAACCGCCGGTTCCGGTTCCAACCGGCGGTTACGGTTTGGTTTGGCCAGGTCAGGGTCTATGTGACGATCTTGATTCGGATACCGAGTCCTTAATCTAAAAAGACGTCTGAACCTTAAAAATATGTCTGCCATGTATATAATTAAATAAATTAATTATATACGTAAACCTGATGTTGAAGTTAAAAGAGGAAAGGTGGTTGTTTGCTCTTTTGGGTATTTCATTAAAGACATAGAACAAAGAGTTTGTTAGTTTGTTACAACAACTAATTGACCATGCTCTGCAGATTATAAATAGGAATTAGAGTTTCCAAAGCGTAATTAGATGATTGAATTAGCTTTCAGTATTGTCAATTGTAACAAATCATTAAGAATTCTTTTTCCCGCTTGTTAGAAAAAGTGACTTGACCTCTCAGCAAGGCAAGTCATTTGAAAGCGAGTCAACCGAAAAATTGTCGGCGAGAGGGCAATGCCGGTGAGTAAAGTCGGCGAGGGCAAAGTCGCAGGCAATGTCGTGAGGCAAATATCGCGCAGTTATGTCTGGTGGAGTCAGTAGAGTTCATATCTGGGGTATTTTAGTCAATCAGCTAGTATTTAGTTATGGCGGCTATGTCTAGGGTTTTGTGACTATAAATACTCATATGTTGTAACCTAGAATATTTGCAGAAGCAGTGGCGTCAAGAGCAATTGCATATGCAATTGCAGAGTCTGTAAATCTCCAATGATAATATAATCTCCTCGTTTCTGCCCGTGGACTAGTCGGCATATTGCCGGAAACCACGTTAAATTCTGTGTTATTGTTTCTTGTGTGATTTATGCTTTCTCGTTTATTCTTGATTATTGCAATCCATTTTTATCCATGTCGGTCTTGTTATAACACCGTTCTTTCATTATTCAAAAGCGGTTATCTTCATCTTCTTCAAGATGGAGTTCTGGAAATGATCTTCAATTCAAGGTTTATGGTTTCAATCGATTGTTCTTAGTCTTCTTATTCAATTTTTACATGGTATCAGAGCTAAATTCCACATTAGCACTCTGAAATTCGTTTTTTCTATTTCTTGTGTTCCTTCGATTTCTTTGGTATTTCAATGACGGATCAAGTTAATCCTCCGGTTGCTGCTACAAACAATAATCATGAAAATCCTAGTTTGGTGCTGGTACAGCCTCTGCTACGAGAAACTGACAATTATCATCATTGGAAACGGGCTACTTGGAAATCATTGTCTTCTCATGGGAAACTCTGTTACATTGATGGAACTTTGGTTATACCCGATGTTACTGACAGAGAAGATACCAATTGTATGCATCAGAATGATCTTGTGCAGTCTTGGTTATTCAATTCGATGGTTTCTGCTTTATCTGAAAGTATCATGCATTTTGATACAGCTCATGAAGTTTGGTTGGATCTTCAAGATAGGTTTGGTAGGTGATATACCCGAAACCAGATTACAGTCCGAGTATCTCAACTTGGGCTTGGATTTGGGCCCAATGACAGATCTTAGGCCGTTGGCCGGTAAGTCCGCGCTCTATGAGTCGGACCCAGACAAGCGTCGATCCATAAAGACCCATCCTTTAGGTCTAAAGGATCGTTGTGTTCGCACCTCGACACATCGGCTATAGCCCACCTCATTAGGCCAATCAGTTCAAAGCTGATCAAGACGAGGCAAAGGAAGAGATGAGTTTGACTGTTTGTCAAGCGCGTACTCCGCAAGCCTGTCTTGATAATTGTCTTGCTTACTATGCATAATTGTGCTTGATTATGTTCCCTTAACGTCTTGTCATGTTTAGCTAATTATCATTAGCATGTTGCCTATATATACAGGGCCATAATGTAACAGAAAAGCATCCAAGAAATAATTCACACAAAGCTACTCTGTCAATTTGTCGTCACACTCATTGTCTATTCATAGTACAAGTCCGATCACCGTGGTTCATCATATCCACCCCTCTTGCTTGAGAAATCGCCCATAAATAGCTATATATACACTATAAATCATTGTTACCGCAAACCTAATATTTCCGACAATATCAGTTCACTCTGTTACTGGGAATATCATCAAGATCCAGCATCTTCCCATCGTTTGCATCACCGCAAGTTCGGTTTCACGGCGTTGCCGACGAGAACAGGCGCAACCATCTTCAACTTCCTAATCAACTAAATCTTTGATTTCTTGGGTTGTACGGTCCATAAATCATTGTTTTCATCAAGGAAGTTATGGATTCATCAAAACAAGCTGGGGTTCTATAGATTTCAGCTCGGTTCTAGCTCAAGATATCTCAAAACTGAAAACATCTCTACCGGCATATTCATAACTCAAACATGAGTCCTTCTTGAATCCCAGGTTGGTGTAAGTTCTTAGTCAATTCAGCTCTCCAAGTGTTAAAGAAATCGTATACTTATACTCATTGGAATCATCTGGAGTTATACTATCGGATTTCCCCCAGATTCTTAGTTTAAAGTCTACTCCGGCCGGCATAGCCTACTTAACTTACCCAGCAAGATATCTTCAAAAATATCTTTGAGTAAACATGGCAGACGCGAAAAACATGACACCTGCTACACCATATAATGGGGGAATCTGGGCTTGACACGTGGCGCTAACACACCACGTGCCGAAAGGACGCTGCACCGTGGAGAAATGAGCAGGAGGGTTTTGTCCTCCGGGGACGAACCCGAGCCCGCGAGTTACACAAGGGAGCTATCAGAAAAAACCGCAGAAAAGGTACCACAGCGATTTCTCGCCTAAATCAAGAATGAGGAGCGACCCCTAACATAGGGGCTGGACAACAATAGAGTCCTTATGCAATGTCCTTGGGGGATCATATGGACATGTAGAGGAGATCTGTGAATACAACATGCAACTTACTATAGAAGGTTTGCCGTCTCAGCCCGTCCGCAAATTTGTTCCTCCCATACAAGCAACCACGGAGGTACAACCAAATCTAAATCCGCAGAGAACGGCTCGACCTCACGTCTGAGAGATAGAGGAGCGATCCACGCTACTTCTCAACCAAAAGAGGGTAGGAGATCTTCTTTATCTCACCTAAGGCCCGTGGTCAACGACTGCGGTGCAACCCCAGGTCGACCAAAAAACCCACGACAGGTTCGTACCTACAAAGAGGGCCGAGGGGAGTTGCAAGCCGATGAAAGTGATACTCGATCCCCTATGGCCCTAAAGGTCCAAGATGAACTGGGTTTGATGAAAAAAAACAGAGAGCTACAGAGGGTAAAGATGTAAGGAAATCTACGCGGGAACGCAGCGGAATTCAAAAATTTATTTCCTATTGACCCAAGACCGACTTCGTTTAAGCAATAAACGAATAAACTAAAGACGGCGGTTACCTTGGTTGATCTAAAAGATCGACGCTTTGACCGTCTAAGGAGAGTAGTTCGGCATGAAGCCGCCCAGTGTGTTCGGCCTCTACCGCCTGATCCCACACGAATGACCCGCCGGAATCCCACCATGGATTGCTCTTTGAAAAGTTCCGATTGCTAGACCGGACCTTTTCTTCCCTCACAAACTCACTATAGGAAGCCCCTTCTTTCTTACACAAGAACTATGAGTTCTTGCAATTTTTCACAAGAACAATTGCTCTTGGAAGAATGGTGTACAAAAGAGCTTGGCAATCCTCACTTAAATAGGGGATGGGCGTGGCCTATAACTTGGAGAGGAGGAGAAGAAAAATCTCTTTCCAATAAAATAAGGAAACATAATTAATGTGATTGATTTATCTCATTTAATTTAATATCTTATATTAAATGAATCCAATATTTTGTCAATATCTTATATTGACTATATTTATCTTATTACCATAAATCAATTTTTACACATGTGTATATATATCACTTATATATATTACAAACATAAATCTATATAAATATATATTTTGGAAACAATATATGCACATGCACATCATATATGCACCAACGTGTATATATATATATATATATATATATATATATATAAATATTAATATCTAATATTAATATATGGTAATACCATTAATTAAATTGCACAATCCAAGTGTGTCATACACACTTACATAATGGCGCCCAAACTTACCATAAAACGACTTATGGAAAATTCTTTAATTAATATAATTTGTATATAAATAATATCTTGTATTTTATTCATTCATAATAAATAAATACCACCATATTAATTTACCACTATAACCCTTATAGTCTCGAGATAAACTTTCCTTATTTGGCTATCATCTATAACCACATTTTAATCCGCACGATGTTCATATGTGTGTGACCCGATAGGCTTCGAATATGTTGGCCGTAGACACAAAGTGCAAATTACTTAAAATGCCCTTCATGCCTAACGATCACGGGATAGCGTCTAGCAACACACCGTGACCCCAATCATCGGAAGAGTCAAATGCAATGACTACTACCTTTCATGTGAAGCGATTACCGTGTAACTTACAATCCTATCATTTGTAACAATATCCTTACGGTCGTACATCGAGTGTCAAACATTAACAACCGTATCTTATAAAGCTGGATATCAAGTTCTCTCAAGTAACACGTTTACTCCCACTTTGCAAAGATTCACGAGAACAAGACATTCCTTATAAGAAGGCCCTTTCGGATATTTACCCCTACCGATAGTGGTACGCGATTCCCGGGACGACCAATCATGTATACTCCATGCTTCGGTATCACACCCAATCACTACCGCATGATCGCCCCATGGCTAGGGAAACCTCAATAGTGTCAAAGCATGACAATCCACACCGTGATGCCATGAAGACTCGGTCAAAAGGATAATTACACAACCGCCACATAGTGTGACACTTATACGTGTAAGTGGGTCGCCTAACGTCACGCATTCTCTAATACACGCCCACGCATACCCAAGTGTCTCTACACTTCGATAGGCGAGATCTATCCCCGCCTTAAAGACGAAGACATCTAATATGTGCTAGTCTGTTTATACTATCAATGCCCTGTTTGATAAGTACGTCACTAGAGACATTTAAGTATCAAACTCATTAAAGTGATTAGAGATCTCATCAATCATAATCGCCTATCATGGTTTCTCTATCACAGTTTAATACTAAGGACGTTATCATATAACAATTCATAATTGGTTCTATAAAAGAACATATATATGACAAACGAGAATAAGCCATTTTATATATGCATAAACATAAAGAAATAGTACAAATGATCCGACCGGTCGGATCCGGTCCAACCCGATTGGGTTTAGGACACTATTTCAACAATCTCCCACTTGGCCTAAAACCAATCACTCGCACACACAAGACCAAGTTGAAACACAAGAATCTCATGCAATACTCGCGAACCGCCCTAGCCATAAACGGATCGCTATCCGTGGGGACTCGAGACAATCTTCATATCATGTTCCAAATGACCAAGTCAAAGGAGGCGCCTCACACACACACGAATCTCCGACGAGACCCTGGTCCTTGCTCCTAGCAATGAATCCACTTACTATATCAGCTATATAGAAAGAGTGGAAGAACCATACAAAGTTCAGGAATGAACCTTCTAGATCCATGTACTGTTCCCGCTGCGCCTCCAAGGCACTACTGTGTTTTGGCCTAGTTGTAGAATTTACAGTGGCCCATAAGCTAGAACATTTCTAGCTCACTGTACCACTTAAACAAAGTGACTGCAAACCCAGGCTTTAGCTCCCACTCGCCTTTATAAGACTTAGGATATATGTCTGTATATCTACGTTTATCTGAATCCAAGTTTCAATAAACTAGGAACCTTTCCTTAACTTGTTTAAGGATATTCTCGACACTCACCAGGCTTACCTTCATACTTGTTCATGACTATTCATGAACTATGAACATCTGGTCTTACTTTTATGATGGTTCCAATTGCCGTAGCAAAGGAAACCTTTCATAAGTATCATCCTTCACCTCACCTTTAGGACTAACGCCCTAACATAGATAGATCTTGAGAACACGGGCTAGCGATGTCTCCTATCGTGATCTATGCTAAACTATTTTAGCATCACATCTATATTGGTAAACTATAATCTAACAAAGATTAAATCTATCGCTATAGATTCTTATTTCTAAAATAAGAACCGCTAATCCAAGTGCTTTCGAAAAAACCTTGAATTACCAAACATTAATTGACTGTGACATGGGGTGGTGATTCCTGAGAAAGATATTTAATACCTTACTCAAAAATCGTAATACACTCCCACTATCCCTCTTGCACATTGGGCATATCCTTATTTTGACTAAATCAAACTCCTTTGATTATCAAACAAAGAAATCGTCTAGAGAAACTTGTCTGAGTCCATAAATGGACCTCGTGGGCTCACATATCATGTCATCGTCTACGAACATCGAGTATGTCGCCCAACATTTTTCAACACTATCATATAGCCATGATACGAAGTTGTAACAAGCATCATCCGAATAGAATGGACTCACCTTGCTGCGAGGACATTCCTACAGGTAAGGATGGACTAGGTTCACAACCTGGTTGTCACCGATGAAGTCTAATTCGGATATTATGGCTCTGGCCATATCTCTCGATCTTGCCTTTTAAACATTCCTTCATAAGTCGTGAGAAATTCATTCTTCAAGATGAACATACCAGCAGCCTTTCAGGCATGAGGTTATCCACAGACTTATAGAACTTTAGTGTGCACTGAGCAGTGGTCTGCTCATGTTTCAATGGTTGAATATATCTATGTGGTTCTCAAACTCTTTTGAGATCTTATTTGCTCCCAATTGTCTCTTTTGGAAGAAACACTTCCTCTAGAAGACTGACATGTTTGAGACAAACATTTTGCTCATGGACAAGTAAATAATATCTAGCGTACTAGCTTAGATATTCCACAAAGTCGCATATGTCGTACTAGGCTCCAAGCCTTTTCGACTCTGCAGATGACAACTACAAATCATCGGTTAAGATAGATTTGACATTATCTAATTTGGAATTTATTCAACCTTTATTCTTTGGAACTTGGTTAAGTAAAAGGGCTCTATCCCTAAACGGGTAAGGGATACTTTGCATGGCTTGTGTCACACCTTTATCATATAAAGTGTTGTTTCCATTTTGGGAACACAATCTAATTGCGTATCTCAAAGATGGTATCCTTCAAGGAGAATCTTATTCCTTTTTTGACGACTTACGAAACACCCTTCAGTATTAATCACTTCAATCCAATTGAAGATTAATTCCTAAGAAGCTCATTAATCTCTTATTCGAACTAGCTCGAACTTTTGGGCTTTCGAATTGTCGTACATCAATATATACGTTCAACTATTTCTAAAATTAGTCAAAGAGATTTAATAAACAGTTATTTGTGATATTGACTATCATGAGCCAACAAACATCGGTATGTTTAGGTTCTAGTCAAACTCTAGGTTTCATAACCTTTTCTTAAAAGGGTATTTTAGTCCCTTTTGAATAAGATATTTATAACCCACATGATTCATAATCATATGGTACAACATCATTAGAATAACGTTTGATTACACGCTCCTTCCACAGTAGACTGCTCTAGAACAACCACAAATCAAGGATAACAGCCATACAAATATTTAGTTGAGATGTCATCACATATATCAACTATATAGTGACATCAATCTAGTATGTTAGATTCAGTGACCTTCCAACTTTATCGGAATAACATTTATTCTTTACAATTGAATATGTCTACTAAATCCTAACAAATAACTGAAAGTATGTTCTTCATAAGAACCGGAACATAATAACATTTATTTAGTTCCCTTATCAGTTTACTAGATCCAGAATATGGTAAGTGTTACAACATTTGTTTAACCTTCCATATCTGTATTTAATCTTTCTAATTTAATCACACTCGTAAGATATCATATATCTAAGAGTTGACTTTCACTTAGATAGATTTATCTCAACTCACTTGCCTAGAATAGAAATTTCAATAAGTTCTTTATTTAAGCACATGCCCTAACTTTCCTTTTTAATCCTTTAAGCACTTGAGAAATGTTTCTTATTGTAGTCTTCATAAGACTTTAAGAAAGATCACAAGAACCATGTCTGCAATTTCCTTTCATAAAGAAAATCTAAATTTATTAAATAGTTTATTTAACCTTTTGAATCGTATTCAAAACATTAACTATTTAATTAACCTATAAGCAATGATAGAATTAAGTCGATACTTAAATCTTTTAATTTTGAAAACAACCTTTCCAAAATTAGACATGGTCATTCTCATTCAACGTTTGAATTATTTGTCATCGTATATATGACTGAATGATCATCTTGGATCGTATCCAATATCATGAGCTTCCGCTTTCCCTTAAAGTCTTGAAGTACTACATCAATTATGTAGTATCCTTGTCTCTAACTACTATAACGGGATTGCTCGTGTCATTGCTTATTTTAAAAGGATTAAAACTACTTAACCATATTTGAGAACGATTCTCAAAAAGGTAATAAATCATGTTTGGTTTTACTAATCGAGAATTAAACATAAATATAAAGTTTGCTAAAACTACAACATAAAAATGAAAATAAATGAGTGTTGTTGTTTATACACGCAAAATCAAAAATGGTCATTTGGTTTATGATTTTGCTCCCACTAGTCAACTACTTCCAATTGACTTTCAAGAATTATTAATTTCTTTAGTGGACAAGATCCCACTAAACTACCCCGACCCCGCTTTGGTGGTGGACCGAAAATAGCATAATAGGTAGACAACTCTTTGTCAATCGTATCTTATACGACTCTTGTTGTTTGACTAGTCAACTCTTTGACAATTTTCATTTTATGAAGTAGTCAAACCCTTGCCTCTAAAATCCAACGACGACGCTCGGGGTGGTGGCGAGAGAATTCTTAGTCAAGTCATAACCCCAATATTCGTGAGATCTCATACGATCATATCTCGATAATGACGATATACCGAGGTAGGTCAACCCCCGCTTTGGGTGATGAGTTGGATCGAACAAGGGCTCTTCACCGTCATTATAATATGGGGAGGCAATTTCAACTTGATTCTTTTGAGGTGGAAGTATTTATGTAAAAAATTAATTCACTTAATTAATTTAATTTCGGTCTCATCAATTTTATATCTATCTCTATAGACATACATCCTACACATTCATCTAGATCGTGCCTATTCATGCATCTATCGTATCATATAAAATAAATACAAGCACAAAATAAATAAATGCGTAAAGTAACCGGTATGATCATGGACTTTTCCTAGGTGCGGTTTCGAATACAAATCGAGCGAAACCGCTGGTCACAATCTAAGGTTAGCCGCAACCGCCAATAGGATCTTCAATGCGCCATTCTCCAATGGGATCTTCATTTTCGTCTTTCTTTGGTCTCCATCTTCGCGCTCCATTCTTGTTACATTCAATTTATCTAATATACCCGCCGCACACGGGGGAGCCAACGGAATGGGATAAATGCGAGAAAATAAACTAGGTCACGTTTTCATAACGGCCTAGGACAACTTTTAAACCAACGAGTAAAATTAAATCATTCACATCTATCCTATCGGTCGAGTCCATGATCAATCGGGTCCATATAATCATATTATATCTACACTATCTAATCCATACAATTAAATCTTATGAAAAAGATAAAATTAAAATTTAACTACTTGCGCCTTAATTAATCAATTAACATTTAATCCATTAAATAATTTTATCTAATCAATTAACTAATTAACATTTAATTAATTAAACGATTTTAATCGAAATAAAATTAACGATTAATTTTAAATGATTTTAATTTTAATTTTAATTAATTAGAACTATTCTAAAATTAAGTTAAAATTAAATCTCTCTTTGTTTCTTTCCTTTTGATTCGTAATCAAAGGGATGTCGTTGGTTTCTAAACCATGACACGACTAAACAACGAGATATCTATGCACAATAAATATCACGGGACGAAAAAAGTCGAGCACATCGAATTAACGAAGAGTGGGTTCACCGAGAATCCATCACTCAACCTCGACTTAACGATCGTGATTTGAATCTTGCATCTATCGACAAATCACAACTATGAACTACATTGAAACATAAAATACACAAAACAAAATAATTTCTTTTCGTGTATCATTTTACTTAATCAAAATATATCATCTTTTAATTACGTGATTTAAACGATAAAATTAACTACGCCAAATAAACACGCTTATTGCTTAAGCTCAAGCTCTCTCGATACCAATCGTAAGGAAATCTACGCGGAACGCAATGAATTCAAAAATTTATTTCCTATTGACCCAAGATCGACTTCGTTTAAGCAATAAACGAATAAACTAAAGACGGCGGTTACCTTGGTTGATCTAAAAGATCGACGCTTTGACCGTCTAGGAGAGTAGTTCAAAGACATGAAGCCGCCCAAGTGTTCGGGCTCTACCGTCATCCACACGAACGACCCGCGGAATCCCACCATGGATTGCTCTTGAAAAGTTCCGATTGCTAGACCGGACCTTTTCTTCCCTCACAAACTCACTATAGAAGCCCTTCTTTCTTACACAAGAACTATGAGTTCTTGCAATTTTTTTCACAAGAACAATTGCTCTTGGAAGAATGGTGTACAAAAGAGCTTGGCAATCCCTCACTTAAATAGGGGATGGGCGTGGCCTATAACTTGGAGAGGAGGAGAGAAAAATCTCTTTCCAATAAAATAAGGAAACATAATTAATGTGATTGATTTATCTCATTTAATTTAATATCTTATATTAAATGAATCCAATATTTTGTCAATATCTTATATTGACTATATTTATCTTATTACCATAAATCAATTTACACATGTGTATATATATCACTTATATATATTACAAACATAAATCTATATAAATATATATTTTGGAAACAATATATGCACATGCACATCATATATGCACCAACGTGTATATATATATATATATATATATAAATATTAATATCTAATATTAATATATAGTAATACCATTAATTAAATTAGACAATCCAAGTGTGTCATACACACTTACATAATGGCGCCCAAACTTACCATAAAACGACTTATGGAAAATTCTTTAATTAATATAATTTGTATATAAATAATATCTTGTATTTTATTCATTCATAATAAATAAATACCACCATATTAATTTACCACTATAACCCTTATAGTCTCGAGATAAACTTTCCTTATTTGGCTATCATCTATAACCACATTTTAATCCGCACGATGTTCATATGTGTGTGACCCGATAGGCTTCGAATATGTTGGCCGTAGACACAAAGTGCAAATTACTTAAAATGCCCTTCATGCCTAACGATCACGGGATAGCGTCAGCAACACACCGTGACCCCAATCATCGGAAGAGTCAAATGCAATGACTACTACCTTTCATGTGAAAAGCGATTACCGTGTAACTTACAATCCTATCATTTGTAATAATATCCTTACGGTCGTACATCGAGTGTCAAACATTAACAACCGTATCTTATAAACTGGATATCAAGTTCTCTCGAAGTAACACGTTTACTCCCACTTTGCAAAGATTCACGAGAACAAGACATTCCTTATAAAAAGGCCCTTTCGGATATTTACCCCTACTGATAGGGTACGCGATTCCCGGACGACCAATCATGTATACTCCGCATGCTTCGGTATCACACCCAATCACTACCGCATGATCGCCCCATGGCTAGGGGAAACCTCAATAGTGTCAAAGCATGACAATCCACACCGTGATGCCATGAAGACTCCGGTCAAAAGGATAATTACACAACCGCCACATAGTGTGACACTTATCGTGTAAGTGGGTCGGGCCTAACGACGCATTCTCTAATACACGTCCACGTACAGTCCAAGTGTCTCTACACTTCGATAGACGAGATCTATCCCTGCCCTTAAAGACAGAAGACATCTAATACGTGCTAGTCTGTTTATACTATCAATGCCCTGTTTGATAGTACGTCAGCCTAGAGACATTTAAGTATCAAACTCATTAAAGTGATTAGAGATCTCATCAATCATAATCGCCTATCATGGTTTCTCTATCACAGTTTAATACTAAGGACGTTATCATATAACAATTCATAATTGGTTCTATAAAAGAACATATATATGACAACAGAATAAGCCATTTTATATATGCATAAACATAAAGAAATAGTACAAATGATCCGACCCGGTCGGATCCGGTCCAACCCGATTGGGTTTAGGACACTATTTCAACAAAAGACCGTTAAGGAAGCTAAGCCCGCCTGGGGTACAAGCGTCCTTCATCCGGACATTTTAAAGGCAACCCCAAAGGGAGGTACCCACTATCCCAACTTCACCAATTATCATGGAGCCATGGACCCTCTATATTGGCTCTCGGCTTTTCAAAGCAAAATCAGTCTGTGCACACCTAGCGATGAGGCATGGTGCATAACTTTCATAGGATTGATGCAAGACAGAGCAGAATCGTGGATCCACGGTCTCCCTCCAGGTTCGCTCCTATCTTGGGATGATCTGATAAGTAATTTTATAGCCAAGTTCAAATCAGTAGGCGGACCCAAGAAAACACACATCGACCTTCACGATGTCAGACATGGAGAGAATGAGTCAACCTGTAATTACTACGAGCGCTTCTACAAAGTGTATGAGTTAGTGAGAGGCCTCGCGGACAATGTGGTGATGACCAGCTTCAAAACGGGGCTAGGTCCAGGCTATCTGAAATCCTACTTTGCCCTCACTATGCCAGTCAACCTCCAAGAAATGTTGAGTTCGACAAGAAAATATGTTGCAACAGCGGGGAACTAAGGATCCTTATCATCCTATAGGGGTAAACAGAGGGTTGAGCACAACCCATAGAGGGATAGCCATAGAAATCGTGATCATGATATCAAGGATCCCAAAAAGTTTACAGAAGAAACCTTCACTCCTTTTAAAGTCTCATACACCCATATGTTAAATGAGGTAAGGGACGAGCTCCCTGAGCCGTTCCCCATGAAACTAGACCCTCATCGCGACGCGACCAAATATTGCAGATTTCACAGAGATAAGATTCATACCACCGATTAATGTGTACAACTAAAGAGGGAACTCGAAAAGCTGATAGCCCGCGGAAGGCACGATCATTACAAGAAGGACGGCGGGGGTGCGAATCGAAATGATTGACATGTCCGCCAATATGATAGAGAGATTTGCATGATCACAAAGAATCCTCCCAGCATAATCAAATCAAACATCGGATCAGTTCCATTAACAAGCACATGGAGAAACCAGCTGTCCTACGTGGGAACGAGCAACCGCTCGGCTTTACCTGTAGTGAACTGGTAACTTCCATCAACGTGAAGGACATGTGCCTCAACATATCTGTGTTAATTAACCGAGCATGTGTGAATAGAGTTATGATCGACATCGGAGCATGTCGAGACATTTTGTACTACAGTTGTTTCATGGAGCTCGGCTTCATTGACTCGAACCTAAGGCCGTACAACAGCACCCTTGAGGGTTTCACCAATCACAGAATACAAGTCAAGGGGGCCATCGGTCTAGACATGCAAGTGGGAGATTATGCACCTTTCAGAATTGAAAAGGTAACGTTTCTTGTAGTCGGTCTCCAATCCAACTATAACATGATCATTGGGGTGCCGGCTTTCAAGCAATTCCAGATGGTGACCTCCATCCCACATCAGCGGGCAAAGTTTTATTTTGGAGACAGAGTGGGGGTATCAGTAAGCGAGCCCACAACCGTCCTCACATTTATTCAAGAATCGAGGGCAGATAATAAGAAATCCCGCATCGAACAGCCTGAATGTACAGCGGGCACAAGCGTAATCAGAATGGCATGAGAGCCCATCCCCATGAAAGTGGAGCGTGAGACCTTACAAGTTAGGGATGAGCCCGACTTCATAGTAGACGGAGAGCTGATCGAGATAATCATTAACGATGCCTACATAGGGGCTCACCTAGGCACCACAGAAAAAGAAGCTCTGATTAACCAGCTCAAAGAAAACCTAGACGCTTTCACCTGGGTAGTTACATAAATGAGGGGGTTAAGACCAACATCACGCTCCATCACCTCAGTGTCGACTCTACCTTCAAGCCGATACAATAGCGGGCCCAACAATTCACCACAGAGAAAGAGGCCGCAGTTAAGGTAGAAGTCAAAAAACATCTTCAATCTGGGATAATCAGAGAACTAGACTACTGTACTTGGCTAGCAAACATAGTGATGGTGAAGAAGTATAATGGCAAGTGCAGAATGTGTGTTGACTTCACAGACATCAACAAGTTTGATCCATGTGTAAGCCCCTAATACACACAAAATACTAGCAACATTACAAGGTCAATCGTAGTATAGTAGGTGCGAGTCAAGGTCGATCCCACAGAGACAATGCAACGTAGATAATAACCATTATATCTAAACAAGAAGACAAACAGCGGTCCTTTGACCAACAGAAAAGGTAATTGGTGTATCTCTCCTCTCCGATCTCCTAACTTGGTGCCATTAATCTTTATGTATGCTTTTCCTCGTAATTTCCTAGATTAACCAGAATGTTTTCTAATTCAGTTTAGCTATGGGTGCAATCTCCTAATCTTATCGCCTTCCATTGAAATGACAGTAGACGTATATGTGCAGTTAACCTCATTCGTTGGCTGTATTAACTCACACGCAATAAGTGTTAGAATGTGCCGGCTCAAGACCGATTACCTCCCTAAGAAGCTATCGTGGATTGACTAGCACGTTCTTAGGGATTGATCCAGACTATGTCCGAATTAACACTTCACTTTATCGTCCTTCATGCTAATTTACGATGTACAATAAGTAGATTGGCCAGATCTAACCTACAGTTAATTAAACCTGTCGATCAACGTAGCTGATGCTGAATATTTAAAATTAGGGTGAACTAGGTTGTCGCGGCTGCGATATAGACCGTCACAAGCTCGGCGGCATGCTTCCTATTTCTAAAATCTACATCATTATGTTATAATTATTCTAGTTAATTATGATTCGTTTAGAGATGCAGATTAATTACAACACGTTAATCTATCTAAATCTACCATGATCAAAATACGAAGGAACGTTCAAAGCTTCATACCTTTCTCAATGGCGGATCTAGATTGATCAACTCAAGCTAGTTGATGGATTGGCGGAGATAACCAAGCAACGAACTCAAATTAAATACAAAGAATGCATTATTTCATAGATCAAGTAATTTAGAGTAAAAACTATGTATGTATCAAAAGTTTTTTATATCAAAAGTTGTTACATCTAATGAATTCATACAACTTTATATAGAGCTGTTGCCAACTTAGACAAGCTAACCCTAACCGACTTAATGCAAATCACGGCTCTTTTCTTTCCGTGTCTTCCAAGCTTCCGCGGCTACGGCTAGGTCTTCCGTAGCCTCCGGGCTTTTTCCCTCTTTTTCTGGTCCAGCAGACTTCGTATTGACTTCTTTTGACTTCGGCCTAGTGTCTCTTTCTCTAATCCGGATCCATCTCTCTTTAGCCCATGATATTGTATTCCTAAAAATCACAAAAGAAGAGATGAAACAGTACCAGATATTGGGATAAAATATAAAGATGCAGAATCAATAACTGAGGAACCGACATTAGGCGATTGACAAGTATTTCGTACAATATTCCAACTATCACTAATCAATTGAGCATGATTCGGGGAAGATAAAGGTATGATTTATAGTATCATTTTCAGTGTGATCAAAGGCCTGTCCAAAAGATCCTTATCAGCTTCCCTGGATTGATCGACTAGTTGATTCCATTGCATGTTTGGAAACTCTCAGCTTTCTGGACGTGTATTCGGGGTACCATCAAGTTAGAATGGCTAATTCCGACAAAGAAAAAAATGGCCTTCAGAGCTGCTGGGGGCCTATATTATTATGATATGATGCCTTTCGGGTTGAAGAACGCAGGTTCGACTTATCAGTGGATGGTCAACAAAGTATTCAGCTCGGAGATCGGGAAAAACATGGAGGCTTACATTGATGATAAAGGTTGTCAAATATTCGACTGGCGGTCATGATGCCGATCTCAAGTAAACCTTCGAGAACGTTCAGAGACACTCAATGAAACTCAATCCGGCCAAATGTATATTTGGTGTCCAGGCAGACAAGTTTCTTGGGTTTATGGTTAGTCGCGAGGGATCGAGGCTAACCGGAAAAGATTCAAGCATCGCTTGACATGCAAGAGCCTACCACAATCAAGAAGGTCCAGAGGCTTAACGGCGCGAATCATGACCTTGGGTTGATTCATCTCAATGTCCATGAAAAGAGTCTCCCGCTCTACAAAATACTCAAAGGTGACAAAAAAAAATTCTTGGAGCAAAGAGTGCTCCCAAGCTTTTCAGTGCTCTTAAAGAATACCTATGAAGCCACCTCTTTCCGTTAGCCCAATTGAGGGGACATTTGTTTTTGTACTTGGCGGCCTCAGATCGGTCTCAGAGTCGCTGCCGTGCTAGTAAAGGAGGCCGTACCACTCCAAAATCTCATCTATTATGTAAGCAAGACTCTCAGTCCGGTGGAGAGTCATTAGTTTAATGTTGAGAAGTTGGCCTACTCACTTATTATCGCTTCCCACAAACGCATGGACTACTTTACTTCACACACAATTATTGTCTCAAAGGATAGCCTGATGCATCAAATACTAAACAAACCCGACCTTTCAGGTCGATTACTCCTATGGGCTATCGAGATTACCAAGTTTGATATTCAATATCAACCAAGGAAGGTTGTCAAAGCTCAAGTGTTACCAGATTTCATTGTTGAGACAAGCTTTAGTTCGGAACAGCCGAGCTCACCTGTACAACCCGAGTCCGCTCCGGCTTCACACAAGCCTAATCACTACTGGCAATTGTATTTTGACGGGGCATCGAATCAGAGTGGGTGCGGGGCGGTGTTATTCGGTTGAGCCAGAGCGGCGTAAGAAATCAAAAAGCTCTAAGGTTGAATTCCCGCCATGAACAATCAAGTTGAATACGAGGCGTTGATAGCCGGTCTTAAGCTCGCAAAGTAAATGAGAGTGGAAAATGTTGAAGTCCACTATCATCGTCAAACAAATCTCAGGGGACTATGGAACGCATTGCGGGGTATGACTGGGAGGCCATGACTCCTATCGAAATGGCACTCCCAAGTATCAGGGTCGCTAAGTATAATCCGACGGACAATCTGCTCAATAGATAGATTATCCTCGACCTCGACCAAATGGAGGAAATAAGATTAGCCACTTACCATCGGCTCATGAATTATAAGCAAATCTCTAAATGAATCACGACAAGAGAATCTGCGACCACTCATTTAAGGTCAGCAATTTCGTTCTTCGGAACAGGAAGGCCGCCGGTCTTAAGCCCGACATGGGCAAACTCATGGCGAACCGGAAGGTTCTTATCAGGTCACCAGGGAATTCAAGAAAGGGACTTATATTCTCAAGGATCAAAATGGCTCCGATCTTAACAAACAATGGCATGCAGACAATCTCAAAAGGTACTACATATAAGGTGATGGCTACCCTCTTGTTCACAATATGAGTGGTCAAGCTTTCTTGTATATTTTCAACTCACCAAGCGTGGTCAGACGAAGTTAATATAAGCCCGATTCTACATTTTACCTCTCACACGTTATTCAATTTTTATAATCATCAAAATGTGTTCGCAATCACATCAGCCTTAAATTATCAACATGGTTTACGTGGTGAATGAGCTCCAACCTTGTTAAAAATGGGGGCCGTACCTTGTCGAAATTTCAAACCAAATCGGACAGTTATTTTTTATAAGCTCGTGAGCTATGACTTTGAATATTATCTAAAACAAGGGGGTCGGATACCGCTATAGAGGACTTAAAATTTTCAAACAAAATAGCAAAGCAATGTTTAAAGAAACATATCAACACATTCGAGAATAGAAGATACTTGACAATATATTCAAAAATCAAAGAACGGTTATCACAAAATCATCCTCAAGTTCTCAAACATCTACAGTACTAAATCAAGAAAAAGTTACAACAGGATCATACTTTATCAGCCGCGCATCGCAACGCGTTCTCGAGACTAAGAGAAGGATGCAGTAGGTTTTCAGCATTGACATCGGCTTCTTCGGCCTCTTGATCAGCCTCTTGATCAGAGACCTCATCCTCTCGTTGGTCATTAACCTGTGTAACCTACCTAACCAACTCCATGAGGTTGACAACTTTGACCTGGGGCGGATCCCACACCCCTTTCCCTTCAGCTGTCCGATCTTCAGCTCAACCTCAATATAAGGAATGGAAGGATGGAAAACCTTCTGATGATCAGAGAAGGGTGGGGTAACAATCCAATCTCGCAAAGTCTCAAGACTGGGAACATCGCCGCCTTAAGCCCACAGGCACCTAGCGAGATGATAAATCCCTTGGTCATACCCCATCAAAAAATTGTCGCTGGATATCTTCTGAGCAGCCTCACAGGCTTTATATGCTTCCACGCATTCGTCCTTGCGACTTTTAGTTTGGCATCGACCTCGGCACCAACGTCGGTCATTTTCTGCTTCAAATCAGTGGACAACTTTGTTCGGCCTCCCAAAGTCTTGAGGCTCTATCGGCTCGCTCCTGCACTTCTTTAAACGATCGAGCAGCCTCTTTATCTTTTTTCACAAACTCACGATTAAGGGCCTCATGACGTTTAGAGTTTGCTTGAGCCTCAAGCTGCATCTTCTTGGCCTTAGCAAGTTGTTTCTTCAGCTCTGCATTTTCAGCCTCAGAAGCGCTAAGTCGCACTCTCATGTCGGCTCCGACAACTCTTCAGCTTCCAACTCCTTATCAGCCGTTGCTTTTACAGAAATTTCCTCTTTATACTCCTTGACGAATTGCTTTATGCCGGTGCCAACCTAAGAAGAAAAGAAAGGCAAAACGAGCAAGTTAAGCAAAAAAAAGAGAAATTTAGGTGATCACAACACAAAGGAAATGGTATTGAACAGAAAAAGAATCACCATGCTCATAGTGGCACCGAACAAACCTAGAAGATCCTCAGTGTTCTGAAGGAAAGCATGTTTGGGGTCAACCTGATTGGAAAACACGATCCGATCAACAATCCCACGACCGATCTCCAGCTGGATAGGATTGGGAAGACTCCATCTCAAATGTCGCAGTGGAGCAATATCCGGCATCGCTTATGATATCATAGCCGCCACGGACATGTCAATCAGCTTTTGACGCATGAAGTTCTTGTCCAACCAGATGGCGGGTTTACCCCGTGGCCCTACAGGCCAACCAATAAATGGCACCAACGTGGTATTGCCCGCCGAGTTTGATTTTCCAGCCGGGTCCTTACCCTTCCCGGAAGCAGAAACAATAGACTATTTTCTTTGTCAGGCATCCCCGGACTTGGTTTTCTCTTAGGGAGGAACATCGGGCCTCAGCTAATCTTCGGTCCTACATTTTCTGGGAACTCAAGCACCTTTTTCGCCATTCCCGCCTCCTACATCAACATCTTGATCAGCCTTTGCCTCCACTACCTTTTTATCACCGGCTTTATCTTTAGGCCGCTTCTCGGGAACCATAGCTTTTGTTACCATCTGCTTGGTCTTTCCCGCACTTTGCTTTGTCGGGGCAAGAGTCGGTTTGGGTGATTTAGTCCCTGAGATGTGCCCTTGGAGCCAATTGGAACATCGATCATTGAAAGATCGACGTTATCAATATTCTTAAGCTGTTCGCCTCTCTTCACCGCAGATGAGGTCTTCCTAGAAGCAATTAGATTACGATGCTTTAATGCATTCATGGTACCTGTGGACTGTCTAGATTCATCAGTATGTAGTTAAAAGTATAAAAAGAAAAGAAAAATAAAGCAAGCAAATAAGAAAACAAGTAAAACATTACTCCGAATCCGTTTTGAGGAATCCCCTAAGCATACCCCACACAGAGAGGGCATGCATCCACCAAAATGACACTCCACGTACCAATTGGGGTCACAGGGCAACGGCTCAATCTCGACTAAGAAGTCGCCTACCTCCACCCCAGAGAGTCCAGCCATTATGGCATAAGGTTGCCCAACATCTAAGAGAAGCCTCAAGTTGAAAACCCTTTCCAGCCTTAGGGGCTTCCGGATTTATCCGAGCAACTCCTTAAGCTCATTTATGAATTCATCGTCGGCATCCTGGGTCTTTATGTCTTTCAGATGATCGATTTTGCTAGAATTCACAGGGATTTTGGGAAAGGGCCAACCAATTTGCCACTCTGCCTTCATGCATCTCTCATTCCAAGATGAAACATTGTCATGAAGATCAAACAGGAGCATGGGTTTGCCGCCGACCTTACTGTGAGGTTGGATTTGGCCGTCCCTAGCCCTTTTATTAAAACCATAGAAATAAAGCAAAACAGGCATCGACGGTTCATGACCACGTAGCCTGCTTATCACAATAAATGCCATTACAACTCTGACGGCCCCAAGTGTAAGATCACGTGGCATGACCCCGAGTTCCTCCATAAACTTAACGAAAAATAGGTCAAAGGGTGGGCGAAGTCCGGTGACCAGATGGTCTTAATGCAGCCATAAAAAATCCTTTGCCTCTTTTCCACAGATGCGAGCCACGTTCGTCACACCAAAACTAGCAAATCGATAATCCCATGGGATATCATAGGCCATCAATGCCACAGTGTAATCAGTCTGGGCTCGGAATTCCCTCCATCGAAGTCTTACATCGTGATCAAAACGCTTTTGAGTGGCCAGCTCTTTAATAGCTTCAAGAGATATCTTTGTTGGAGCTCTTTTCTACGGCTCAGACGCTCGGCTTTCTTTGATCCCGCACTCTGAGCTGCCTCATCTTGAGTCACCACCCCTCAGGTTACTACCCCTTGGGTTTTCTTGATGAGACTACTCAACACCGTGTCATCCTGACCACTAGCCTCACCGATGTCCTTACCACTATCTTCTTTGTTAGAGCCGGACTCCTCAACATCGATTACCTCATGCTCTCTCATATCAACCTCCTCGTCCGAACCATAGCCCGCAGCAGCATGTGCTTCTTCATCAGATTGAGTATGTGACTCTGAAGACATCTTGCAAAAACAAAGGGAGAGGTGGAGCAGTTAAATGCCTAGACATGGAAATCAAGCCGAGGTGAGCATAATCACACCCCGACACCTCGCCCCTTCGTTCGATGAGAAACAAAGAAACCCTGAGGAAGCCTAAAACCAGGCACCTATTTCTGGGAAAGGATGAAGATCTGGGCGAGACATAGAGACTCAAATACATTTTAAGGCTTAGCTAGATATGATAAATACAACATATGCACTCAGAAAATCTCATAAATTTAAGGGAAGAAACAGAGCCATACCTGGAAAGTTTGGAAGAGTCTGGGTTGAAGATTGAAGATCGGCCGGAAATAGCAAAACACGACGGAAACTGCCTACACTCGCCAGAGTTATAGCTGAGAAAATTTCTAGAGTTTGCAAAAGTGTACGAATGGGGGTAGGAGTCCCCTTATATAAGCAAACACGGGAGATGAGGCGTCGGCTCAAATTTTGAAATTTGAATGCAATAATGGCAGGACATGGTTTTCAAAACCCCTCAGCCAGTCAAGGCAAATGACGTTTCACGTCAAACGTCACGTCGGTTATGGAACCAAGATAACGCCTCATGAACCGAGACGATGCATCGTGAGCTTCATTTACTGTGACATCTAGAAAAATGGCTTACAGGCTACATCACGGCTCACGGCCTTCATCTCGCAAGCAAGACGACTTATGGCCTCCTTCACGGCCTTCATTTACGCATTGCACTTCAATTTTATATTGCTCCAAGTCAGATCTGTATTTTAATCGCTTATTATCACGGATTTATCTAATGCAAATAAACAAGTAATAATTATTTATAAATCCGGTATTCCCCAAGTGTAGGGATCGTAGTAAAGAGGTTAATACCGGGTCGATCTTACGGGGAACTGGCGATTGTTAATCCTAGTTTTTGTCTAACTAACTATGTCACGAAAACTAACCTAAACAAACAAATAAAACTAAACGAGACTGAAAGTAAAGATAACACGAATGTAAAGCCGACGGAAGAATGAATCTAAAGCCGGGAAGATACGGGTTGCGAACAATTTAAACTACAACTAAACCTAAGATGCAATAAGAAGATTTGACTAAACTAAACAACTCAAGTTTTAAGGGATTAAATTCAAATTATAACGAACAAACGAGCGATTGATCCACCTATCCTAACAAGTATCAACTCCTATCTCGATTATATTGTGTTTTCTAACCAATTTGTGATTTCACCCTGTCTAAAACATGAACCCTAATTTCTTAGATAGTTCACCTATTAATCTATATCTTTCGATTTAAAGATTAACGACTTTACTAATTAAAGGTGTAAACTTTAACGTTTGTAACCTAGAAATCTAACCTATTAACTCTCGTTATATAGATTAAACATCTATTCCTTATCACGATGATCTAATGTTTATATGACTTTCATCAACATAAAGCAATCAAACATGCACATCTTTCGATATAATTGCAATGAACAATATAAAACATGATAAGGGAAACAACTTTACATAAAAACTCACAATATAATCGAAGAAACGGAATCAAAACGTGTTGGATAGGCTTCACAATGCTCGTTTGATGAAGGCTTAGCCTCTAAACATCCTCTTGCAACTTGAAATTGTAGAAGAAAAGTACATAAAAACTACTAATTTTAATCTAGAATTTGAATAATAAAACCGGAATAAAAGTGTAAAAACGCAGCCTAAAGCCGCCCTAGGTTTAGGGTTTTGAGTAATGAGTATATGGTCCAGGAAACGGCTGCTTTATATAGATTTCAAAGTCGGTTTACTGATGTCGGCTTAAGGACGCCTGTCTGAAAAGGTGAACGCCCGTCCAGGGAACTTCTTGAACTCTCTGAATCGATTTTCCTGTCTTGGACGCTCGTTCAATGGGTCGGACTTGATTCATCAAATATCCCAAGACTCTATATCGATTTTGCTCTCTCCGACGCCCGCTCACTTGATCAAACGGCCGTCCAACTGGACGGGACTCGACGCACGCTCGCGTTGATGTGATCCAAATTCGAAATCTTCAACTTTATCTCTTTTCTTCTAGCCAATTCCATCCTTATCTCTTTCTCATCAATTAAATCCGACTTGACCATCTTTTTAATCATCATTTGAGCATCAAACATGTACCTATAACACATTAAAACATCGCAAAACGTAATATCACCCAAATAATCATAAAATCAAAATTAAAACACCAAAATTAACCTATTTTGCGAATAACTCATTAAAAACCTCATTTACTCAATAATTCCATTAAACACTCGTTTCTTATGCAAATTATACAAATATGAGGGAAATTATCATAAAATATATCAATATAAATCGTATAAATTCACCCTTAACAACTCCCCCACACTTAGCTCTTGCTCGTCCCTAGCAATACAAAATGAAAATTAGGGCTCGAAACGAAAACAGACATCTCAGACAATATAGCATAGATCCAATAAATCAGAAGTTCACCACTGTGTGTGCATAGCCATAGAAAACTTCCACTAAATCCAAACTTTGAGAAAATCAAAGCAAAACCAGCTAATACCCCCTCGTAGACTAGCAATAAATGACACTCATAAGATGTACCCTACAAACGTAAAATATCCCGAAAAGAATGATCGAATATATCTAGGGACTTTCTGAAATACTCAGAGGATAATCCCTACAGCATATCTATCAGTTTCTACTGGGGATAAGATATACGATAACTAAGTCTCTCATTCATTTCATACCACTTCTTATTGCAAGTTGATTTAACTATTTTCACATTTAAACGCACATCAGAATGAGCTCTTGCCCTCATAGCAGAATAGGATATTCGAGATATACCCTACCTTACTCCAATCATAAGGCAGCTTTTTCTGACTGTCGTGAGCTTTTAGTCATCATAGTGGTATAGGACATACGTGGTATACCCTATCGCACTCAAATCATTGACTAGCTTTCGACACACCCAATTACTTCATTATAAACTCAACTTTTTCATTTGACAATAAGTTATGTGTTACTTATCACATTCAAACCTTAGATATTCACAGTATAACATACTTCGGATCTAAATACAAACTATCATAAATCTCAAGATATATACGTAGCACTAAGCACATGACTTATAAGAAAATCAGAAATCACTCGTCAAAAGGGGTATAACTTTATAAATTAGCTCATTGTTCACTATGGCTCGTGAAAAATAGATCTCAGGTGAAACAACTAACTTATCAAACATATGATATATAGCTTGGATGACTATAAAAATAACGAACATTGAATTGAACCTACTCGGGACAAAACAAAAAACAAAAATGTCGAAATTTTTTGAAAATTCTAGCTCATTTTGCATAGACTCGTAATGAATTAAACAAATGTATAGATACATATCAAATCATTCCCTCCCCCACACTTAAACCACAACATGTCCTCAGGTTGTGCAGAATTAAAGAAAAGATAAAGGACTTAGCTGATTGTAGTTTGAAGGTGGCATTTCTGGAAGTGGTCATGAGTCAGATCCAGAAATGCTTGAAGAAATCAGTAGACTGTGGACCATCCACCGGAAAACTGGCTTCATCTAAAAGCTCACAATTGCTATCGCAAATATCCTGCACACTTGAAAAACAAAACAAAACGTACCTCGGGGAATAGGGGGATATAACATGGTAAAATAAAGATAAAGAGAAGGATAAGGTGAAATCGAATCAACTGACAAGGCAGGGTCAACAATTACCCTAATTAGACCTAAACGAAACAAATAAATCAAAGAAAAGAACAAAAACAAAAGTAACCAAAACAGAAATGGATATCTAGGATGCCACCTAGTGGCGCTTTTGGTTAATGTCGTTAGCTCGACACTGTTTAAGCTCAGCCTGGATCAGGCCATTTAACTTTTTTCTCGCCACCACTACATACATGTAAGCTCGTCGATGAGTTTGGGCTGCAGAAAATGACACAACACATGGGGTTAACTCCTTAATTGTTCTCCATACACGTTTAATCCTCCCCATGGTTGAATTCTTATTCTTCTGAATATTCTGATGACGTTTCAGCTTACGCTCCCTCTTAAACTCTTCCATATCCCAACTACCTGCTAGAACTTCTTCAGATCGACCACTACCGTCATCCTCTGAAAACAGGTCGGGTGAAAACTCGTCAAATTCTTCGACTTCTTTAGTACCACACCCGAGGATATCGAGGAATCGAACAATCAAAGGCTTTTCCTTGGGCTCACCAATGTAGTGCTTACACCTTTGACCATTTACTCGAAACGGTTGGTCACCATAACCGCGTAGTTCTAGAACACCTCCAGGAATGATTTGGAGAATCTCAAAGGGACCGGACCATCGTGTCCTTAACTTTCTAGGAAACAGATGTAACCTGGAATTATACAAAAGAACTTGTTCCCCGACTTGAAATTCTCTCTTCTTGATTTTGGCGTCGTGAAGGAGTTTCATCTTATCTTTGCTGATCCTGGCGCTTTCGTAGGCCTGGAGTCTGAATTCGTCCAACTCATGCAACTGTTGCAGTCGATGCTTACCACAAGATTGGGAATCAAAGTTCAGAAACTTTGTAGCCCAATAAGCTCTATGCTCTAACTCGACTGGTAAGTGGCATGGTTTACCATAAACCATTTGATATGGAGATGTACCCATAGGAGTCTTATAGGCGGTCCTGTATGCCCATAGTACATCATCCAATTTCAAACTCCAGTCTTTTCTATGACTGTTGACTGTTTTCTCCAGGATCTTCTTCAAACTTTGGTTGCTTCTTTCAACCTGACCACTAGTCATAGGATGGTATGGTGTGCCAATTTTGTGCCGGACACCATATTTTTCAAGCACTTTTTCTAAGGGTCGGTTGCAAAAGTGCGTTCCTTCATCACTAATCAAGGCTCGAGGACATCCAAATCTCACGAAAATATTTTTCTTTAAGAACTTCATGACCGTCTTATGATCATTGTGAGTCGTGGCCTGAGCCTCCACCCATTTGGACACGTAATCTATGCAGACTAAGATGTATTTATTTCCCCAAGATGATGGGAATGGTCCCATAAAATCGATGCCCCATACATCAAAGACTTCGCATTCTAAGATGGGTGTCAAAGGCATGTCAAAACGCCTTGTCAGAGTACCGGTTCTTTGGCATCTATCACACGCTTTACATAAAGATTCTGTATCTTTAAAGATTGTAGGCCAATAGAAACCGGATTGGAAGATCTTAGCAACGGTTTTCCAAAGACCAAAGTGACCTCCAGTGGGTCCACTGTGGCATTGCTCAATGATATCACGCTGCTCAGATTCTGGAACACATCTTCTAAGCAGACCATCTTTACAGATCTTAAACAGATAAGGTTCATCCCAAACGAAAGATTTCAAATCAGAGAAGAACTTTTTCTTCTCCTGATAAGAGAATTCTGGATCAAGATATCGGGAATGAAGATAATTGACAATGGAAGAATACCATGGAACATCTGGAGCGCAGCCATCGATAAGCATAATGTTTTCTAGAGGAAAGTAAAGATCTATATCATCTGGATCATCCTTTTCCTCACTTAACATTCTCGAAACATGATCCGCCACGACGTTTTCACTGCCCTTTTTGTCTTTAATTTGAACGTCAAACTCTTGTAGGGTCAGTATCCAACGCAGTAGGCGCGGTTTGGCCTCTTTCTTCGTCATCAGATATCGCAAAGCAGCGTGATCAGTCCACACAATCACTTGAGCTCCTAACAAGTAACTACGAAACTTGTCCATAGCAAAGACTACGGCCAATAATTCCTTTTCAGTAGTAGTATAGTTAACTTGAGAAGGATTCAATGTGTGACTGGCGTAATAGATTGGCTGGAATTTCCCTTTGATTCTTTGTCCTAAAACAACACCAACTGCATAGTTTGATGCGTCGCACATAAGCTCGAAAGGTAGATTCCAGTCAGGCGATATAAGAATTGGAGCAGAGATTAAACGGTTTTTAAGCTCCTCTCACTTCACGCACATTCTTAGGATAACTCATCTTCTCGATAGCTTCTACTTTGGCCCTGTCTACCTCAATAACTTTGGCGGAGATCTTGTGGCCAAGAAATATTCCGTCATCTACCATGAAATGGCATTTTTCCCAATTGAGTACTAAGTTCTTTTCCACACATCTGGATAACACTTGATCTAGATTGTCAAGACAGTCGTCGAAGGACTGACCAAAGACCGAAAAATCGTCCATAAAGATTTCCATACACTTTTCTACTAGCCCGTCAAAGATAGCCAGCATACATCTTTGAAATGTAGCTGGGGCATTGCAGAGACCAAATGGCATTCGCCTGTAAGCGAATGTACCATAAGCGGGTGAAAGTGGTCTTTTCTTGGTAAATTTGGATCAATAAGTATCTCGAAAGTATCCACGAATATCCATCCAGAAGCGAGAAGAATGCATGCCCCGCCAGACGCTCAAGCATCCGGTCAATGAATGGAAGGGAAAGTGATCTTTCATGGTTACTTCATTGAGCTTTCTATAATCGATGCGCACTCAGTAATCAATAACAAGCCTCAATGCTATTTCTTCTCCTTCTCATTCTTCTCAATCGTAATTCCACCTTTCTTGGGAACTACCGAGTCGGGGATACCCATTCACTATCATCGATGGCATAAATGATTCCCATGTCCGTAAGTTTGATGATTTCTTTCTTAACTACTTCTTGCATATGAGGTTGAGCCTCCTCTGGAATTTTGTCTAACACATTTCGCACCCTCATTTGTCTTGATCTTGTGCATACAGATGTCCGGAGATATCCTCTCGATATCTCCTACTTGCCATCTAAAGGCTTTTTCATTTTTCCTCAAGACGTTGATTAATTTCATTTCCTCTAAACGAGACAACTTGGCGAGATATAATCAAAGGAAGCTTGTCACCTTCTCTTAGAAACACATGGATGATGTTTAGGTAACGGCTTCAACACCAAATCTGCAGGGGGTCTTCTAAACTTGATTTAAGATCTCCACCTTTCAACTCAACATCACTGAGTTTACTTAGTGGTCCCACCACCAAAGCTTCTCCTTTCAACAACTCATCCTCAAAATCGACTTCTAACCGATCTAGATTGACCGCACCATGATTATTCAAATTATCAACCGATCGCTCATATTCGATTGTAACATGACCCATGACTTGCTTTTCCATGAAATCATCGAAGTCATCGGACATATCCTCAATGGAAAAGCCGGTTGGAGAACCAGAGGTACTTGAATGGATCTCGGAGACATTATAGCTTACTTCTTGATCACCAACTCGTATCGTCACTCGCCCACCATCTCGCCAATGAGGGCTCTATTTGTAGACAGTAAAAGGTCTTCCAGTATCGAGGGGACATTTTCATCCTTTTCAATGTCTAGGACGTATCAGTCAACGGGAAAGGTAAATCTATCAATTTGAACTAAGTACGTCTTTCAAGATTCCCATTTGCTTTCTTAGAAGATCTATCAATAATTGCAAATTCATGGTAGTGGGTTCTAGAAGATCAATTAAATCCAAATTGCTTGCACACGCACAATGGCATGAGGCTTATAGATGCACC
Organism: Gentiana macrophylla; assembly: GCA_026214975.1. NCBI lineage: Eukaryota > Viridiplantae > Streptophyta > Magnoliopsida > Gentianales > Gentianaceae > Gentiana > Gentiana macrophylla. The sequence continues at coordinate 90,040,737 of CM047806.1, forward strand.
CAGGTCACACAAAGAGTTAGGGAAGACCAGGCCTCCCATTAACACTGTAAGCACAAACTTTCCAGGGTCACCTCTCTTGGTTGGTAATTCTTCATAATTGATCATTGAACAATCCTCACCAATCAGCCTCTCCATGGCTGACAACTTCCTTTTTGAAGAAACAACATCCTTGATGAATTTTGTATACTTAGGCATTTCAACCAAGACCTCTGATAATGGAAGATTCACCTGAGTATTTTTCAAGAGATTCAGCACCTTTTCATACTTCTTATCTTCACTCAAAGGGATGTTGCTCTTTCTTGGTGGAAATGGAAGCTTTTTCAGATCACTCTCAGAAAAGACTTTCTTCGAAGATGCACTGACAGCTTTGTCTTCCAGATCCTTCCACCGAACAGCTTTTTCAATCTTTTTATTAGTCAGGGGATCAGCCTCCTGACTTCCACTTGATTCTTCACTCCTCAGGGGATCAGCCACCTGAGGATTTGCAGCTTTTTCACCTCTCAGGGGATTAGCCACCTGAGTTTTCTTTGCAACAGAGGGGGGTGTAGGTGCTCATCTTCCCCTCCTGCCCTATCTCTGGCAGGAGGGGCTAGTGGTTTCCCTGGTGGGAAGGACCACTAACTTGAGTACCGCTTCTTAAATTCATTGTACTGGCCTCCTCTCTACCGTATGGAATTGATGGTACGAGGTCAGTACATTGGCCATTGTTCAAGTCGGCTAGAGCAACGTGACCGCCCTTTGGATTTTTCTCAGTGAATCGGGCGGTTGCCTGGGGTCTTGAAGCTAGCTCGCTCACCAGGTTGCCCAATTTGTCTCTCAAGGTTCTTATTTGTACTCATCAGAGTTGGATACTTTTATTTTGCTCCTCCAATTTAGCTTCAAGATTGTTAGATTGGGAGGGCCTTGAGAGTTTTGGAAATTTTGAGAATAAAATGGGTGGGCCGACTTTGGACACAGGATTAGAATTGGCGGGCCAATTCTGATTGAACCTTTGATTAGAATTGGAAAAATTATTATTTTGGTTCTGAGGAAAACCAGGGTTTCGATTTTGATTCTGATTGAAATTAGAATTCGGATTGAAACATGAAGATTGATTGAACCCTTGGTTTTGGAGATTATTCTGGCCAGAAAATTGATTAAACCTTTGATTGTTCTGGCCATAGAATGCATTTACTCAAGCATTCTGTCCATTCATAGGACAGAATCTAGATGTGTGCCCCACCTCGTCACAATTCTGACATGTGACGTGATTATAGTGTCCATAATCATGAACAACATTAACTTGATAAGGTGCAGGGGGATTGAATTGACACTGGCCAATCATGTGGCCAGTCTGACAGTAGCTCTCACAATACAGAACCTGAGGGTTCTATGGAAAGGAAGAAGTTTGATTCATCTGATTCGAAACTTGAGAAGTTGCCATCAGCTTCTGCAGCATGGCGATCAAACTTTTCATGTTTACCTCCTCAACCTTAGGAGGAGGAGGTGCTTGAATTGCTTGATAAGAGGGAGCATAATTATATTTAGCAATGTCCTCGAACAATTCCCACCCCTCTTCAGGCGTTTTCTTCAAAAACGCCCCACCAGATGAACTATTGACCATGCCTTTTGTAAGCTCGGTCAATCCACTAAAGAAAGTGTTGACTTGCCTTTCCAGTGGCAAGCCATGGTGGGGACACTTTCTAAGCAGAGACTTGAATCTTTTCCAACACTCGAAAAAGGATTCATTCTCTTTCTGGTAGAAAGTGAATATCTCATTTAAACATTGGGCCGTTTTTGAAGGTGGGAAGTATTGACTCAAGAACTCTTTTTCGAGTTCAGCCCAAGTATTTATAGATTCGGCAGGGAGAGAGCTATACCACTCCTTAGCTTCTCCCTTCAATGAAAATGGAAAGAGTTTCAGTTTAATGGCGTCCTCACTTACTCCTTGGATGCGTGTGGTGCCGCATATCTCCAAGAATGTATGCAAGTGAGTGTGTGGATTTTCGGACTGAAACCCGTGGAAAATTGATGCATGCTGCATCATCTGAATGAGGCCAGGCTTTAGCTCGAAGGTCTGAGCATTAATGGCCGGTAGGATGATAGCCGGGTTGACTGTGACTGCGCCAGGCATGGCGTAGTCTGCCAACGTACGTCTATCATTAGCAGCCATTATTACAAAATCTGTGATTTCCTCGGCTAACTGATCCTCGAGATCTTGCTCGCCCTGGTCTGCCAGAACGGCAGAATGGAAAATCCGCCTGTTTGGCCGGACTACGGTTCGCTCGGGGTCAGGGGTGTATAGTAACGGTCCCTTTTGACTCCGAGTTTGCATAAACCGGACCAACAACAAGTGAAAGAAAACTAAAAACTAAGAAATTAAAAGCCTAAACTAAAAATTAAAGCCTAATAAAAGAAAAGAAAAGAAAAGAAGAAAAAGAAACAAAATTATTGAAGAAAAGAGGGACCAGACGGACGTCCAAAGGTTTGGACGGGCGTCCGGATGGAATTTAGACTGGACGGGCGTTTGGCGGTCCAAACTCTCGTCTGCAGGGCAGAAGACTTGGACGGGCGTCCGAAACCTATGGACGCTCGTCTAAGTGAGCAAAAACGGTTCAGGATTGAAAGTTTTCGAAGAAGCGGGCGCCCAAATGTCCAGACGACCGTTTGAAGCGGTGAGAAAACAAGAACAGAAAGCGTAAGAGATAGCGAAAGAAGGAAAGAAGAAAGACGTAAAGCAGAAAGAGGAAGCAGATAGAAAGGAAAAACTAATCACAAGGGAACTACAAAGGGAAGACCTTAAACCCTAAACTAAAACCCTAATTACCTAATTAAAAATCTACCTAAAACATGAACAAAAAACGATTAAACACAAAAAAAAAAAACAAAAACTAGGCAACCGTCCAGTTCCCCGGCAACGGCGCCAAAAACTTATCACGGATTTATCTAATGCAAATAAACAAGTAATAATTATTTATAAATCCGGTATTTCCCAAGTGTAGGGATCGTAGTAAAGAGGTTAATACCGGGTCGATCTTACGGGGAACTGGCGATTGTTAATCCTAGTTTTTGTCTAACTAACTATGTCACGAAAACTAACCTAAACAAAGAAATAAAACTAAACGAGACCGAAAGTAAAGATAACACGAATGTAAAATCGATGAGAAGAATGAATCTAAAGCCAGGAAGATACGGGTTGCGAACAATTTAAACTACAACTAAACCTAAGATGCAATAAGAAGATTTGACTAAACTAAACAACTCAAGTTTTAAGGGATTAAATTCAAATTATAACGAACAAATGAGCGATTGATCCACCTATCCTAACAAGTATCAACTCCTATCTCGATTATATTGTGTTTTCTAACCAAGTTGTGATTTCACCCTGTCTAAAACATGAACCCTAATTTCTTAGATAGTTCACCTATTAATCTATATCTTTCGATTTAAAGATTAACGACTTTACTAATTAAAGGTCTAAACTTTAACGTTTGTAACCTAGAAATCTAACCTATTAACTCTCGTTATATAGATTAAACATCTATTCCTTATCACGATGATCTAATGTTTATATGACTTTCATCAACATAAAGCAATCAAACATGCACATCTTTCGATACAATTGCAATGAACAATATAAAACATGATAAGGGAAACAACTTTAGATAAAAACTCACAATATAATCGAAGAAACGGAATCAAAACGTTTTGGTTAGGCTTCACAATGCTCGTTTGATGAAGGCTTAACCTCTAAACATCCTCTTGAAACTTGAAATTGTAGAAGAAAAGTACATAAAAACTACTAATTTTAATCTAGAATTTGAATCATAAAACTGGAATAAAAAGTGTAAAACGCGACCTAAAGCCGCCTCTAGGTTTAGGGTTTTGAGTAATGAGTATATGGTCCAGGAAACGGCTGCTTTATATAGATTTCAAAGTCGGTTTACTGATGTCGGCTTAAGGACGCCCGTCTGAAAAGGTGAACGCCCGTCGAGGAACTTCTTGAACTCTCTCGAATCGATTTTCTTGTCTTGGGACGCTCGTTCAATGGGTCCGACGCCGATTCATCAAATATCCCAAGACTCAGATCGATTTTGCTCCTCCGACGCCCGTTCACTTGATCAAACGTCGTCCAACCGAACGGGACTCGGGACTTGACGTTCGAGTGTGATCCAAATTCGAAATCTTCAACTTTATCTCTTTTCTTCTAGCCAATTCCATCCTTATCTCTTTCTCATCAATTAAATCCGACTTGATCATCTTTTTAATCATCATTTGAGCATCAAACATATACCTATAACACATTAAACATCGCAAAACGTAATATCACCCAAATAATCATAAAATCAAAATTAAAACACCAAAATTAACCTATTTTGCGAATAACTCATTAAAAACCTCATTTACTCAATAATTCCATTAAACACTCGTTTCTTATGCAAATTATACAAATATGAGGGAAATTATCATAAAATATATCAATATAAATCGTATAAATTCACCCTTAACACTTATTTTGTTAGATCTATATTGTAATAGCTGTGTTTTATTAGATCTATCATAGAGCTTTGTTAATTTATTAGATCTACATCATAATTGCATTAATTCCATTATGATTTTATTACGAGTTAATTATTTTCTGCATTTAATTATTCGTAATTTCATCCGTGAATTACGGATCTGTACCGTAAATCACTCCACACCCGACACTATCACCAACAAGCTTAAGACAAACTATAATAGCAGAGACGGAGCCATCATTGGGGCTAAGGGGGGCTAAGCCCACCCCAGCTTTTTTATTTTTTTGCTTTATATATATATATATATATATATATATATATATATATACCAGCTTAGACCAGCCCACTCTAGCCAAGCCCACCCCACCCTAGCCAAGCCCAGCCCACCAGAAAATTGATAATATCATATTCAGTCCAACTCTATTAATGTTGATAGATGATAAATCTTCGTTCAAGTTGTGTTTCTCCGTTGTACCAAATTACTAGAAACTGAACATTTTATTTAGTCCGCTTCTATCGACACCACATAAATTTTAGTGTTTCCATTTGTAGAGGCTTTTCATTTTTTCTTGGTTCAATTCCAGACTAAAAAAAAATGTTTGAAGGTTAGCTTAGCCTTTTTTTGTGTTAAATTCGAGACTAATTTTTTTTGTTTAAAGGTTAGCTTAATTAGCCCACCCCAATTATAATTCCTGGCTCCGTCCTTGTATAATAGTATGTTGTTTCTTCGACCTCAATGTTCTGTTCTGACGAACTATAAGCTCGATCTCGTAAGTGGCCTTTAATGTGCTGTGATCAACAAATAAATTATTTATTTGTTTGTTTTGAATTCTGATACAACATGTACGGAAGAAATTTGATTTCTTTAAAGGTGACGTTAAGGAAAGAATTATGCAGTGGGCGAATATATTTTAATTTTCTTAATATGTCCGGTTGATCCGGTGATAGTAGAGAGGAAAAAGAAAATTATATGCTAGTCGGTGTTTATAGAGTGGTCACACAAGCGCATCAGTGTCTTGCATGGCCAGTATCTTGTAACGATGATCTTCATCGTTGATCGTGCGCAGGATCTAGATGATCATCTAGATCTCGCACAGATCAACGGCCAAGATCACCATCAAGCAGACACCTGACGCATAGCAGATTGCTAGTGTTTATATGGTGGTGTAATTGATTTTGATTCGCTTGCGGGTCCACATATTCGGCCACCTACTGAAGGTAAGTACGACTATTTACTAGTGTCTTTAATTGGTGATTGGTTCCAATTAATGTAGTACTCCTTCCGTATCTATTTATCTGAAGCAGTTGCCAAAATTCATACATAAATTTATTGAATGAATCTAGACACTTTTTAATTCAAGATTAGTTGTTATTTAAATGCACTCTGCATGAACTTGGAGACTTTTCGACAACCCGCTTGAGATAAATAGTGACGGATGAGTAAATACTTAGAAGGAAAGTTTGATTGATTTACTGAATAATTAATCAAAGTGATTCAGTAGGACTTGGCTGCTATTTTTGGATAAAGGAAAAAATATAAATAATAAATACAACAGCACTTTGTCTACTGGTAATGGTTTGGGGTAATTATGTGTTCCCTTCTTATTTGTGATATATTTTATTACCAAATTATAGTTGCTCTCAATGATGTACCTATAGTGGCACATGGACAGCGTAGTGTATTATTTGTATAAGTGACATCCATACATGTGCTATTAATTGAATAGTTGGCATAAATGATTCCAATAAATTACTTATCGTTTGATGTTCTGTGAGTACAAAATTGTACAGGGATATTTCGGTGGGGTGGTGGATGCTCTGATTCTCTATTCCTATGTGCACTGGTTACTTTCAGAGAGTAAAGAATATCTATGATCATAGATAAATATCATTCATTTAGCCAACCGGTAAATATATATATTTGTGTGGTTGGTGTAGCAAGGTGATTGTAATATTGTTGTTTGCTACTTGCAAGTCTTGCACTTCGGTTGCACGATAGGATAAAGACTCTGAAATAGTATATTGTAGGCATGCAGGTTGGATATTGGTTTGAAAAAGAAAAAAAAAAATTGAATGCAAGTTTTGATGTCTGTTGTGCATTCGAATTGATCAGTGGTTCTTAAAGGAGTTACTGCATGGGTGTGTGATAGGAGTCAACTTCACTGCACTTTTGTATGTGATCTAGCCCCCGTTTATCACTTTATTGGCATGTTTTGGGTAGATTTAGGCATTTTCAAGAGTAATATCGTGAGTTATGTGTACGGGGGGTAAAACTGTCACAACGTTAGGGAACTCCGCCTTTTTGATGATATTTAACTCTTTTCCGAGCACTTTTGTCTTGCGGAATTATGCGTGGTGTTTTGTTACTGTATTTATTGCAGGACTTAGGTTACTCGAGGCCCGGAAGGCGATATTTTAAAGTGAAAGATTTTATCAAGGCACAAGTGTGGCATGAAAGTGGAAGAAAAGCCAAGTTTGGAGTGAAGTCAGGGCAAACGGGCGTTTGCCATACCCAAACTGGCGTTTGCAGTGAGCCTGACCCAAACGGGCGTTTGCCCATTCCAAACGGGCGTTTACAGAGTTGACACTTCATTCAGAAAGTTGGGTTTTTAGCTGGACGAGCGTCCCATTGACCCCCAAACTGGCGTTTGGATGGGTTCAGCCCGAATCAGAAAGCTCATACAAGGCAAACGAGCGTCCATGATACACAGACGGGCTTTTGCCCTCAAGACATGATTTAGCAAACTGGCATTCAAAGAAAGGCAAATGCTGGTTCACTGAAGACGAAACCCTAATAAGATCATATTCTCCAGGCGAACGAGCGTTTGACATGAGGCAGACGGCCGTTTGTGGCCGACATCAGTATTTCACCATGCCAGTTAGTTAATCTTTATTTTGACCCATTTTGGAGGCATTTTCTGGTCAAGTCGTCTTCATGAAAGTTGTAGGGAATTTAACGGGCTTTCCAACGCATCTTGAATCGTTCAAATCGGAGGTCTACACAGAAAGTTATCACCAGTTTACCAAAGACGAGTTAAATAGGCCAAGTTGGTCGGCCCAACTAGGTCAAGGTCGCGATTTTTGCCTATTTAAGAGCAGCTAAACCTAGGAGAACGATTATTATGACTTTTATTGGCGTAGACTGAGTTCGAGGCCGGCTTAGGTGCTCAACCCAGCCGCTTCGGCGGTTGTTATGACAGGTTGACATCTAAATAGCCGGATTAGAGCTCTGAACTAGGCTCCGTATTTCAATTTCTTAGTTTAGATTTTTAAATATGGAGTAGAATACGATATTCGATCGATAGCTTGGTGGTGTTCGTGCCTGGGATCATTGTATGAATTAAAGGTTGATATTTTTTGCTGATTTAGGATTCAAAAGTCTTGATCTGCAATCTTTAGATCTTCATTATTGTGAGTTTTCTGATTTCGATTTGTTTTCTCTCAATATGGTTTTGATTGTGTAGATCATTTGTTTGATGAAATTTACTTTGGATAGAAGTCTTGATTCAGATCCTTGTTTATGCCGTGTAATAGTAAAAGCTTCGATCTTTTGTCCTGTTCATATACTCTTTGTCCTCTAATTTTAACACAAGTTTTATATTCGATTCAATCTCCTCGTGGGATCGACCTCGGACTCTGAACGCACTACCTACGATCGACCCGGTTCACTGCCAGTTAGAAAGTGAGTTTTGCCTAAGGTTTCGAGTTTTATAAATTGTATTTGATCGAGCCGGATTGCGAAATCTTTACTTATCAGTGTGTAACCTTTACTTTTGTGCATATTGTAATAATGCCTTGTGCACGAAATTTGATGGGTACGTGTATCATCGAAGTGTACTAATTTGTTTGATCTCGCTTTTGCAGGCAACTAGATACTTAACTTCTCTGCAAGCCAAGTTGTTTATCTTCTGTCACCGTACAGAAAAGAAAGGATACACCGAGGTGAATCCAAATGTGTTTGTGTCTATTATGACACAAGTGTAGTGGCACTCGACGTAGCACCAATGACCGGTTAATCTCATCCTTTGGATGGAGAAATTCGGCGGTGCAACGAACGATGATTTAAATTATCAAAATGGGATTGATCATTAGAATGACAGTGGAACTGTCTATTGAGCACAAAAGATGATGCTTGTGAAAGAGCCAGAGAGACTGGTTCTGAGCTCTGCTTACGTTGTCATGCTTGTGACATTGTGACTAGTACTTGCAAAATTTTAGATCTGTTCGTCTATCGATGAACATGGTGTTGTTACCAAATTTGAAGTTTGATCCTAATCACAAGTTTCTAGTATGTGTTGAAGCCATGTTGGCTAACACACCGGTAGACCGGTAGAAATGAACACAGGACCTCTAGATTCGTGTAACCTAGAGGTGATAAAAGTATTATGTTACTTTTATTATAGCACCAAATATTGTGATGTTAAATGCTGAAAAGCGAAGATAAGGCTCGTGATGCCTTGATGGTTATCAGAATGAATGTGATAATAAACATAGCTAACGAATGAGATGTATCCGTAGTGATTCTTGTGGTGGATATGAGGTATTGTTTCATGAGTCTTGCTAAGAGCCCGGCATCATTCATCAAACAACTACCCCATACACACCTCAGTCAAGTGGTATTGCTACATGCAAGAACCAAACTCTTAAAGAGTTGATGGGTGCTATGTTGATAAGTTCGGGTTTACCTTAGAACTTGTGGGGGGGAGTGGTCCTCTCAGTAGAATTCATTCTGAACAAGATCCCGTCAGTGAAGAAGGATGACACCCCGTATGAGTTGAGAAAAGGCTGTGGTTTAGCTATAGATTCTTGGAATTGTGGGGGTGCTTGGCTAAGGTCAAAGTGCTTAAACCAAAGTGAGTGATAGGACCTAAAATCATTAGTGCCTATTGGTTTTGGTGCATAAATCAGACATCAATAATGTACATGAACATGTCATCATCGAGTCTAAGAATGTGGTGTTCCTTGCGGATATATTTCCTTGAAAAGAAAGTGTTAAAGGAGAAGCAAGCATGAGTAAGCGGGCATATGAGTCTGAAAAATATAGTGATTCTCAAGAATATGAAGAACCCCATCGTAGTAAGAGGGCTAAGACTTCCCAGTCTTTTGGTCCTGATTTTCTGACCTATATGGTAGAAAATGAACTAAGGACATATGCTGAGGCTATGTCTACTACAGAGCTCCTTTCTGGAAAGAGTCTGTAAATAGTGAAATACAATCCATCATGCAAGTAAACCACTCGAGTACAAGTGGATCTTCAAGAAGAAGTTAAAGGTTGATGAATTTATTGTAAGGCGTTGTTAGTAGCCTAAGGGTATCGACAGAAAGAAGGCCTTGACTTCTTACTCACCAGTTACGAGAATTACTTATATAAGGGTTCTCGTCGGTATAGCTGGAGACTATAACCTGGAAATCCATCAAATGGATGTTTGTGGTGAGTTGAAGGAAGAGATGTACTTGGAACAACCCGATGGGTTCATAGTTCCAGGCTAAGAGAGTAAGGTGTGTAGACTTGTCAAGTCTCCACGTGGGCTCGAATATAGCCAGAGCAATGGCATATCAAGTTTGACAATGTTATGTTGTCAAGTGGATAGGACACATATATGTCTACATTAAGAACACGCCTTTTATGATAGTATGTCTATGACATGCTAATAATGGGAAGTACTCATGAGAGTATCATGAATACGATCTAGATATTGACAAGGAACTTCGATGTGAAGGACCTGGGAGTTGCATAATTGATACTAGGGAGTAAAATCTCTAGAATATTTGATGGACTTGTAGTGACAAACTCATTATATTGAGTTTGTTTTGAAATGATTTAATGTCTTTGATAGAAGTCCAGTGAGCACTCCACTTGACCTAAGTGTGCACTTAGTCAAGAACAGAGGTGAACCTGTGGATCAATTGAGAGATTCTCAAGTGATCGGAAGTCTGACGTACATAACCTACTGTACACGACCAAACTTAGCATGTTCAGTGAAGAAACTGAGTAGGTTCACGAGTAATCCAGATCATAATCATAGGAAAGCCTTAAATAGGTTGTTGAGGTACATGAAGTACACTATGAGTCTAGGACTACGATATACTAGATATCCAGCAGTATTAGAAGGATACTATGATGTGAATTGGATATCAGACACGAAAGAGTCGAAGTCCACCAGTGGATACTTATTCACGATTGGTGGTGCTGCGGTGTCCTGGAAGTCTACGAGACAAACGTGCATAGCTCGCTCTACAATGGAAGCCGAGTTCATAGCACTGGATAAGGCTGGAGAAGAAGCTGAATGGCTTAGGAATTTCCTAGTGGATATTCCGTGTTGGCCTAAGCCTGTGGCTGCTATCAGCTTACACTGCGATAGTCAGTCCGCGATAGGAAGGGCATAAAGTAGTATGTATAATGGTAAGTCTCAACACATACGCCGTAGACACAATACCATTAAACAGTTGATCTCTAATGGTGTGATTTCCATCGATTATATAAAATCGAAGGAGAATCTTGTGGATCTGCATACAAAAGGTTTAGCTAGAGATCAGATGTCAATTTTGACAACCGGAATGGGACTGAAGCCTATTACGCATGTTTCCTTGTAGTGGCAACCCAACCATGTTGACTGGAGATCCCAAGATCATGGTTCAAAAGGGACAACTAAGCTATAAGGAACATTCCAGCACTTACCCATTCTAAGAGAATAAAAGTGCTATCTGCAGAGGGTGTGAGGTTAAGCTTAGCTTTTAATGATTCCTATATCTTGATATTCAAGTAGGGTAGGGCAGAATACCCTTGATAGGCGGTCACCTATGTAAGTGCGAAGTGGGGCCGCTTCTGTGAGAATTTGAGGCTTGAATTCTCTAAAGCACTTTCTGAAACCAAGTGTTGTCCAGGGCCGAGACGGACACAACCATGAGAACCGAAAGGTGCTAGGGGAAATATTGTGTGAGTGCTATTGTCTTGGTTTACACTAAAGGCTGAACAGTTCAAGACCTAGTTCACTGATTAGCCGAGTAATCCGATAGTACTTCAATGAGGCAGGTTCAAGGCCAGAAGCTACTTCTCCTGATGCAATATTTTTCCGTCTGACTTCTCTTCAGAGTCTTCATTTGCATTTGCATTAATTTTCATTCATGTGGGGGATTGTTGGAGATATCCCATGAAATGGGGTTAAAATGGTCAACTTTAGCGCGAATTTCGGATACGCTCCAGGGAGATTCTGTTAGGAAATCTATGCGGGAACGCAGCGGAATTTAAAATTTTATTTCCTTTTAACCAGGATCGACTTCGTTTAAGCAATAAACAAATAAGCTAAAGACGGTGGTTACCTTGGTTGATCTAAAAGATCGACGCTTTGACCGTCTAAGGAGAGTAGTTGCATAGAGCCGCCCAAGTGTTCGGCCTCCGCCTTGATCCACACGAATGACCGCCGGAATCCCATCATAGATTGCTATTGGAAAACTCCGGTTGCTAGACCGGCCTTTTTCCCCTCTCTCCAACTCTCTATAGGATGCTCTCTATTTTACACAAGAACTATTAGTTCTTGGAATTGTGTTGTACAAAAGAGCTTGACACCCACCTCTTATTTATAGTAGAAAGTGGCGCCCCAAATAGTTGTGGAGAGAAGAAAACCTTTTTCCAATAAAATAAGAAAAATATAATTGATTGATTTATCTCATTTATTACAATATCTCATATTAAATAAATCTAGGATATTGTCAATATCTCATATTGAATATTTCCAAGATATTGTCAATATCTTATATTGACAATATTTATTATATTACCATAAATCAATTTACATATGTGTATATATCACATATATATTACACATATAAAAAATCTAATAATATCATATGTACACACATTGGTGCGCATGGATGCAAATCACCAATTTGCATTTAATGCACTCACACTCCCACTATCCATCTTGCATATTGGGCATATCCTTCTTTTGACTAAATCAAACTCCTTTGATTATCAAACAAAGAAATCGTCTAGAGAAACTTGTTTGAGTCCATAAATGGATCTCATGAGCTTACATATCATGTTAACGTCTATGAACATCGAGCTTTCTGCCCAACGTCTTCAACACTATCATATAGCCATGATATCAAGTTACAACAAGCATAATCTGAATAGAACTAGGCTCAGCCTTACAGGACATTCCTCAGGTAAGACAGACTAGGTTCATAACCTGGTTGTCACTACGCTGGAAATCAATTCCAGATATTATGGCTCCTGGCCATATCTCTCAATCTTGCCTTTCAAACATTCTTTCATAAGTCGTGAGATATTCATTCTTCAAGATGAACATACCAACAACCTTTTCAGGCTTGAGGTTATCCACAGACTTACAGAACTTTTTGTGTGCCTTTGAGCGTTGATCTACACCTCATCGCTATGTGGCGTCCGCTCACGCTCCTATGGTTGAATAACTCCCTGTGGTTCTCAAACTACCTTTGAGATCTAAATCTACTCCCACTGTTTCTTTTGGAAGAAACACTTCCTCTAGAAGACAGCATGTTTGGAGACAAACATTTTGCTCCGCGGATAAGTAAATAATATCTAGTGTACTTGCTAAGATATTCCACAAAGTTGCATATGTCGTACTAGGCTCCAAGCCTTTCTGACTTTGCCTATGAAAACTTCAAATCATCGGTTAAGATAGATTCGACATTATCTTCTTCCATATCTAATATGGAATTTATTCAACTTTATTCTTTGGAACTAGGTTAAGTATAAGGGCACTATCCCGAAACGGGTAAGGGATACATCGCATGGCTTGCGTCACACCTTTATCATATAAAGTGTTATTTCCATTTTGGGAACACAATCTAATTGCGTACCCCAAAGATGGTATCCTTCAATGGAGAATCTTATTCCTTTTCAGACGACTTCTGAAACACCCTTCAGGTATTAATTACTTCAATCCAATTGAAGATTAATTCCTAAGTAGCTCATCAATCTCATACTCGTACTGGCTCGAACTTTTCGGGCTTTCCGAATTATGCACTTCACTGAGTACACTTGACTATTTCTAAAAATAGTCATAGAGATTAACAAACAATTATTTGTGGCATTAATTGTCATAAGCCAACAAACATCGGTATGTTTAGGCTTTAGACAATTTTCTAGAGTTTACGACCTTTTTCATAAATGGGTATTTCAGTCATCTTTAGATAAGATACGTATTACCCACATGATTCATAATCATATGGTTCAACATCATCAGAATGACGTTTAGTTACACGCTTTCCTTCCAGAGAGACTATGTCTAGAACAACCACAAATATTAAGGATAACAGCCATACAAATATTTAGTTGAGATCTCATCACATATATCAACTATATAGTGACAACAATCTAGTATGTTAGATTCAGTGACCATCCAACTTTATCGGAATAACATTTATTCTTTACAATTGAATATGTCCACTAAATCCTAACAAATAACTGAAAGCATGTTCTTCATAAGAACCGGAACATAATAACATTTATTTAGCTTCCTTATCAGTTTACTAGATCCAGAATATGGTAAGTGTTACAACATTTGTTTAACCTTCCATATCTGTATTTAATCTTTCTAATTTAATCACACTCGTAAGATATCTAAGAGTTGACTTGAACTTAGATAGATTTATCTCAACTCACTTGCCTAGAATAGAAACTTCAATAAGTTCTCTATTTAAGCACATGCCCTAACTTTCCTTTTAATCCTTTAAGCACTTGTAAATATTTCTTAGTGTAGTCTTCATAAGACTGAAGAAAGATCACATGAGCTATATGTCTTTGATTTCCTTTCATAAAGAAAATCTAAAGCTTATTAAATAGTTTATTTAACCTTTTGAATCGTATTCAAAACATTGACTATTTAATTAACCTCTAAGCAATGAAAGAATTAAGTCGATACTTAAATCTTATAATTTTGAAAACAACATTTCCAAAATTAGATGTGGTCATTCTTATCCAACGTTTGAATTAATTGTCATCGTATGACAGAATGATCATATTGGATCGTATCCAATGTCATGAGCTTCCGCTTTTCATTAATAATTAAAGCCTTGGAGTACTGCATCAAATATGTAGTCTCCTTGTCTCTAACTACTATAACGGTATTGCTCGTGTCATTGCTTATTTTAAAAGGATTAAAATTACTTAACCATACTTGAGAACGTTTCTCAAAAGGTAACAGTCATAATTTGGTTTTACTAATCGAGAATAAAACATAAATATAAAGTTTGCTAAAACTACAACATTAAAATGAAAATAAAAGAGTGTTGTTGTTTATACACGCAAAATCAAAAATGGTCTTTTGATTTATGATTTTGCTCACACTAGTCAACTACTCCCAATTGACTTTCAAGAATATTTCAAAATTCTTTAGTGGCTGAGATCCAATCTAGTTACCTTGATTCCCGGCGGTGGTCGATCAACCAAGATAATTTCGAAAGGTAGGTAACTCTTTACCATTCACATCTCTATGTGATTCTCAGTGGTTGACTAGTCAACTCTTTTACGATACACATCACTATGTGTTAGTCAACCCCTTGTCTCTAAAGTCGACGTATTACGACGGTGGCCAATCACCGAAAGACTCTAGTCAAGTCATAACCCAATATTCACGAGATCTCATACGATCATATCTCAATAACGACGATATACCCGAGGTAGGTCAACTCCCGGCGGGGTCGATCGATTGGATCCGAACACAAAGCTCTTCACCGTCGTTATAATATTGGGAGACAATATTTCGACTTGATTTTTGTTGTGGAAGTATTTATGTAAATTAATTCACTTAATTAATTTTAATTGCGGTCTCATCAAATATATCTATCTCTATAGACATACATCCTACACATTTTTCTAGATCGTGCCTAGTCATGCATCTATCGTATCATATAAAATAAATACAAGCACAAAATAAATAAATGCGTAAAGTAACCGTTATGATCATGGACTTTTCCTAGGTGCGGTTTCGAATACAAACTGACGAAACCGCGGGTCACAATCTACGGGTAGCTGCAACCGCCAATAGGATCTTTAATGCTCCATTCTCCAATGGGATCTTTATTTTTCGTCTTTCTTTGGTCTCCATCTTCTGCTCCATTTTTGTTACATTTAATTCTATCGAATAAAATAAATACACCCGCCGCACACGGGAGGGAGCTAACGGGAATGGGATAAATGCAGAAAATAAACTAGGTCACGTTCTTCATAACGGCCTAGGACAATTTTTAAAGCAACGAGTAAAATTAAATCATTCACATCTATCCTATCGGTTGAGTCCACGATCAATCGGGGTCCATATAATCATATTATATCTACTATATCTAATCAATACAATAAAATCTTATGAAAAAGATAAAATTAAAATTTAACTACTTGCGTCTTAATTAATCAATTAACATTTAATCTATTAAATAATTTTATCCAATCAATTAACTAATTAACATTTAATTAATTAAATGATTTTAATCGAAATAAAATTAATGATTAATTTTAAACGATTTTAATTTTAATTTTAATTAATTAGAACTATTCTAAAAATGAATCAAAATTAAAATTAAGTCTCTTTTGTTTCTTTCCTTTTGATTCTTAATCAAAAGGGATGCTTTGGTTTCTAAACCAAAATGCATCTTCCTATACCAAATTTGGCTTAGCACAGCCACTTTCCAAAATCAAAATTTTTGGAGTGGTTTAAAGCTAAGCCTTTACAAATCAAATATTTGAAAAGGGCCTAGGCCTATTCCAAATCAAATATTTGGAAAGACCAAATTATTTTGGTTTAGGCCTGGCCACTTTCCAAAATCAAAATTTTGGAAGTGGCCTAGGCCTAGGCGTTTTCCCAAATCAAATATTTGGAAAGGGCCTAGGCCTATTCCAAACAAAATTTGGAAAGGCCAATATTATTTTAATGCCATGTGGCATCCCAATGGCCCAAACTATTTGAACCATGGCTAGCCACATGACACAACTAAATAAAGGAGGAATTACAAATCACAACTATGAACCATATTGATTCACAAAATACACAAAACAAAAATTTGGAGATCCGCCCGACATTGACGGTCAACCGATCGCCGGCAAAGAGTTGCCTCGCGCATTTGCCGCCGCCGCCGCCCAGCCGCCGCCGGTGGTGGTGCCGCCCTTGATCGGCCGAGCACCACCCGATCTCGTTTTTTTTTTCTTCTTTTTTTATGTATCAATTTTGCAAATCAAAAATCTTTCATCTTTTAATTACGTGATTTAAACGATAAAATTAACTACGCAAAATAACATGCTTATTGCTTAAGCTCGAACCTTGCTCCGATACCACTGTTAGGAAATCTACGCGGGAACGCAGCAGAATTTAAAATTTTATTTCCTTTTAACCAGGATCGACTTCGTTTAAGCAATAAACAAATAAGCTAAAACGGTGGTTACCTTGGTTGATCTAAAAGATCGACGCTTTGACCGTCTAGGAGAGTAGTTACGCATAGAGCCGCCCAAGTGTTCGGCCTCTACCGCTTGATCCACACGAATGCGACCACTGGAATCCCATCATGGATTGCTATTGGAAAACTCCGGTTGCTAGACCGGTCTTTTCCCCCTCTCTCAAACTCTCTATAGGATGCTCTCTATTTTACACAAGAACTATTAGTTCTTGGAATTGTGTTGTACAAAAGAGCTTGACACCCACCTCTTATTTATAGTAGAAGTGGCGCCCAAATAGTTGTGGAGAGAGAAAACCTTTTTCCAATAAAATAAGAAAAATATAATTGATTGATTTATCTCATTTATTACAATATCTCATAATAAATAAATCTAGGATATTGTCAATATCTCATATTGAATATTTCCAAGATATTGTCAATATCTTATATTGACAATATTTATTATATTACCATAAATCAATTTACACATGTATATATATCACATATATATTACACATATAAAAAATCTAATAATATCATATGTACACACATTGGTGCGCATGGATGCAAATCACCAATTTGCATTTAATGCACTCACACACGCATGTATTCATAGTATATCTATATTATTTTATTTTATTAATATCTAATATTAATAATAGGCAATATCATTAATTAAATTGCACAATTCAAGTGTATCTTATACACACACAAATTGCGCCACCTTAGCCAATATTTCGGCATTCGGAATATTCTTTAATTAATATAATATTATTAATATCTTGTATTTAATTTATTCATAATAAATAAATACCACCATATTAATTTACCACTATAACCTTTATAGTCTCGAGATAAACTTTCCTTATTTGGTTATCATTTATAACCACATTTTAATCCGGCTAGATGTTCATATGTGTGTGACCCGATAGGCTTCCGAATATGTTGGCCGTAGACACAAAGTACAAATTACGAAAATGCCCTTCATGCCTAACGATCACGGGATAGCGTCTAGCAACACACCGTGACCCCCAATCATCGGAAGAGTCAAATGCAATGACTACTACCTTTCATGTGAAACAGTTACCGTGTAACTTACAATCCTATCGCTGTAATAATATCCATACGGTCGTTAGTCGAGTGTCAAAACATCAACGACCGTATCTTATAATTTGGATATCAAGCTCTCTCGAAGTAACTCGTTTACTCCCACTTTGCAAAGATTCACGAGAGTAAGACATTCCTTATAAGAAGGCCATTTCGGATATTCAATCCCAATCATAGGATACGCGATTCCCGGACGACCAATCATGTATACTCCGCATGCTTCAATATCATACCCAATCACTACCGCATGATCGCCCCGTGGCTAGGGGAAACCTCAATAGTGTCAAAGCATGACAATCCACACCGTGATGCCATGAAGACTCCGGTCAAAAGGATAATTACACAACCGTCACATAGTGTGACACTTATCCGTGTAAGTGGGTCAGTCTAACGTACGCATTCTCTAATACACGTCCACGTACAGTCCAAGTGTCTCTACACTTCGATAGACGAGATCTATCCCTGCCCTTAAAGACAGAAGACATCTAATACGTGCTAGTCTGTTTATACTATCAATGCCCTGTTTGATAGTACATCAGCCTAGAGACATTTAAGTATCAAACTTATTAAAGTGATTAGAGATCTCATCAACCATAATCGCCTATAATGGTTTCTCTATCAAATTTAAACACTAAGGACGTTATCATATAACAATTCATAATTGGTTCTTTAAAAGAACATATATATGACAACAGAAAAGCCATTTAATATATGTATAAACATAAAGAAATAGTAGAAATGTTCCGACCCGGTCGGATCCGGTCCAACCCGATTGGGTTTAGGACACTATTCCAACAGATTCACCGGGAGCTTATTACGTCTAAATATTCTACTCACGGAGTAGATAATGTTTGGCTTTGGAATCACTCGATTCGGATATCGGGTGAATGAGAAATTAATGCCTAAAGTTGGTTGAAAATGTGTTGGAGATAAGAGTTGAAGGGAGTACCTTAACTCAATTTCCCACATTGGAAAGATGGGAGACTTGAGTTCCATATATAAGGGCTAGTGTATGCTCTTATAAATATGCCCCAAGGGGCAAGACACTTTTGTGCAGGAGGGAGGACTTAGATATTTCCACACGCGCGCGCGCCGCCGCCGCCGCCCGGCTCGGCTCGTGCTCGCCTCGGTTCGGTTCGGGTGTTACTATTAATTTTTTGGACAAAAGTTCATTTGAATTTGACCAGAAAATTAATTAGTTAATCGTGAGGCGGTTGGAAGGTTCCAGAATAATGTGGAAATGAATTCTGATTAATTAAGTCGGTCCGGAATTAATTTAATTAAATTAATTTCGAAATTTGATTATCATTTTCGGCCAGAATAACTTTTCTTGAGGGAAAAGTCGAGCGATTAAATCAGCTGACCAATCAGAATTCAGAAGACACGTCATCCGACCAATCAGAATTGTGGAAATATTTGGCCAATTTTATTTATAATTTTCGGCCCTATTTCTTTTCCAAGGGGAAAAGTCTGATGATGTGTTCTGGCCAATCACATTCAAGCATTGGCTCCTCCTCTCCACTATATAAAGAACCCCAATGGTGAAGGTTGAAGCATTCAGTTTTCTCTAGTGTCTTCCACTACTAAAAGGGTCGAGCATAGCATATAGTCAGTTCTTGAGTCGAAGAGAAGTCGGAGCACGTTGTAAGTTCGCCGGAGCTTGGATTGTTGAAGCGCCTTTCAATCCAGGACGTAAGCCGTTGTATCTTGGGAGACAGTTGCTACTACCGTGGGCACCATACCGGAGCAATTTATCTTAAGGAAAGAGTTTCATAACTCGCCTCGGTTTGTCTTTATTTCTGCATTGCACTTCAATTTTATATTGCTCCAAGTCAGATCTGTATTTTAATCACTTATTTTGTTAGATCTATTTTGTAATAGCTGTGTTTTATTAGATCTATCGTATAGCTTTGTTAATTTATTAGATCTACATCATAATTGCATTAATTTGTTAGATCTACATAATAAACTAAGATTTTATTACGAGTTAATTATTTTCTGCATTTAATTATTCGTAATTTCATCCGTGAATTACGTATCTGTACCGTAAATCACTCCACACCCGACACTATCACCAACACCTTCTAATCTGTGCAATATTGTAGTTATGGCAGCAAGTTATACTTCCCAGGGTCAAGGTATTCCTGGTAACCTTAATCATTGGTTTTTTATTCTTGAGCAACATATCATATCACATTTTCTATTGCTCACATGTTTGATATTAAAACAGCTTCTAATCTTTCAGTCAAGTTGCCTAATGGTTGTTATGTTACAGTCACACACATAGGCAAAGTTAAAGTTGGTAATCACATAATCTTACATAATGTGTGTTGTGTACCTAAATTTAGGTATAACTTGATATATGTTAGAAAACTGGTACATGATAGTAATTTGTCTATTTTTTAGTGCTAATCAATGTCTACTGTAGGACCTCATAATTTTGAAGATGATTGGTACAGTTAAGATCCATAATGGTCTTTACATATTGTCGGATGATCAATCAAGAGTTTCTCCCGATGTTAATCTTTTTTATGAGATCTTGTAATCAATCTGATTCTTTGTTGTGGCATGATGGGTTAGGTCATCCTTCACTGGAAAGGATAAAAGCCTTAAGAAATTAAGATCCAATTATTAGAGTACCTACTCATGATTGTACAATTTGTCCTTTAGCCAAACAAAAGAAACCTAAATTTCCTATAAGCATGTCTAATTCTATTTCCTATTTTGACTTGATTCGTGTAGACATTTGGGGCCCTAATAGGGTACCTTCTGTGAATGGTGAATGCTATTTTATTTTCATTGTTGATGATTATAGCAGATTTACTTGGTTGTTTCTTATGAAAACAAAAATGTAGGTGACTCTCTTTTAAAACAATTTTGTGTGTTTGTGCAAAATCAGTTTGATAGATGTGTTAAGACAATTAGGTCTGATCATGGAGGAGAATTTACCATGAAAACCTTTTATAGAACCAAAGGTATTGTTCATCAAAAGGCCTGTGTTAGAACACCACAACCAAAGGTA
Organism: Gentiana macrophylla; assembly: GCA_026214975.1. Lineage (NCBI taxonomy): Eukaryota > Viridiplantae > Streptophyta > Magnoliopsida > Gentianales > Gentianaceae > Gentiana > Gentiana macrophylla. The sequence continues at coordinate 90,061,773 of CM047806.1, forward strand.
CTACTTACATCGTAAGACATGTATCCATTAAAATAATGCAACTCATGCCACTTGTTCATTTGCATGTGACTTTTATTGACACATAAGAGTACATGTGTCATCTATCTCTTTGACATACGATTACTAAGCACCCTACCGTTTGCCTATAAATACGCAATACATGCGCCAATTGTAAGGCAAAGGGTGATCAAATTTCATGAAAAGAAAAAGTTCAATCAAAGTGGTACAAAGCAGTACATCTTTCTTTGCCTTGAACTAACAGCTTATCCTATTTAGACGTATAATATATAAAATATTATATATTATATGTAACGTCCGTTCTCGGATACTGAGTCCTTATCCGGAAAGAGAATGTTTGGCGCGTATAATATTAAATAACTCCAATATTATACGCAAGCCTCGACGTCGTCGTATCAAAATAAACAAACGAAAGCTAAAAAGATTCGGGTAAAACCATAAATGGTACTTGAATGGGAAAAAAAACATACTAAAGATAGCAGGTATCCTTACAACAACGAAATAAACTTACAACGTGCGATGTCTCAAAAGTAAAGTTACAACTGATCTTACAAGCAAGTCTTGAAAAGAAAAAATACAACGAGTCATTAAAAAAAGGTACAACAACGTCTAATGTAACAAGGGTAATAAGTGGAATATGAAAGCATCAAGTCTAGCATAGCAAGTAGAGCACGATCACATATCATCATCAACAAAATCCTCATCCGCAACTGGATCAACATGTTCATCTTATCATCCCACAAAGCATCTAACAAAATGCAATGGAGGCAAGTACAAAATTACTTAGTGTTGGTCCCAGAGAAGGGTGAGAATATAGTCAGAGAGGGGTGAATGACTATATTGGAGTTTCAAAAACATTTCTTATTTTTAAAAGATTTTGGGCAGCGAATAAGTCCCTTCTTAAAAGTTGTTTCAAAGTAGATTAAAAACACACAGAGTATAAATAAAATGCAGTAAAGAAATTATGTAAAGTAAATTGTAGTAAGTAAATGAACACAAAGGTTATAGTGGTTCGGGGTGGTGTAATCTCTTAATCCACTCTTCTCATGTGATGATTGGAGGAATTCACTATTGTATTTCACCAATACAATAGTATGATTGTCCTTGGCTACACAATCTTCACAATCTTAAGACTATCACTCCCTGGCTACAAAAGCTTAAAGTGACTCGAGCCTTCCTGCTTTGCTCCTTGAGAACAAATCCTTCAGAGGGACTATCACTTCAAATGGTGCAATTCCTTCTCAGATGATCTGATTCAATTGCTTCAGTTTGGTGTGAATTGGATTCACAATTGGATGATCAGACTTAGCACTTGATATGGATTTGATGCTCTGTTTTCTGAGTATGATCAGCTAGATTTTGCTCTTTAGTTCAAATTGAAGGCTTGTGAAAATGATAGTGTTTCAGCACTTTTTCCTGTGTATTTTTTTATTTTTTTTTCTTGTCTATCAATGCCTTCTATTTATAGCCTTGATTATCCTTGATTTTGAAATTTCGTCCATTGGCTATTTAATGCTGAGAATAATCCTTGATTTAATCCTTGATTATTCCTTGATTTTATTCTCCTCAATTTAGTAATCCGGATTTTCTTCAAACATTCTTCATAAAATCCGTCCTTGATTGATTCTAAAATAATTGCTTGATTTCTTTTAACGTTCTCAAATGCAGATTGCATACTTCACTTGCTTGTTTCTTAACTTGGATGTTGCTTAACCGGTACAGTGAATCTGCTTGTAAGATGTTACTTTCCTGTTGAGATTCTCTTCACCATTCTTCTTGATAGTCAGCCGGTAGAGCCTTCAATTAGCCATTTTTCTGTTTTCCTTTCTACATTGATCTTTCAATGTCTAAGTATGCTTATTTTTCACTGATCCTTGATTTGTGTGAGATCAGTGTACACCATATTTAAAGAATAGATTCCATCACTTGTGAAAGGTTTTAAACTTACCCAAGGTTGTCACAGACTCCCCTGGTTATAAGTTAGGTCATAGGTCCAAACTTCACTGAGCTAGTTCCTTGGCTGTCCTTACTGAGCTGTTCCAATGATTTTACTGAGCCGTCCTACCAGTCTGTTACAGTTCTTGTCTAACTGAACTTATACAACATGTTAGACTTCTAAGTAAAGCCTATACCAGCATTAATGATAATTTTGGACTTATTCCAGGCTTTCTATAACAGCTAGTATGGCCATCATCAAAACAAATAAAATGTTCCTAACAATTTCCCCCTTTTTGATGATGCCAAAACCCTCATAAGCCTCTTGAACTTTGTACTTTGAATTCCTTCCATTTCCTTCCAGTCAATCTCTAAAGACTTCCATTTCCAATACTCCAATGCAGTGTTGTAGGAAAGGCCTAGGAATGACTTTTAGTTGAAGAGCCTATTGAAATCCGGCATAGTTTCATGTGCACTTGGCTCTTTAAAATATTTTTCCAATCTACCATTTGCTTCAGCAATGCGTGGGTCTGCAAACTTCAGATCCTTGTAAATTACCCACTGTTGCTGGGGATTCAATCTGCCTATAGGTTTGAAAATTTTCACCATGTTGTTGAACTCATCTTGTCTTTCACTAGACAACTCTTTTGGCCCCTTTGCAGTGAGAGATACTGATTGGTTTGCTCTACTGCCAGATGCTCCTTCCCTAGTTCTTTGCTTTAGAGAAGCATATTCTATTTTTACATCATTGTACATCTTTGCCCTATATATCTTTAACTCATCATATTGATAACCAAGCCAGTCTACCCAAGCTTCATCTTGTGACCAGTTAAGATATAGACTGTCTTGGACTCTGAAAAATTCTTTCACATTTTCCAGTAATGCTGCATCTCTTTCTTCCATGTTTCTGTAGGTGGTGAAATGCCTCTTCTAACCAGAGAGACTTCCAGCCGTGTGTCTTTGTCCACTGCCACTGCTTCTGTTGGTGCTAGAACGATGTTGGCTTCCTGAACTTCTTTGTTGACTAGATCCAGGCCTTTGTTGATTTCCCAATCTATCTCTGTCATCATCTCATTTTCGCACTGGGAAAGGCAGTCTAGGGCATGGTTCATTTTTAGTTCTTTCCCTTTCCTCCGATGCTTTCTTCTGCTATTCTTCAGCCTCAGCTCTGACTCTCAGTTCTATATCTCTGGCTCTGAGATGTTCATATATAAAATGTGGGGGTCTAACTGTTGATCCTTCAGGCTTATCACTTTTTCCCCCTTTTTGGCAGCATCATCCTGCTGTTGTAACAGAATACTGTTGGTTGTTTCGGTTGTACTTATCAGACTATCTAGCTTGGATTCAATAGATGTGAACTTTTTGTCATGATTCTAATAGTGTTTTGACTATAGGTTCCATTCTGGAGCCTATTGAAGATGCCAGAGCCTGATTTTCAAATGAGACATTCTTTTTCAACCCTGTGAGTCTGCTGGAGAGATTGATGTTCATCTTACACATGAAATCATTTTGTCGTTGCACAACCATATTTTGTGCATCTATATACTCTACAACTGCTTGAAATCTATGCTCTATAGATTGACTTTCAGCCTTGAAGGTTGCTGACATAGTACTGAGATAGAGTGCTTGTTGTTCTAACTCATCCACCAAGGCATCTACTGCTGATTGAAAGGATTCGTTTGATATACCAGGAGGAAGTTGAGGAATATCTTGCCTTCCATCCACTGGTGTTTTTTTGAACTGGTTCAGGTTCATTTTTCTGTTGTATGATGGACCAGTTCAAGTTCCTGGTTGCGTACAACTGGTTGAGTAACATCAACATCACCTTCTCCCTCCTCAAGCACTTGAGTAGTTATGATTTCAAGTGCAGCAACTTCTCATATTACCCCTTTCCTGTTGCCAGGAATTGACTTTCTTTGGTGTTGCGGCGGTGATCCGATGTCCAACACTCTTTGTTGCATCGATTGATGTATCAACAGATAGTTGTTTTCTAGTGTGACTTTGCTCAGGAGTACACTCAGCTGCCTCAGTCTGCTGGTCATTTTTCTTAGCTGATGGTGGTTCCTTAGCAGTTCCTTGTTCAGCTGTTGCGGCCTCACATTTGATTTGTTCCTTTTAGCCGTCTAAAAAAGTAGGTGGCCCACTCAAATTCCAGACCATGGTAGATAATTCCCATAAGTCTCATTCTGGCCTCGATCATTGTTAAGGCCATATTTATATGATTATTAAAGGTTTATTTCATTATTATTTTCCCCACATTTGCATAATTTACATGAGAATTAAGGGTTTAAGTGTAAATATTGAGTAAAGATGATTTTAAGAGGGTTGTATGCAAAATTGATGATTTTAAGTGTTAATTTAATGGAATTATTATTAGTTGAGTTTTATTACATTTTTGCATTGTTTATTTATCATGTAGGTGTTGATTTTCGTGCTATAAGTGGATAAATGAAGCTCAAGTCGAATTATAAGAGATAGAGTTGGAATTGGCTTGAAGAAATTGGATAAAGATGAAGAGATCCGATCCTCAGCAGTTCAAACGGGCGTCTACTGATCTTGAACGAGCGTCTAGAAGTGAACTGGCGTCCATGCAGCGTCCAGAATCGTATTTTACATTCAGAGAGTTCAGACGGAGGATGAACGAGCGTTTACTCAGCGTCCAGGCATTCTGGACGGGCGTCCACGAGACCAGACGGGCGTTCAAGGCCGACTTAACCCTAGCCGACATCAAAATTCTATATATAGCAGCAGCCTCTCAACCCTAATTCATACCACATAATTGAGATCGCAATTTTACACCAAAAAGCTGCGGCCACAAGCCTTTTTATACAGAGATGAACTTCTCCAACCCAACAATCATCTTCAACATGATTGTTGGCTAAAAGCCTTGCAGTGAGTCGACGGAGGAAGCCTATCATCAACACAAACCAACTAGAGAATTCGATGCTTAAGTTTAGTGAGTTTATTTCATAGTTTTTCATTACTTTGGATCTGTTTTGTATTGCTTAAGTTTTATTGAATTAAGATTTGATGAAACGATCTATGTTTAATTTATGCTTGAATAAATTTATGAAAGTCTGGTATTTGAGTTCTCTTTTATTCAAAGTAATGCATCTAATTGTGTTTTAAGAGATTATGCATGATTAGTTGAGTAAGAGTTTGGAAACAATCTCGTGATTTCGTTTTGATTGCATGTTTAGTTTGTTTGAAAAGATAAACGAAACCCTAGAATTTGGTTGAAGAAATTTAATTGAATTCGTGAATAAATCACTACTAAAAACTATGTCTTTTTAATCACCGTCTAGTTGGATTGTTGGTTGATAGGTGGAACCTAGTCGCCTTGCTGTGTTTTCCTTTAATTGTTTATTAATCAAATCGTTTAGATTAAGTTTAGTTTAAGTTCTAGTTATATAAACCCTAGTTTCCTGCCGTTTTCCTGCACTTTTCTGCTTCAGTTCATAATCAGACGCTCGTCCGCAATAGCAGACGCTCGTCCATTAGATTTAGTTTCCAGACGCTCGTTCACTTTAGTGAACGCTCGTTAAGGGTCAAATTGTAGTGCTTTTAAGGATATATTTCACCTCAATTTCCCCCATATACGTATGATTTTCATAGAATTCGAGGTTTATAGTGAAATATTGAGTGAATGGTGATTTAAAGAGTTAAATATGAAAACGTATCAATTTATACGATTATTTGATTGTTTTATATGGTTTTGGATATTGTTACGTTTTTGTGGTGTTTGGATGCAATGTAGATACATGTTTTTGACTTGGAAGAGGATAAAGATGGAGATAAAGCTTGGAATGAAGCTTTCAAGCAGCCGAACTTCCGATGCAGTTCTTGATATGATATACACTGATTTGACTCTCGACCTCAAGATAAGATTTGTAGGGCTTGAAGAGAGGATTCTACAGGATCTTGAATCACTTCATTCCGACTTACGAGGCCCGAGATATGAGCGTTACAAGTTTGGATAATGATGCTGAATTCAAGTAGAAAATCCCGAAAAATACTCGGAATATGACGGGCTAGTCAAAAAGGTGTTTTCTGAAGAAGAGTCCTTAATGAAAGTTGTAGAGTTTTCCGAGAGCTTAATTATGACATTCGGATCATAATTTTTGGAGGTCTACAACTCAAGATATAAATTTTAGAAGTTTTCCATGCAAGGAATTTGGTTCAGAGTCTTCAGCACTTTCTTGAACGAGCGTCCTACAAATTAGACGGGCGTCCAGACCATTATTGCCACAGCCGACATACTTTATTCCTTAATGAATTAGGATTCTCCCAGCCGCCTTATTTTCTTTTATGCAATATCCTAATTGAAATAACAAATATTCAGCCGCAATTCAAAAGGAGAAAGCAGCCGACATTAATACCTATATATATGTGCTGCTGCTCAAACCCTATATCGCATAATTCGATCAAAATTTTCCAGCGGCTGATACACAGGAGCAGCGGCAGTTTGTAGTTCCAAGGCCGGTCACCCGAGCCTTGTGCTCGGGTGATCCGGGGTTAGATTAGGATTTCTTTTTCTTTTGTTTGTCAATTCGTGGAGTCAATCATTGTACCAAACTATGTGAGTTTAATCCCTTTTTAATTTATTCAATCTCTAGTTTACTTTCATGATCTCAATTTATTTTGTATCTTTTTATGCGATTATGATGCTATTGTGTGAACGTATATCGAGAGATTGTTTACTAATTGATATGTTTACAACATACGGAAGTTGCGTAAACTAGATCACCATAGAAAGATAGGATTTTTAATCATTAATGATGACAAGTTAATTGATTGATTATCTAGGTTGATAGGTTCTAAAATACGAGAGTTAACCTGAATCTAAGCCTTCGTTTTGTTTGGTAAATCGATCTCAACATTCGGAAGATGAGAGATTGATAAATTGGATTCACTAAGGAATTAGGAATCCATAGCTTGAGATTAAATTCACTAAGGAATTAGGGATTTGTATCTCGTGTAAAGGTGAAACCACAATTTGAATTAAAATCATGAGAATAACTAGGATTGAGATCACTTAGTTTGTACATTGTTTGAGCCCATGTATCGTTAGTTTAGTTTAGATTGTTTTATTGTTTTTCCTAAATTTAGTTTATCGTTTTATTGCTTTTATATTTTCCTGGCTTTGGATTAACAATCCTCTGTCCAGTTTATTTTCCGTTTTAGATTAGGATTAGTTATTTGTTTTAATAAAGAGGAATTAGTGAAATTAGATTCAACATCCCAATTCCCTGAGGATCGATACCCGTACTTATCCAACTTTACTAGCAACTACTCGGTATTCGGCCGGTTAGGAGGTAGTTTTGCATGGTAGTATAGGTTTATAAATTTTCTTTTGTTTTAATGATGCAAAATCTCCCCAACAAAAGTGGCGCCGTTGCCGGGGAATAGGTGTCATGTTGAATCTAGTTTTGTTAGTTCTCGATTTTGTTACGTTTTGTTTTTCGTTTTTAATAAAAGTAGCGTATACCAAGTTGAGAGTTTTTATTTTGCCGTGTTTCGATGACCGTTAGGTTAAGAATGTGCAAAAGTTTTTTACTCAACTTGTTTTACGTGAAGTTTATATGTTTATGTGTTACCTAGTCTAACCCCTGTGCTTAATTTGATAAAGTCATTTGTTGATTTGTGATCGTGTTATTTGTGTGTTGTGTTCATAAGTATTTAGGGTTTTGCTGTGTTTTTCCGCCGTCTGTGCATTCTTGTTGTATGGGCGGCGTCACATTCTATTGGGCGCCCGTCGATTCTTCATCTGCGCAGTGAACGCAGCGTTGGGAAGTATTGGACGCTCGTCCGTTCAAATATTTTCAATCCTGTTCTGATTTAGAGGACCAGACGAGCGTCTATACTTTCTGAACGCCCGTCCGGTCGGTTTCAAAGCGCGACGGCGTCTGCGCAAGGTGGAACGCCCGTCCAGTTCTGAACGCTAAGTGAACGTTCGTCCGGGGTTCAGTCCAGGTTCTAAATTTCTTGATTTTATTTTCAATGCTTTTATTTGATGTGGATTTTTCATTCGAGCTTCTGTGGCTAATTGATTTTTACATAGATGCCCTCGAACTTATATGTTTTTACCTTTCCATCTATGAATCCATGTTAGATAATTGATCAATTCCTTATATATGATTCATCTAGGCATGTTATAGTATTTGTCGGTTCTCGTAAGCTATAATCGTTCTTATGGTTAATTAGTAGCTAATGTCGGTTCCCGTATGCTACATACCGCTCCGATGAATCTTTTAAGCTTTTAAGACTTACGTGCTTCCTTTGTTTTTGTAGTTCATATGGGTAGCTATCGCCGGTTTTCCGTATGCTACGTCCTTTCTCCATATGAGTTATACATGTTTAGATATGATTTGTTGGTTTCCATAAGTCTATCACTTTCGATAAGTCTTAAGGCGTCGGCACTAGTGACAAAGACTGCATGCGTTTATCGTAACTTTGTCATTATGTGGTAGACGTTTATATATATGTCGTGTTGCATATAGTGGGCTAGTTTTCTTTCTTTTAGTTTATTTTCTTTTTGCATATCATTTAAATGCATTTCATTTAGTTGCATTTCATATAGTTGCATTGTTTTTCTATTTTTCCTTTTATTTTTCTTAAGTGTGGTCCTTTATCGGTTTTCGTAATACCACCTAGTTTATTTTTCTTTTTTGAGTGTAGTTAATCGTCGGTTTCGTAATACTACCTCATTTTTATTTTATTTTTAGGATTTTTCACGTAGATTGCATTGTAATGCATTTTCATATAGTTGCACCTAGCCCTACTATTTTGTAATATTCCATGTATATGTCCATCTTTATATGAGCTTAATCTAAAAATTCTCTAGACTTCCTTTCCTCGTGCTTTATATGTTATCTTCCCCCTATCCCGAGGTATTTCATGTTTGTCAAGTGTGTGCGAGGGTATTTGCATTAGCGATTGTGTGCTTTAGGCGATTTCAGGTTTTTCGGTGGATGGTCCACGATCTCTTTGGATTCGTTGAGCATTTCTGCGTGAGGTCGACCCACTTCGAGAATAGCTCCTTTCGGCATACAATCGGCTAAGTTTTCTTTTTCTTTTTCATTACGCACAACTTGAGGACAAGTTGCAATTTAAGTGTGGGGAAGGGGTGGTTTATGTGTATCTACTTTCATTTGCTCATATTAGTTATAATTTTCTATGAAAAGTGCAAAATTTTCAAAATTTTGTTTCAGTCGAGTAACATTTCAATTGCATGCTAGTTTTATAATCGGCACCCTTTAGTTGTTATCAGTAGTCATATCATGTTCTGAGAATAGGTTTAGTAAGTCGATACTCACTTGAACTTCATTTCACGAACCTATTAGATGAAGAGCCAAATATAGAATAGTTTCCGGTTAGTTAAAGGAAAGTTAATTCTTGATACAGATAACACTTATTTAGCATTAATGAAAGTTAAGAACTTGTGCTATACTCACAGTTAGAATCTCAGTACCTTAGTGTTTTGAGAACTTTGAGAGTCTTGAATGTGTTAGAAATATATTTGACCGAGAGTTTCCAAAGAGTTTGAAAAATATAAAAATATATATATCTATAAATAATAAATGAATAGAATTTCTTTATGGGAATTTTGTTTGTAACTATCACCTCGAGTCCATTTGGATCTGCCCCAAATGGGAGTGTGGTTTACCTTGGACGAGTATGGGTTGAGTGATCTCAGGGTGACTGCCTCTAATGTAGGGGAGTGTGTTATACTTTTGAGACGCGACGATAGGAAATATAAAATGTAAAATATACGCTTTTTGGAACACTAAGTCAAGTTGATCTAAACCCAGTAGAGACCCGAGAGGTATTTTCTTGGTACTAAGCAAAGGAATTTAGTTGTGAGTTAGTTACTATGTTCTTGGTAATTAGTTTTGTTAGGTAAGTCTTTGTAGATAGAATGAAGTTTCGTTTAGTTGACCGGATAAGCTGTTAGTGCTTGATGTATTATATCAAGAGAGGATCGGTGGAAGTTTAGTAGGTTCGCACACACATCACCGAGTGAGGTCGATTTCTTTGAATACTAGCTTATCATGATTTTGATGTATCTCGTGTCGGGTTATGTGGATTCTTGATAGTATGTTCTTGTTTTGTCTTGCTCGGGACGAGCAAGGTTTAAAATCATGGGGAGTTGTTAAGGGTCAAATTGTAGTGCTTTTAAGGATATATTTCACCTCAATTTCCCATATATACGTATGATTTTCATAGAATTCGAGGTTTATAGTGAAATATTGAGTGAATGGTGATTTAAAGAGTTAAATATGAAAGCGTATCAATTTATAACGATTATTTGATTGTTTTATATGGTTTTGGATATTGTTACGTTTTTGTGGTGTTTGGATGCAATGTAGATACATGTTTTTGACTTGGAAGAGGATAAAGATGGAGATAAAGCTTGGAATGAAGCTTTCAAGCAGCCGAACTTCCGATGCAGTTCTTGATATGATATACACTGATTTGACTCTCGACCTCAAGATAAGATTTGTAGGGCTTGAAGAGAGGATTCTACAGGATCTTGAATCACTTCATTCCGACTTACGAGGCCCGAGATATGAGCGTTACAAGTTTGGATAATGATGCTGAATTCAAGTAGAAAATCCCGAAAAATACTCGGAATACGACGGGCTAGTCAAAAAGGCGTTTTCTGAGGAAGAGTCCTTAATGAAAGTTGTAGAGTTTTCCGAGAGCTTAATTATGACATTCGGATCATAATTTTTGGAGGTCTACAACTCAAGATATAAATTTTAGAAGTTTTCCATGCAAGGAATTTGGTTGAGTAGTCTTGACACTTTCTTGAACGCAGGCGTCCTACAAATTAGGCAGGCGTCCGGACCATTATTGCCACAGCCGACATACTTTATTCCTTAATGAATTAGGATTCTCCCAGCCGCCTTATTTTCTTTTATGCAATATCCTAATTGAAATAACAAATATTCACCCATAATTCAAAAGAGAAAGCGGCCGACATTAATACCTATATATATGTGTTCTTTGCTCAAACCCTATATCGCATAATTCGATCAAAATTTTCCAGCGGCTGATACACAGGAGCAGCGGCAGTTTGTAGTTCCAAGGCCGGTCACCCGAGCCTTGTGCTCGGGTGATCCGGGGTTAGATTAGGATTTCTTTTTCTTTTGTTTGTCGATTCGTGGAGTCAATCATTGTACCAAACTATGTGAGTTTAATCCCTTTTTAATTTATTCAATCTCTAGTTTACTTTCATGATCTCAATTTATTTTGTATCTTTTTATGCGATTATGATGCTATTGTGTGAACGTATATCAAGAGATTGTTTACTAATTGATATGTTTACAACATACGGAAGTTGCGTAAACTAGATCACCATAGAAAGATAGGATTTTTAATCATTAATGATGACAAGTTAATTGATTGATTATCTAGGTTGATAGGTTCTAAAATACGAGAGTTAACCTGAATCTAAGCCTTCGTTTTGTTTGGTAAATCGATCTCAACATTCGGAAGATGAGAGATTGATAAATTGGATTCACTAAGGAATTAGGAATCCATAGCTTGAGATTAAATTCACTAAGGAATTAGGGATTTGTATCTCGTGTAAAAAGTGAAACCACAATTTGAATTAAAATCATGAGAATAACTAGGATTGAGATCACTTAGTTTGTACATTGTTTGAGCCCATGTATCGTTAGTTTAGTTTAGATTGTTTTATTATTTTTCCTAAATTTAGTTTATCGTTTTATTGCTTTTATATTTTCCTGGCTTTGGATTAACAATCCTCTGTCCAGTTTATTTTCCGTTTTAGATTAGGATTAGTTATTTGTTTTAATAAAGAGGAATTAGTGAAATTAGATTCAACATCCCAATTCCCTGAGGATCGATACCCGTACTTATCCAACTTTACTAGCAACTACTCGGTATTCGGCCGGTTAGGAGGTAGTTTTGCATGGTAGTATAGGTTTATAAATTTTCTTTTGTTTTAATGATGCAAAATCTCCCCAACAATCATGACATTCATGGCTCCTAATTTTCCTTCAATGTTCTTTCCATTCAGTAAGCTGAACTCATTGAAAGGCTTCTTGAGAGCAGATCTTAGGCAGTTGAATTTTTTGTTTTCCGCGGTGGCATCCTTTCCACTTTCTAGCCAAATGCATCCATGTCTTGTGGAACAAGTCCCACTTTTGCGTACCCTTGATTCGAGAGTTCAAGATGCTGGTGAATTACCTTCACCATAAACACCACCTCTGTGCCATTGATAGTGGCAACTATCTTGTCTTCGCTTTCTTCACCATCTTCAGCAAGTAGTCCAAAAACATATGTGGCGGTTTTCCAGAAGGAAATGAGAGTCTCATAGCAAATGCCAGTAATATGAGGGTTGAGAAAGGTCATCAGCCCTAAATCTTTGCATCCATCCACCAATCGTGTTGCTTGTTCATCATCTTTCCACAGGTTTTTAAAGTGTATTGGTTGGAAAAATGATCATGTTGCAATTGATACCTCATACAGTTTGCCGGACTTAGCATTTGAGGAAGATTAGGCCATTTCTGAGATTTTTGAGAAAAATCTTTGAAATTTCTTGAGAAAATAGGGTTTAAGAAATTCAAAGAGGGCATAAAGTTTGAGAAAAATCTGAAGTGTTGGTTAAATAGTGGAGATATGATAGTGTGAACGCGGTTGAATATGGAGAGATTTTGGTGGAGTAATGGCGTGATTTTGTGTTATAAATTGCGGTTAACAATGATAATGGGAGAGAGGATTGAGGCATGAAATGATAGTGCCCAGGAATCGAGGCATTGCCGTCATTCTCTCTTTTCAAATAAAAACCTCCATAAAATAATCCTTGTGTCAAATAAAAAATCCATGTGTGTAATCTTCACAAAATAGAACTCCATAACTCTCTGATTTTCCACATGTGTAAAAAATGATTCATTTCACACTATACTTCGTTGTTTTCTCCATAGCATTTAGCTGTTAAGTGACTTGGCTGATCACTAGGCCGGTGAAGTGGCCTATTTACTAAGATGCAGCATCAAAACTGTTCCTAACGATCGGTGAAGTGGACTTCGCTGGTACCAGTGCCTTACCTGCCAAGTGAGCGCACCCAAAATGACAAAGGTTCAGTCAGCTGGTGAAGTCACTCCACTATTACTCCAGTTAGTTGCTCCTTGTAACTTAATCAGTTTCGATCATTCCCAACTCAGTTCTTAACTTACAAAATATTTCATGACTGAGTGGTTTTGTGAAAATATCAGCCAATTGTTCTTCTGTCGATATGTATCTCAAAATTACATCTCCTTTCTTCACACGATCTCTGAGAAAATGATGTCTCACATCAATGTGCTTTCTTCTTGAGTGAAGCACTGGATTCTCTGTAATTGATATTTCACTTGTGTTATCACACATGATTGGAATTGTCTTCTCTTCTATTCCATAGTCTCTTAGCTGTTGTCTGGTCCATAATACTTGTGCACAACAACTACCTTCTGCTATATATTCTGCTTCAGTTGTTGAGGTAGATAGGGAATTCTGCTTTTTACTGAACCATGACACTAGTCTGCTGCCTAGCATCTGACAAGTTCCTGAAGTGCTTTTTCTGTCAATTTTGCATCCAGTATAGTCTGAATCTGAATAAGATATCAATTTTAATCCACCATCTTTTGGATACCAAATTCCCACATTGATAGTGTGCTTCAAATATTTGATGATTCTCTTAGCTGCTAACAAATGAGATTCCTTTGGTTGAGCTTGAAATCTTGCACATACTCCTACAGCAAATGTTATATCAGGTCTGCTTGCAGTTAGGTAGAGTAGAGATCCAATGATTCCTCTGTATAAACTTTTGATCAACATCCTTCCCATTTTCATCATTTCCAAGTATAATTCTTGCACACATAGGTGTTTCAGAGGTTCCACTAGTGTCCATACCATATTGTTGATTAAGTCTTTTGTATACTTTTCTTGATTGATGAAGATTCCATCTTTCATCTGTTTCACTTGTAATCCAAGGAAGTAGTTGAGCTCTCCCATCATACTCATTTGGAATTTGCTTTTCATCAGATTTGCAAACTTTTCATACAGCTTTTCATTTTCTGATCCAAAAATGATATCATCTACATAGATCTGAACTAGCAAGGTGCTTGTTCCATCTTCTAGTTTGAAAAGAGTCTTATCAATGGTCCCTTTGCTGAATCCATTGTTGATCAGGAAATGTGATAGTGTCTTGATAACGCCCTAAATAGTACCATTAATTATACCTTTATTTGCCCCGAATCATGCTTAAGAGGGGATAGAGAGGCTCGTTATCATATGGAATATGTGTTAAATGCTATGTGCATGATTGTAAGTTTATGATTCTGCATCTGTGTTATTATCCCATAGATTTGGTACTGTTTTGTCATGTTTTCTGTACTTTTCAGGATGTACCAAAATCTGGGTTAGCTAAGGACGGATCTAGACTGAAAGAAAGACATTGGGCCAAGTGAATGAAGTCCCGGAAGAAATCTACCAGAAAAAAGGATAAACAACTCGGTTGGTTTACCGAATCCCAGGCCTAGTTTACCGAGAACTTGGAGGACAAGAAACTGAATTCTGACGCCTCTACTAGGTCGGTTAGGGTTTTATTGAGTCATACGTCGGCTAATATCTATATATGGCCGCAGAACACGAATTACAAAGTGTGTCTCCATTTTGCACCAAAACACTTTGATAAATTTTATACAATTTGATGAAATAAAGTTCTTATAAGCTTTTGGTGATTTATTATCTGGTTTCCTCCCCTCCATGCCATCTCTAGCTTGAGTAGATCAAGCTAGATCTCCATAGTTGAAGGTATGAAGCTTTGAACGTTCCTTTATGTCTTTATTATGGTATGTCTACTTGTATTTACGTGTTATAGTTGATCTTCTTGTTTAACAACCCTATAATTTACTTGAATTAATCAGAACGAACAATGTAGATTCCAGAAATAGGAAATGCCGCCCCCGGTAAATCGGCGGTCTATACCGTTTTACCGAGGCAATAATTAAAAACCCTAATCTGGAGATTCGGCGTCAGCTACGTTGATCGGCTGAGTTTAATTAATGATGAGGTTAGATCTGGCCAATTTTCTTATTGTATTCGTAAATTAACACAAAGGACTTGCAAGGTGAAGTGTTAGTTAGGACAATGTCTTGATGGATCCTTAGGAACGTGCTAGTCATTGTCTATAGCTGCTTAGGAGGTTTTCGGTCTCATGCCGGCATCTCTAGATCTTACTACGTATGGGCTAATACAACCAACAAAGGAGGTTAGTTGCATATAGATTGTCTGCTTTCCTTACAATGGAAGTAGATAGGAATATGAGATGCCTCCGTAGCTAAAACTGAATTAAAACGTTCAATTGATTTAAGGAAATTATGTGCGAAAGTAAACATAAGGATTAACTAGACCAAGTTAGTAGGTAGGTGGGGATGGGGAAGGAATACCATGTTTCTTTTAAGTTTATCGTTGGTCAATGACCATATTTGTTCTCTTAATTACGTTAGACTCGTTTATACTTGAGTTGCATTGTCTTTGTGGGATCAACCTTGATTCACCCTTTCTATACTACGATTGACCTAGTACTTTTGCTAGTATTAAGTGACTTACACGCGGCATCAAGTTTTTGGCGCCGTTTCCGGGGACAATGGCCAATTTCAAGAATAAATAATTTTAACGATAATTAAGAAGTTGTTGTTTTCTTTTAATTTTTCTTTTTGAGTCTTGAGTCGTGAAATAAACCTACATCGTTTTACTGCCAGAATAAGAAATTCTAATCCCAGGTCACCGTGTGTTGCCCCCAATTTACCGAGGGTCAGGAAATCAAATTCTGACAGCCTTTGTGTTTCTATGTATATCCCTATTAGTTTTAGTTAGTAGGACCGCAACAGTTGGGTCAAATCCCAACTGAGACGGGAGTTGCTAACCGTTTTCTATGTTTTTCTTTTGTCTCTTTCACAGGAATCTCAGGACACTTCGGAAATTCATTCAGCAGGAGTTGAAAAAGGCAAAACGAGTCAAACGCTATGACTCATACAGTGTTGAATATCAAACCAATCTCCATGTACCCAGGATCAAAAGTCAGAGGGCAATACGAAGCGAATAAGAAACGAGTGGAGGACGTAGAATCACTTAAACGGAAAGTCAAAGAGAACCCGAAAAAGTATGAAACGTATCGGCCAGGTAAGTTTCCTATTGAATTGATTGATATATCTTCTGATTATGATTCCGATGATCCCGAAGAGGATCTGGACACTATGTTCTCTGAGCTTGAGGATTACTGATGTAAGTCAACTAGATGATACTTTTTACGATGTTTTATCACCATTTCTCATGCATTTAGTGATGTTTTTGTATCAATTCAAGTCATTATTTTCTTAGTTTCATCCACATGTGTAGATAGTATTTATTATATAAAATATCATGTT
Source organism: Gentiana macrophylla (assembly GCA_026214975.1). Taxonomy (NCBI): domain Eukaryota; kingdom Viridiplantae; phylum Streptophyta; class Magnoliopsida; order Gentianales; family Gentianaceae; genus Gentiana; species Gentiana macrophylla. The sequence continues at coordinate 90,078,164 of CM047806.1, forward strand.
TTGATAAGTTTTGTACCGGTTATAGTAACCGGAGCGTCGTGTCGGGTTTACGCTTGGTATTTTTGTGTTGTATTGCAGGATTATAGGTTAACCAAGACCCTGAGTGACGCCATGTGTTGAGCTAAACACGTATTTTGAGGGCTAGAAGATTATGCCGGAAGCTATCGAGTTCAAGCGGATCATTTGTCATTAATGCTTCTACCGTAACATATCTTCAAGAGACATTTGACCCAACTTAGAGGACGCATTCGGTCTGGACTTCTTCACAAGAGTTGTAGATCTTCGAACAATCTTTCCAACGCATCTTGAATCACTCAAATCGAAGGTCTACACGTAAAGTTATGATCAATTTACTGAAGACATTCTAGTACCGAACCACCTGTCGAGCCGAACTTCTTGCAGCTCGGCTCGTTACGCGTTTTCACCCGAAAAAGACGATTGCTGTCCTAGCCAAATTCCACCACAAATTAGGATATAATTCCACTTGTAACATTAAGTATTCTTAATTTTGATTTCTAGAATCATTTAATGGAACCAAGTTTTCATCCTTTTGGGTGTGAACACCATTGGAGCACTTCAAGATCTTGAATGCAAGTTTCTCTTCTTAAAGTTGATAGCTTTTGGTTGGGTAAATTCTTAATTTTTACTTTGAATTAATTGTTCTTATGATTATGAATGTTTACATTGACAAGTTTGTGTCTTTAATCATGAGTGGCTAGCTCACCACTAGCCAAGATGGTGTTGTAGAATTAGTGTAATCTCTTATGTTGATTGGGAATGATTGTTCATGTTGTTTAGTTTCAATTGTTGTGAATCTTTTCCTACTTGCATTGTATGGTTTGCTTGTGTTGGAGTAATTAACTAATGCTTGCATTTACATACTTAATGGAGACCGAAAGGAGATATTAGGTGTGAGAAGAGGGTAGGAGAACCGGAAGGTAAAATTGACCATTCGAGGCATTCGATTTCTTATCCGGGGATAGTTGACATTGTCATTGCATTCAAGTGCTTATCATACCAATTCATTAGGTTTAGGATACCTATGCCAAGGAGGAGATATAGAGTAGTTTCATACAATCGTATGAGGGGGAACTACTTGATTAGGAATGCACCATTTCACACTTTTGAACACCTTTGGTAGGTTGGAAGGAAATCATTCCCATGATACTACAAGAGAGTTCCTAGTCTACACATTGTCTTGGCTAGGTTTTTTTTATCATTTTATCACCCTTTGTAGTAGTAGACTTTTAGATACATTTACTTTCTTGTATTATTGCGACTTAGATCAAGATAATAATAGTTTTCTGGTGTTCAACCTCACAATCCTCGTGGATACGACCTTGACCACTTACTAGACTACAATTGGCCCGGTACACTGCCGGTTAGATTGGACACCTAGAAAGTCTCCATCAATTACCCAGACTCTGATAGCATAGTGAAGCTAGGAGACCCCAGGACGTTTCGACTCCCGAGCTCAATCAACGGTGTATCTGTAGGTTTAGGGCTCTACGACTCCGGTTCGAGTTGCAATATTCTTCCTTTCTCCCTCTGTCAGACAATTAAGATTCAGGTAACCATGGACCAAACCCGGTCCATGATCTTTGTCGATCGAACCAAAGATATGCATGCCGGTCTGCTAAAGAATTGCACAATCAAGGCAGGACGATCCACATTCCTAATAGATTTCACAGTCTTAGACATACCGGAAGATCCTAGTGCCCCAGTTTTATTAGGAAGGCCTTTCTTAGCGACCATCCGTGCAATCATGGATTATGATAATGGGGAAATCACTCTAAGGTTGAACAATGATGCTGTAACAGTTAAGGTCCTAGAGCCCTAGACAATAGGCCTGAAAGTTGATGATGACTTTTGGTTCTGGAAGGTTAAACTTCTGGAGATAAGAGATGAGAGGTCTGGGCATCGAGAGGTTCTTATAGAAACGTGTGAGCAGGAGTTTATGAGATTAATGCTTAGAAAACACGATGAGCAGGACCACGACAAGACGCTCGCGGAAGCCAGTTCTTCTGTATTGCGTAGTGAAAAGGTAGAGCCAAAAGGAGAGAATGTTGAATCCATGGGCATAAAGGTTAAATCTCAAAGCAGAGGAAGACTGAATGCACGGGCAAAATGGGAAAATCATGCCCGGTGAAGAGCTCAGAAAGTTTCTGTGAAAAACTAAGAGATAGCACTCCTAGAGGATAAGGACAAATGAGTAGGGAAGTGCATGACGGTTAAGACCTCAAAAGTGCAAGTTTGGCGAGTTAAAGCCCCGACCTTTGACTGAGTGGAGACACGAAGGTAAGTCGAGCTAGCGACTATAAACTCAGAACTATCTCTTGAACCCTTATTTAGGATAAGAGTCAATAAAAGTAACCGGATGAAATGACGAGCTTTCTTTCATCCTACAGCACCCTTAGGCTTGAAACCGATGGATGTTGAGATGGTTGTTTTTACTCGTTGTGGATTCTAGTGAAGTAGGTTAGGATCGAGTCGGAAACAACAGGAGAAGGAGTAAGAACTAGTGAATTGAGGTCCGGATTGAGAAGTAAGTTAATGTAAGGTGTGCAGAACAGGAACTGAGAAAATCTAGAGAAAAGTTGATCCCAGTAAATCGGTCATATATCCAGGTTTACCGAGCTAGGTTTTGTCTATTTTTGCGTGTCAGAATTAAGATCAAACCCTTCGGTGACACGTGATGGACACAAGTTGCATCTGTCAGCCCCCAGTCAGCAGAAACGCCCATTTTCCCCTCTTTTCTATCATTTCCTCCATTCCTACACTCCACCATTACTCCACCTCAATCCCATCAATCAACCCCTCAATCCCCTCACCACCATTACTCCTCTAACCCACTATCCCACCAAATCCTTTCATCTTCTATATTTTTCTCCTATTTAAACAACCATTCACCATCATTCTTCTTCATCATTAACTACATTCTCAATCTTCTTCACAAACTTTCTCTATTTTTCTTCTTTTTCATAGAATTCGGCCACCATCACCACCCATCACCACCATTACCACGACCACTATCAACCATTTTCCTTCCATCTAAACATCCAAAACACCCTTTTTCCATCTTCTATTGTTGTGTGGTACTGCTGTGACATCGTTGTTGCTGCAGTTTGTCTTCTTCCATCATCAGCAGCACAATCCCAAAAAAAAAGCGGAAAAACTAATACCGGTAAATCGGCAGCAAGGTCCAGTAAAACAAGGGTCCATTTTCAGAAATAGAATCAGTATATCAGCAGTCTCTCTATCCAGCCACTATGGGTCCAAAATGCAGCAGAACTGTTTGTCGTTGTTGGTCCCTTGAAAAGGCTTTGGTTAAGTTTAGAGGGGGGTGAATAAACTTAACACTTAAAACTTTTGGAGTAAACAAACTCAAGAACTTCAAAGACTCACGATACTTGATAGTCTGTGACCTTGATAGTCTGCTGACTATTGAGTTTACTGAATTTGTGCAGCGGAATTATATCAAAAATTAAGCCTTATTACTTGTTGTAAAATATGACACTAAGTATTAGATACTCAGTAGTGTATGTGTGTGATTTCAGTTGCTAGATTCAGTAGGTTGATGTGTGTAATAAACTAAATGCAGAAAGTAAGTGCAGAAAGTAAGTAGGCAGATTTTATAGTGGTTCCAGGTGGTGTAATCAACAGGGTGGTGTAATCAGTAAGTTCAACAGGGTGTTTTTCTTGATAAGAAAATGCAGCTCAGAATTATCTCTTGTTTTTCCTTAATTTTCATCATCTTTTTCTGAGATAGAAGTCCTCTATTTATAGGTAGGAATGCTTGTGACATATATTTGAAATTCAAATATAGCCGTTCCAGATTTTGTCCTATTTGACTTGCTTTCTATCACTGTTCATAGTACTGACACAGTCAGATCTTTTTTTTTGTGAATGCGATCTGTCCACCCTTTGACTTGTATCCATTGGATAAAGTCCTGAATCATCCCTACGTCTTTTTAATCTCAACCTTTGATTTGTTTGATAAATCAAAAGTAGTTAGCTGTCCCTATCCTTGTTTTCTTCCAATGTAATCTTCAATAAATCGAGATATATGTATCAGCAGGTTCATGAGTCTGCTGAAATACATACCAGTAAGCTGTACAATAATTCACTGTGTTTAAAACACAATGCAGCTTACTTCTTTTATCTAACTTTTAATTATGAAGTTAGATTACACCTTTTTGCATATAACTAAGTTCCAATCACCATCCAACTTATGGAACTTTGACCTTGTATTAAGGTATATGTAATCGATTTAGGTCATCACAGACTTCCCTAAATTTCGATTCCATATCCTTGACTTTAATCACTAAGTTTGATCCCTTAGCCTTCATTAAGCGAGTTTGAGCCCTAAGCCTTGGTCTTGGCGGAGTTCGACTAGTCACTCGACCTAGCTACCCCATTGATCTAGATTAGTCTCATTGATATAAGTCGGTGACCATTCAAAGGCTTGTTTGATCAAACCTATACAAAGATCAAACTCTAATAAACATATACATTTGATCTAGACATCTTTTTGCCTTTGCACTATAGCAGCTAGTCTGGCACTCATCACTAAAACTCGGGAATAAGTCCAACAATTTCCCCTTTTTGGTGATGATGCCAATACCTCTCCTAACAAACAAAGCAAAAGATTAAAACAAAAACAGAACAAACTTGGTCATTTCTCATTATAATCATTTGTTGAGTATTACTGAGTCTAGAATCAAGCAAATATAAAGCGATTGTAAAGTATCTTTGATCTCTGTCTTTTTCCTTTCTTTCATTGCTTTCTTTGCTTGTTCTTGGTAAGCTCTTATTTCCATGATCATCTCTCTCATCCAGTCATTTTCAATGAGAGAAGTCAATGTGAGGATTCACTTGTTTCCACCAATGCCAAGCTTCAGGAAGAGTTAGATTTATCTCGATGTACCTGAAGCCTAACTTCATGTAAACTCCTTGAACTCATTCGGTGATTCCTTTGCATTTGTGGTAGGTAAACTACTTCCACCTCTACCACCTCATCCACCTCTTCCACCTCTTCTTGAAGCCCTCATGGCTTTAACTCTTGCTTCCCAAATTTTCAAACTCAAAAATGAGTTAAGACCTTCATGAAAGCCCTTGTCATGATAAGGTCTCCTTCTGTTGTTGTACACATTCTTGTATTGCTTGAGAAGATCATCTCAGAAGTGGAAGCTTTGCCAGTGCGGAGTTCTCTAAATGCATTTGTATCAGCTTCCCATCTCTTTTGTGCAAAAATTCTAGCAGCCTCTTTTGCTACTGCTGTTTGACCCTCTTCCCCCTTATTGACATCATCAACAAAACGGGACAGCAGGCCATGTACACTCTCCTGTGTCAACACTAGATTGTTCATCTGACCTTCAATAATCTCAGTCCTAGTGTCAATGGTTGTGATCCTTTCTTGCATAGTTTGCTCCAGCAGGGTTATCCTTTCAGTAAATTTAGGATCCAGTACAGCAGGTTGAGGTGCAACAGCAGGTGCAGCAGGTCTATGTACCTCAGCAAGATTATCCAACTTTTGATGAATAGAGGCAAGTTGGTCTTTCAAAAATTTCTCCTTCAGTGTGTTGCCTGTTTTATTCCCCTCACATCTTATGTTAAATCAGCAATGGCATACTGAGTAGATGTGTATCCTGAAGCAACTGTCTCAGTAGACTTTCTATTGTTGTCCACCATGTTCATCAGTTCTTCAAATCTTTGTTCCCGTCTATCAAGTTGAGTCCTTAATTGTGTCATGTCATCCCTGACAGCCCTCAACTCATCCAGGACATGTGCTGGTACCCCACCAGTCATTCCTCCAGCAGCTCCATCAGCAGGCTCTTCTACATTGTATTGTTGCTGCTGACTGCTGATCACCAAGGCATAACTCATATCCCTCCCAGCAGGGTGAGGTCCTTGGTATTCTTCTAAGATAGGATCAATTGCAGGTTCTTCAATCACTGGTTCTTCATCAGTAGATCCTTCCTCATTAATTTGAAATTCTTCATCACTGTAGTCATAGTTCATCAGCTGCTTATCCTCATCAATAACAGCAGTCTGATGACTATCTTTCCTTACAGTGGTCTTGTCTCCAGTAGGCTCTACTACAGCAGCCTCTTCAACAACAACAACAGGGGTTTCCTCCAAACCCAAAGATTGTTCCAACCTTTGTCCAGGTGCTGTTTGTACCTCAGCAACCTGTACCTCTTGTTCCAACCTTTGCTCAGGTTCTGTTTGAACCTCAGCAACCTGAACCACCACTTCAATTCTTGGATCTGGTGCAATTTGTGCCACAATAACCTGATCAGGGAATACATCCATGTTTTCTTTTGAAATTCAACGATATCGGGAATCCTTCTTATAAAATTTGCGACCTTGGATAAAAGTGCCCTCGGTGTCAATCGGTCTTGATATTGAATTGAATCCTCCGAATCGACACTAGGCTCACTGAGATCAGTAACTCTTTCTTCATCCAAATCAACATTCTGTTGATCCTCAGGTTGTTCAACAGGTTCAACAACAAACAAATCATACACCTCACCAACCAATCTGTTTGCACCAATATCTATTCCTTCATTGATTTGTGCCTCCAGTTCATCTATGGTGAGATTTTCCAAATCCTAATCCATTTGTCCAGACTGTTGTCTCTCAGTAGACTGGCTTGTACTAGTAGACTGCCCTACAATTGGCTCATTAATCAATGCAGTCCCATTGGTTTCTCCTGGACTTGATGGATGATTACAACCAGAATCAGATGATGATGATGAATCATCATTGTTATCTCTGGGGTCCCTAAACTTGATACCGTCTTGTTTCTGTTGTTCATCAAAGATATCCATCAATCTTGATTGTAGCAAAGAGGTATCAACTAGTTCCAGTAAACTTTCCACTCCCAACTTTTCAAAACCCCTTTCTTCAAAGTCTGTCATAGGTTGTGCAGCAGGCTTTTGTCTTTTGTAGAATCCAAATTTCCATTGGAAATAATCAGCCACTTGTTGGAGTTTAGGATCAACAAAATCCTCTTTCTTCTTCTTCTCAAATCTTTCAAATGGCATGAATGGTATGCTGGAGGGCAGTTTGTCCACTCTGCTGACCTCTAAAGGTCCCAACTAGCAGAGTCAGAGTTTCTTCAACAGATGCATGTAGGTCAGTAGGTTGCTCAGATTGTATGTGTTCTTACTACCTCCATATGTACCACACTTGATTCCCCCTGACTTATATGCTCATCCGCAGGGTTAGCAGCAGACTGCTCTTCCCCCTGAACTATTACAGGAATTGCAGGGTCTTGTACCAATTTTTCCACTTCCACAGCAGGTGTAGACTCATTGGTTTGTTGTGGTTCTTCTACAAGTTGCTCAACAACAACTTGTGCGATTTGATGAGGCTCGGCATCCTTTGCGGGGAGGATTGATGAGTTTCAACAAAGAGGCTCTGGGGTCGTGATCTGTTGTGATTCTCCAGCAGGTTGCTCAACTACAACCTCTACATCCTCAGTAGGCTTGATAATAGTTAATGGCTCAGCATCAATAGCCTCTCCTACTACTTCTACTTCTTCCTCTACTTCTTCTTCTTATTATTCCCTCTAACTTTCCAAAATTCTCAACTGTTTCCCTTTGCCATGTTTCTTCTTTTTGGCAATCTCTTTCATTCTTTTGGAAAGGGGATCATCTTCAAGATCAATAACTTTCCTCTTTCTACTTGCTTCTTTTGTTGCTCCTTCAAAACTTCAAAGAATAGATCTTCTTCTTCTTTGCAATAAAGAGTTTGAGTAACCTCAATCTCTCTGGTCCTCGGTGGACTCGGTGAGTCTGTCTTTGTTTGCTTTCTTGTCTTTCTAGGCTGTAATAACTCAGTTATTTTCCTAGTATCTGCAGCCTTTCTTTTCTCAGTAACTTTCTTTGGTGCAGCAGGTTTAACAACTTTCTTAACCTGCTCACCACCGGCATCACCATCATCTCCACCATTATCACTATCAGCAGCCTGATCAAAACCTTCTTCATCATCATCTAGACCAGGAATAGGATAATCAATCTCTTTCTTGTATCTGGATTTATTTATCTTTTCTGGTGCAACATCAGCAATTTCCAAATGATTCAGGAGGGCCTGAACCATTAATCCTAAGGGTAAGGCCTTGGATTTCCTTGTCCCTTCTTTTTCTTCATTTGCAACCTTCTTCATATAGTGGATAAAGTATGCAGCCCAATCAAACTTCATACTTCTGCAAATAATCATCAGCATTTCGATTTTGGGTCCTGACAGAGTATCCATACTCCCAATGAGTCCTAAGATATTCTTTGCAATAATCTTGCTCAGCAGGTTTTACTCATATCCAATGTGTCTCATATTAATGCCTAAACTTGATTTGATGGCATCATTGGTTTTGATTTTGTCAACAAACTCTATCTTTGACAATCCCATTTCCTCAGGATTTGTTGGATCATCTATTACTGGTGCAAAACCAAAAACTTCCCTCAGTAGGTTTGAGGAAACTTCAATCTCCTGAGCATTTACTGTGGTGGTGAATGCTTCTCTTCCTTGTCTTGTTACAATATTTCTCCAGAAGCTAACAACATTTGTGTATGAGATTGTTTCCAATCTTATGTTCAGCACATTCTCCAAACCTTCATATCTCCTTATTCTTCGACCAATATTGATAGCTAATTCTGTCTTGTTAGCATCAACAACAAAGCCTCTCACACTTTGACTTGTTTCGATTTGAACTCATCATTTTCTACCATTGTTATAAGAAAAAGATGAAGAAAAGAGTGTTTGAATCTGTGTTCACACAGTGTATACACAGAGAGAATCGACATGAGATTTTGTAAGTAGCCTTTTGTTCGGTAAAAACTAGTTCTAAAATTTATAAACCGAAACACCCCAAGTATAAGGTTCGTAGTATAGGGTGTTTACGGGTCGTCCTAAGGGAGTCGAATGTTAATCGGATTAAGTACAGTTTATTATATTTAATATGTCACGAATTATTATCTCAAACTAGGGTTTTAGAAAAGCAACTAAACGAAGCAAAAAGTACAAACTTTCTTATGAATATAAAGGAACAGTAGGGCAACAAGGATCCACCAAACAACCACTACCCAACCAAGTTATGAGTTGAATTAAATTCCTTGGTACGATCTAACCTAAATTCGATCTAGTTTCCTTAATCAAATTTATTTATGGTTCGTTTTCTTTCTCGAGTAAAACAAACATAACAATGAAGAACATGATCATGAGTTCGTCTCGAATCTCCTACCCAATCAATAATAAACAATCTCTTGAATTATTACTAATCGTATCAAAAGAACGGTTCTATATATGAATCCAATTCTCATTAAAATTCAAAACAGATAAACGTTTCATTGATTTCTCAATCTAATAAACCAATCATTCAAATCTATTCAATTGATAAAGAAATTAAAATTCAAACTCACTAAACAATTGCTACTCGAAAATCCCTTGGTTGTGATGGTGTTGTGTTGGCTTCATCCCGTTGTCCCACCGCGGATTGCTTAGCCAACAATCATCTTCGAACTCCCAAGCAAGATTGAAAGAAAGAAACTCATATTTTTGTGTGATGTGGTGCTTTTTATGTGTGTAAAATTCTGTGTGTTCTTTTCTGCTCGAATAGTGCTGCTTATATAGGAGTTTCGCCGACATAAGGAAGGATCTAGAAAAACGCGTCGATTTTGCAGCTTCGGGGCTCGGTCAACCGACTTAGGACACTCGGTCGACCGAATAGCATGGCTCGGTCGACCGAGCCTACCTATTCACGCGTTTTCTGCTTTGTTGCTTTCGTATACCGTGCTCCCACTTCACTCTTTCGATCGATCGATTTATCCTCTCTTCAATGCTCCGATTTTCTTCTTTATTTTGAAATCACTTGATTGAATGAGATTAATCTTCTCCATTAATGATATCCCCATGCATATCTTTTTTAATTTCTGCAAGATTGTTGTTACACCAAGTCATCGAATAATAATAATAACAAAATGTGTAACAAAAATAACATTTAAACTCAATATTTCCTCATAATTAAATTATAACCCCTCAATAACCATTATAGGAATTTAACGGTTAAAACACGCTTTTCTCATTTATTTCCCTTAAAAATAAGGTAAATTGTTTAGGGATTAAGCCGAAAATATAGTAAAATTTACCTAAACAACTCCCCCACACTTAGCTTTTGTTCGTCCCGAACAAAATAATCAAACCGACTCCTTTGTACATGTAATCCACATAGATCCCTAACTCACGTAACAAAAGATACAACAACTATAGCAAGTAATACCAACATAGAGATAGATTCGGTGTGTGTGTGACAAGCCCTTTTCAATCTCCACAATCCTCTCAAACAAATACCCTCTCAAATAATTTTAACAACTATCCTAGGTATAGGCAGTAATCGTTCCACACAAAGTCTTCCCGCGCACTCAGTAGGATAATCCCTACAGCATATCATTCGGTTTATACTGGGTATATGTTCAACGATAACAAAGTCTTAAATAAATTTTTTCTCACTTTTTTTCCTCTTTTTCTTTTGACGCACATCAGAATGAGCTCTCACCCGTCATAGTAGAATAGGATGTTTCGGGATAACACCCTACCTTACTCAAATCATAAGGTAGCTTTTCCTGACTGTCATGAGCTCTTAGTCATCATAGTGGTATAGGACATTTCGAGATAATGCCCTACCGCACTCCAATCATCGACTAGCTTTCGACACACCCATTTATTTATTACTAACTCAACTTTTTCAAAAACATCAGTTACGCTTCACTTATCACATTCAAACCTTCAGATATTCACAGTGCACGTACTGAACTTAGGTGTTACTTCACTGTTACTATTAAGAACAAATCTCCCTAAGATAAATCACGAAAATAATGAAAGAATAAAGTTTAAAATTTTTGCTTCAATATCAAAGGCTTTCGTGAGTATGAAAATGAATACTATCTCAAATCAGTAAAACATGCTATAATTATCTCACCAAAGTTACAGACAATCATCGTCAGGAAACTACAACTAGCAAGCCTTTGTTTCAATTACATGCTCAAGATTTACAACTACCCAAGTGTAAAAATTTTAAAATTCCACCATTTATCAAAGATCACAAATATTTACTCATACTGTCAAAAATAAAGCATGAATTGCACCCCCCCACACTTAAATCACATTATGTCCTCAGAATGTGCAAATAAAAGAAAAGAATACTTAGCTGGTTCAAAAGATGGTTGTCGGGCAGTAGATTGGCAGTGGTCAGGCCGGAGCATGAATAAACATTTGCACTCGTATCGAATGCAGACAACATTGAAAGTAATAACTTGCAAACTCGCTTAAACGATATCAACACACTGACATATGAGATAATCTCGGGTATACGGGGTATATGAGTAAACATGTATACACAGAAAACAACCACAAATAGGACGAGGATAACCAACACACAAATCACCAAGGTTTTATTCTAATAACCTAAAAACTTAACTAAAAGAAATACTTAAAAGACTAGCTCGCTGCCCAGGAGGGCGCTTCTTTTATGTCATTAGCTTGAAAGAGTAAACCAAGTCAACCTGGATCAGGCCACTTGGGTTTAAGGCTAACCACTTCTCTGTCAGACTCAGAATGACTAGAACGGAAATGGTTTTCGCCACAACAACAAGTCAAGTGCGCGAGAAGATCATGAAATTTTTCTCTCCAGACAACACTGACTCTTTTCTTCTTGTTCTTGTTTCTCAGATTCGGCTGAGGTATGCTAACAGGCTCAGAAGCATCGACAGAAGGATCTGCAAGGATAGGGGTAGTAATGTCCTCATCCACTCCAAAGAAGTCGGATGGAATCTCTTCACAAATAAATGACTCAACCGTTTCATTTCTCTTTTGAAAGTATAGTACTTCAGGCTTTTCCTTGGGTTGCCCAAAGTACTTCTTAATCCGGTGACCATTGACTTTGAACGGTTGATCGCCGTACCCTTTCAACGTAATGGCTCCACCAGGATGAACATCAAGAATCTCAAAGGGGCGGACCATCTAGATTTAAGCTTACGGCAAAAGATGGAGTGCGGTGTTATACAAACAAAGCCATGTCTCCCACCTTGAATTCTCGATCTTTAATCTTAGCATCGTGGGGCGCGCCCGTTCTTTCCTTGCGATTTTGGCGTTCTCGTAGGCCCCGAGTCCGAATTCATCGAGCTCATGCAGTTGCAATAATCTTTTCGCCACAGAGTTGGCTATCGAAGTTTAAGAATTTAATAGCCCGAGAAGCTCGTGCTCACTCGACCGGTAGATGGCAAGCCTTGCCATAGACCATTTGGAAGGGTAGCGTACCCATAGGGGTCTTAAGCGCGATCGCGATAAGCCCAGAGTGCGTCGTCCAACTTCGAGACTCGATTGGATCTATTTGAATTCACCGTTTTCTCAAGATCCGCTTAAGGCTCCGGTTGCTTACCTCGACTTGGCCACTGGTTTGGGGTGATATGGTGTACCAATTCTATGTTTGACACCATATTTCTCAAGAATTTTATCCAGTGGTGCATTACAGAAATGCGAACCTTCATCACTGATAAGGGCTCTAGGACAACCAAATCTAGTAAAGATATTCTTTTGCAAGAATTTCTTTACAACTTTGTGATCATTGGTTTGGGTGGCTATGGCCTCTACCCACTTGGACACGTAGTCTACATGGACGAGAATATATTTGTTAGAGCATGATGATGGGAGCGGTCCCATAAAATCAATACCCAGGCGTCGAAAAACCTCACATTCCAAGATAGGCCTCAAAGGCATCTACATCCTATTACCGAGTCTCCTACTCTTTGGCATCTATCATGCCTTTGCAAAAGGCTTCGACTTCTTTAAACAAAGTAGGCGGTAAAAACCGGCTTGAAGGATTTTGTAAGCTGTCTTTAGGTGCCCGTAGTGTCCACCGGCGGGACCACTATGACATTGCTCCAGGATATCCAATTGTTCATGTTCCGGGACGCATCTTCTAAGCAACCGTCCTTGCAGACTTTGAACAGATAAGGATCCTCCCATACGAGATACTTTAAATCGCTGAAAAATTTCTTCTTTTCCTGATACGTCATGTCTTCTAAATGCCCACTCGCTAAGTAGTTAACGTAATCAGCATAGGGCCTCAAAGTCTCTAGCTTCATCAATTGCTCAGTCGGAAAGTCAATGCCTATCTCCTTAGGGACTTCGCCACCCTCGTTCACTAGGCGAGATAAGTTGTCAGCTACAACATTATCACTACCTTTCTTGTCCTTAATTTCAAGGTCAAATTCTGTAGTATCGAGAATCCATCCGAGTAACCTTGGTTTAGCGCCTGCTTTTCCCATAAGGTAGCGTAGTCTTTGCGTGATCGCCCACACCACCACTTTGGACCCTAAAGATAACCACGAATTTGTCAATAGCAAAACGATCGCCAAGAATTCCTTCTCGGTAGTGGCGTAATTGCATTGAGTGGGTTCAAAGTGCGGCTAGCATAGTAAATCATCGGCTGAACTTTTTGTCAATTCTCGCGCCTAGAGCTGCGCCACTGCGTAGTTAGAGGCATCGCACATTAATTCAAAAGGTTTAGTCGGTCGGGCGCGATTAAAATGGGGCCTTTGGTTAGCTTATCCTTTAAGCTATTAAAAGCTTTCTTACACCCATCATCAAACAAGAACTCCACTTCCTCTTTCAGCAGGTTGGATAACGGCTTTGCTATCGTCGAAAAGTCTTTAATGAAACGCCGATAGAAGCCCACATGTCCCAGAAATCCTCGTACCTCCTTCACTGTCTTCGGGTACGACATTTTCTCAATGGCTTCTACTTTAGCCTTATCCACCTGAATACCATCACTGGACACCTTGTGTCCCAAAACAATCCCTTCCTCGACTAGAAAATGGCACTTTTCCCAGTTAAGCACCAGATTTTTCTCAACACAACGCTGGAGTACCATATCTAGATTCTTTAAGATTTCATCAAAACTGTCGCCATAGACTGAGAAATCGTCCATGAAGACCTCCATGCACTGATCCACAAGTCCATCAAAAATGGCTAACATGCACCGTTGAAATGTAGCTGGTGCATTACATAAGCCGAATGGCATTCTGCGGAAAGCAAAAGTGCCAGATGGACAGGTAAAAGTTGTCTTCTCTTGGTCATTAAGGTCGATGGCTATCTGGAAATAACCAGAATATCCATCGAGGAAACAATAATACTTATGACCACTCAGTCTTTCTAGAAGTTGGTCAATGAAGGGCAGGGGGAAATGATCCTTAGGAGTGACTTCATTTAACCTGCGATAATCAATGCAAACTCTATAACCAGTCACAAGGCGTAAGGCTACTTCTTCTCCTTTTTCATTCTTTTCCACTGTAATTCCCCCCTTCTTTGGCACAACTTGAGTGGGGCTGACCCACTCACTATCAGCTATGGCATAAATAATTCCCATGTCAAGCCATTTGATAATCTCTTTTTGACAACCTCCTGCATGTGCGGATTCAGCCTCCTTTGAGGTTGTCGGCCTTTTTCGCTCCTTCCTCCGTTCGAATCTTATGCATGCACACGCCTGGGTGATTCTCCGATATCGCCCACCGCCATCGAACGCGAGGATATGTTTCTCAAGCACTTTAATTAGTGCCGCTTCTTGCTCCGGCTCGAGTTTAGATGAGATGATCAAGGGCAACTTATCACCGTCTTTAAGGAAGATGTATTTTAGGTCTCATGAAGTGGTTTCAACTCTAAGTCGGCAGGTGGTTGCTCATACTAGATTTTAAGGGACCACCTTTCTCCTTGTGAGCTTGGACCGGTTGGTGAAAAATACCTCATCTTCCGAGGTGTAACTTGAAAGGTATTGAATGACATCATCTAAAGGAATCTTCCCGCTACCTTCCGTTTTTCTTTCTTATGCTTAACCATCTTCTTAAGTTCTTCTTCTTCAAGCTCTTCTGCAAGTTGCTCCCAATCATCCAAATCCCAATTGGTAGTTTCTCTCCAGAAATCTATTTCGTCCCAACTACCCATTAAAACTTCCTCCTCTGCAGGGTTAAAGTCTGCCTGGTTGAGCTCCTTCAAATCATTGTTGCTCATCCCTGGAATGTCCCAGATTTTCCGTTCACTCATAGGCTTAGTAGGCGCAGGTTGTTGAGTTATAACATCCAGGGCTCCTATCTCCGTGAGTTCTTCATCAGGGTCAGGTCCATCTCCATAGATTGCTTCAATGAATGAAACTTCACAGGTTGGGGCTTCGCATGAACTTTTCCTTGCCCGAGAGTAATGAAGTGTCCTCTCATCCTCGAGTGATTTGGCGATTTGGAAGTCAATGGTGGAGGCGAAGTGTTTAAGAAAAAGGCGGCCCGAATCGAGGGCATCTCCTGTCGGTGGTAATCGGTATGATGACCGGTCGATTGAAAAACTAGATGTTTAACATGGATAAGGACGTTGTTAACACAACCGGCTAAAGCGGCTTGATCGGTCCACCAATGAAAGAGACGGACGCTCCCTTAGCCTTTGTCCAGCCCGAGACTCTTGCAGGACGTTCAATGGCATCACATTAACAGAGGCCCTGAATCGCATAAAACATTGTGGAGCGTGTGGCCTTCAATCGTGCGAGGAGATTGAAGGTCGTCCGGGTCACCTCGCTTGATTGCAACGCTCTGTGAAACCGTTGAACACTCTTCTCTTAACACTTCCTCTCGCCATTTCCTTTAGCTTCTTTTTACTTCCACAGGCATCCTTAAGATACTTGCAAAGACTTAGGCATCTCGGTTAATACCTCGGCAAGTGGCATAGTCACCATAGTATCTCTAAGCATCTTCCTCACTCCGTCATCTGCTTGTTTGTCGAGTTTAGGGTATTCTCTCTCTTTTTTGCCGGATAAGGAAGGGTTTTGAATGATTAATCATAGGTTGACTTTTAATGGCTTCATCCTCCTTATCCTTCCATCGACAAACTTCTCGGTTTTCTTTTTAGTCGAGGGTTCACTACGACTTCTCTTCTCAAACATCCTCATCACTATCCCCGAAAAATCATCATCACTCAGCTCTTCCTCTTTGTTGCTTTCTTTGGCATTTTTATCTGTTACCCTCTCCGAACTTATGGCGTCAAGAGGGCTACTCGTTCCGACATCTTTCGGGTCCAAATTGCCTTACCGCTTCGAGGGTGGACTGCATTCAACTCTCTTCTCCATACTCCCACCGAGGTGTGATGGCGGTGCAAGCTTTGATATCCGCCTTAGGGTTTTATCTGTATAACTAGGCGAGTCTTCCTTGAGGTGCGCTTGCTTGTTGATCGACCATCGACCAATTTGTCTCTCCATTGTTTTTGACCGGTGGCTAGTGTTTTCACCATGTCTACTAGCTCATCGAATTTCTTTCGAGAGACATAGGTGGGCTGTTGATTTTGCGTTTGAGCCCGATTACCTTGAGGTCTTTGGTTATTGGATGCACCAGGCGGTGTATAATAACTATTTCGCGGATTCCCGAAGTTGCGGTTTGAGTTTGACTCGATTGACCGAATTTTGGTCAAGCCTCTGAAAGGTTGATTACGGTTCTCCATGGCTTGTACTTCCTCATTCATCGTATTCCCGGCCTGTATGCCCGAGTAATTTACCTCTGCTGGCCCTTCTTGCTGCTTCATTTGCATGTTGGCGAGTTGCTTGTTCATCATTTCCATTTGAGCAACAAGCAGTTTTGTCTCCGAGTTACTTTTTGCAGCCTCCTTTTTGCTTCCACTAACATGGGTCTTCTTTTGAGTAGCCCATATGTTATTCTTAGCTATCGTTTCTGCTACCCTGTAGGCAGAATCATCTCCTCCTCCTAAAAATGATCCATGAGTTTGTGGAATCAAGTAATCTCTATTGGGTTGCGTAACACCCCGATAGAATAATTCTAGAAGCTCATGTCGAGTATATCCATGGTTAGGGCATTTTCTCATTAATGATTCAACCTCTCCCAAGCCTTTCCCACACTCTCCCTTCTAGTTGCTCGAAAGTGGCTATATCTCTTTTTCGTTCCATTATCGTTCGGGTGAAGCGCAATTTGAGCAAAGGCTCTTTTAACATCAGCCATTATGAAGAGAGTGATGGGGTAAGGACTTAAACCATCGATTTGCTTCACCCTTCAAGGCAAGCGGGAAAAGTTTCAATTTAACGACACGAAGGAACATGGGGTAGTGACACGCTTCACATATTTGCACAAAAGTCGACAAGAAGTCATGTGGGTCTTCTGCGGCGGTGCCATGGAATGAACTATTTTGGACCATCCCCACAACTCCATTCTTAAGATCAAAATGCATTTCTCCCATCTCCGGAGGCCGGATTGGTCTATGCCCTTCCAAGAAGTCTTGATCAAGATATGGCGCATAAGGATCTTCTTTGCTGCATAAAGCTGCGGCCGCTGAGGTTTATTCTTTGTTGAACATTCCGATTTAATGGTGGATGCAAGCTGGTGCTTGGGAAATTTATTCTTTATTCTTTGTTGCATCTATTTGGTTTATCCAGGCTTCTTTCTTTGTTGTTGGTTCTGCAACATTTGCATCAGAATTTGGTTTAATTGAGCGGGATCTTGGTTATTATTCCCTTGGTTCTCCGGTTCGTCATCACTAGAACCGTGTTGGCACATGTTGTCAGGATTTGGGAAAAGTCTTCTTCTGACAATGTCTCGCTCAGGTTCGGGGTTAAAGATAAGATTTCCCTTCTTACTCCTGGTTTGCATAAACCAGAGAAGCAGAACAGGAAGAAATCAACCTTAGGGTTGATGAGAACGAGTTTAGAGAAGATTGGAGGATTTAGAAAGTGAACGCTCGTTGAGTAATCGAATCAAGCGTTCGGAGAAAGAAAGATGAGAGCGGGGCAGGCGTTCAGTATGGGTGAACGCTCGTTCAGAAAGTTTTTATAATTTTTTTATTTTTTTATTTTTTTATTTTATTTATTTAGAAAAGATAAAGAAACAAAACAAGAAAAGAAACCTACCTACGAAAAATTTAAAACAGAAAAGGCACTAAGACGGTAAAAAAAAAACGTGTTGAAATCTTCTAGGGCCAAAATGGAGGGGAAAACAGTGGATTTTGACCTCGAAAACGCACTGAACGGCCTATGGCGGTTCACCATGTCGTCGGCGTCGGAACGAGCTTTCCGAATTGGGGTCCTGCGTTCCAAACGGACACTCGAGCCGAAAGTTACGGCCAAAATACTCTCTGCGTGCTAAAAGCGATCCCTTTGACACGAAAGCGCACTACGAAGAATCCGACAACCGTTACGACTCCCGGCAACGGCGCCAAAAACTTGTTCGGTAAAAACTAGTTCTAAAATTTATAAACCGAAACACCCCAAGTATAAGGTTCGTAGTATAGGGTGTTTACGGGTCGTCCTAAGGGAGTCGAATGTTAATCGGATTAAGTACAGTTTATTATATTTAATATGTCACGAATTATTATCTCAAACTAGAGTTTTAGAAAAGCAACTAAACGAAGCAAAAAGTACAAACTTTCTTATGAATATAAAGGAACAGTAAGGCAACAAGGATCCACCAAACAACCACTACCCAACCAAGTTATGAGTTGAATTAAATTCCTTGGTACGATCTAACCTAAATTCGATCTAGTTTCCTTAATCAAATTTATTTATGGTTCGTTTTCTTTCTCGAGTAAAACAAACATAACAATGAAGAACATGATCATGAGTTCGTCTCCGAATCTCCTACCCAATCAATAATAAACAATCTCTTGAATTATTACTAATCGTATCAAAAGAACGGTTCTATATATGAATCCAATTCTTATTAAAATTCAAAACAGATAAACGTTTCATTGATTTCTCAATCTAATAAACCAATCATTCAAATCTATTCAATTGATAAAGAAATTAAAATTCAAACTCACTAAACAATTGCTACTCGAAAATCCCTTGGTTGTGATGGTGTTGTGTTGGCTTCATCCCGTTGTCCCACCGCGGATTGCTTAGCCAACAATCATCTTCGAACTCCCAAGCAAGATTGAAAGAAAGAAAATCATATTTTTGTGTGATGTGGTGCTTTTTATGTGTGTAAAATTCTGTGTGTTCTTTTCTGCTCGAATAGTGCTGCTTATATAGGAGTTTCGCCGACATAAGGAAGGATCTAGAAAAACGCGTCGATTTTGCAGCTTCGGGGCTCGGTCAACCGACTTAGGACACTCGGTCGACCGAATAGCATGGCTCGGTCGACCGAGCCTACCTATTCACGCGTTTTCACACTGTTGCTTCGTATACCGTGCTCCCCACTTCACTCTTTCGATCTGATCTGATTTATCCTCTCTTCAATGCTCCGATTTTCTTCTTTATTTTGAAATCACTTGATTGAATGAGATTAATCTTCTCCATTAATGATATCCCCATGCATATCTTTTAATTTCCTGCAAGATTGTTGTTACACCAAGTCATCGAATAATAATAATAATAAAATGTGTAACAAAAATAACATTTAAACTCAATATTTCCTCATAATTAAATTATAACCCCTCAATAACCATTATAGGAATTTAACGGTTAAAACACGCTTTTCTCATTTATTTCCCTTAAAAATAAGGTAAATTGTTTAGGGATTAAGCCCGAAAATATAGTAAAATTTACCCTAAACACCTTTGTGTATGGTCTGCATATATAGGTAAATGCAGTTGTAACTGTCAGAGCACGTACATTGATGTTAACCACGATTAAATCTGAGTGAATGTTGTCTTGACACGTGGCCCATTACTTCTCCATAACGTTTGTAACCGTTAGATCGTGTTAACTATGGTTATAAAGGATAGAATAAATATCCCGCCATTTACTTTTTGACTTTTATAAGTTTGACTGAGTAACGTTTCATTCAGTAGCCTTGTCATCATCGCGAGGTTGGCTCAGTGACCCTCTCGATAAATATGCCTCTCGATCTCACTTTGTGATATTACTCTGTTGATCTTTGATTCCTTCTTGTTTTGTTCAATTGATAATACAAGATAAAGTTTAATATCAATGACTGATCTGTCAAGTGAGCTCACCCAACATGACAAAGACCAATCCCCTTGGCAACTTCATTTGCTCAATTGTCCAAAAATAAGTTCATGGAATTGTTGATACCAATGACTAATCTGCTAAGTGAGCTCACCCAACATAGCAAAGACTAATCCCCTTGGTGAATTCCAGTACATTGCTGATTATCAGTCAACTTTAATAATTCCAAGTTCAGTCCTTAGTTTAGCAAATCTTTCACTATCCAGTGGTTTAGTGAATATATCAGCAAGTTGATCTTCAGTAGGGATGTAAAGAACCACCACATCTTTCTTTTCAACATGATCTCTTACAAAATGATGTCTTACATCAATATGCTTGGTTCTTGAGTGCAAAACAGGATTTTCTGTGATTGCTATTGCACTTGTGTTGTCACACAAGATTGGAATTTCTCTTTCTTCAATTCCATAATCCCTTAATTGTTGTCTTAACCAAAGTACTTGTGCACAAAGAACTTCCAAAGAAGACAATATATTACTTCAGAGTGGAAGTTGATATAGAATTTGCTTTCTTGCTAAACCAGAAACCAGTCTATTTCCCATTAAGCGATGTGTTCTGTGGTGCTTTTTCTATCAATCTTGCATCCAAAGATAATCGAATCTGAGTAGGATATAACTTTGAAGCTTCCATCCTTGGAATACCATATCCCTACTCCCAAAGTATCTTTTAGATATTTGAGAACTCTTTTGACTGCACCTAAATGACTTTCTTTAGGTTTAGATTGAAATCTTGCACAAACACCTACAGCAAAGGATATATCAGTCTGCTTGGCGCGTAAGGAGTACATGCAGACGCCTATCATCCTTCTGTATAAGGTCTGATCAACAACTTTGTCTTTTTTATCTTCATCCAATCTGATATTTGTACTCATTGGAGTTGATATTTTGGTGCTGTTTTCCATACCAAACTTCTTCAGTAACTCCTTGGTATACTTGGTTTGATGAATGAAGATTCCATCTTTCATCTGTTTAACTTGCAATCCTAAAAAGTAGTTCATTTCACCCATCATACTCATTTGGAATTTACTCTTCATTAGATTTGCAAACTTTTCACATAACAATTCATTTTCAGAACCAAATATTATGTCATCAACATAAATCTGTACTAGCAGGGTGCTGTCTATTTCATTGATTCTGAAAAGAGTCTTATCAATGGTGCCTTTTGTAAAACCATTGTCCACCAAGAATTGAGATAGAGTCTCATACCAAGCTCTTGGTGCTTGTTTCAAGCCATAAAGTGCTTTATTTAGTCTAAACACTTTATCTTCTTGATCTTTAACTTCAAATCCAGGAGGTTGCTGAACATACACCTCCTCTTCCAGAATGCCATTCAAAAATGCACTTTTGACATCCATTTGATATACCTTGAAGTTTCTATATGCAGCATGTGCCAAGAATAATCTGATAGCTTCCAATCTTGCAACAGGTGCATATGTTTCATCAAAATCTATTCCTTCTGCTTGAGAATAGCCTTTTGCAACTAGTCTGGCCTTATTCCTCACAATGGTACCAGATTCATCCAATTTGTTTATGTATACCCATTTAGTACCAATTATATTTGCATGATTAGGCCTATTCACTAGTGTCCAAACTTGATTTCTTTCAAATTCATTTAATTCTTCTTGCATAGAAATTATCCAATCTGGATCTGAAATTTCTTCTTCAACAACTTTAGGTTCAACTTGAGATAGAAAACAAGTAAACATTGCTTCTAATTGTCTTCTAGTCCTTACACCTTGCTGTATATTGCCAATGACTTATTCAGCAGGGTGATCCCTTAACCATTGTGGATTCTGGTTTGGTTCTCAGGAACCTCATCTTCAGTAGGGTCTGCTGTTTCTTCAACAGGGGGTTCAACAGATCCTTGAAGCGCCTTGATTGTTGCATCAGTAGTATTACCAAGCAGGTGTTGTGGGCGTAATCGAAACCTTTAAGTCATTGAATCTTTCCAAAACTTCAACACAATCTGGATCAGTGACTTGTAGATTCTCAGCAGGGTCACAAGCTTCATCTTCCATACCAGTGAACTTAGGTTCATCAAACACAACATGGATTGTTTCATGTTTTAATGACCTTTTGTTCAGTACCCTAAATGCCTTGCTGACTGAAGAATATCCCAAGAAAATTCCTTCATCTGATTTTGGTTGGAATGTCTTCAAATGTTCCTTAGGATTCAAGATAAAACACTTGCTTCCAAATGGATGGAAATAGGTTATGTTAGGTTTTCTTCCATTCCAAATCTCATAAGGTGTCTTCAGCATCTTCTTGTTCACTGAGGTTCTGTTTTGTGTATAGCATGTTGTATTAACTGCTTCAACCCAATATCTTTCAGGTAGCAATGCTTCACAAATCATAGTTCTTCCGGCTTCTTTTTAGAGTCCTATTTCTTCTTTCAGCAACCCCATTTTGCTTAGGTGTACCAGCAGCAGCAAGTTGATGTAGTACACCATTCTGTTCACAATATTCTCTTATAACTTTATTGAGAAATTCAGTACCCTTGTCTGATCTGATTTTTATTACTGTCAAACTTTTCTCATTTTGCAATCTCTTCAAAAGTTCAGGCATCTTTTGAAGTGTTTCACTTTTCTTGTTCATAAATACCACCCAAGTGTACCTTGAATAATCATCTACAACCACTAAGGTGTATTTCTTTCCTGTAAAACTTGTTGGTGTAACTGGTCCAAATAGATCCATATGCATCAGCTCCAAGACTCTATTAGTTGATTGCTTAGTCTTTGATTTGAAGCTTGACTTTGTCTGTTTACCTTGCTGACATGCATCACATATAGTATCCTTTTTGAATGTGATCTCAGGTAAACCAATCACCAGTTTCTTCTTTACCAACTGATTAATATCATCAAAATTTAGATGATTCAACTTCTTGTGCCATAGCCAATTAAGTTCTGATTTGGTATGCACAATCAGGCATGTTTCTGGAACTGCAGTTGACCAATCCACAACATACATGTTTTGTTGTCTTCTACCAGCCAATACAACTTGATCACCTCTTTTACTAATGACAGTACAAGTGTTTTTGTCAAAAGTGACCTTGTATCCCATGTCACAGAATTGTCCAGTGCTCAGCAAGTTGTAGTCCAGTCCTTCCACATATGCAACATTCCTGATTGTTAGTCCATTCCTCACAAGTGTGCCATATCCTCTTGTGTATCCAGGTGTATTCTTGTTGCCAAAATTCACCCTTGGACCATCTTTTGCCACAAAATTTGACAAACAGTGCTTATTCTTTGTCATATGTATGGAACATCCACTATCAAAGTACCAGACACCCTACAAAACAAAGTTAATGCATTTTAGGTACCCAAAATTATTTGGGTCCATAATGGTCAATGGTAAGCATGACCCCTGGCATGTTTCCATAAGGTCTTCTTCTAAAAGTGTCATACTTTGGTTCATACATGTATTCTACACATCCATATGGTCTAACAAGTGGTTTTGTAGGATTCACATATGTTTTCTGGCCTTTTGGTATGTAATGCTGTTTGAAGTGATTTTTGTTGTTAGAAGCATTAGCATAACCATTGGATTGCTGTCTGTTAGGAACAGATCTGTAATATGGAGTCTGCTGAGGTCCCTGCTGAGGTCTTGTATAATTCCATAGTTGAGTCCTCTGCTGATTCCATTGCTTAGGTTTTACCCTAGCAGCATGGTTATACTTACTGTTTCTAGTAGTAGGTGCAGGAATATTCCAATCATCATCAGTAGGGAACAGTCTACCTTTCCCCCTGAGATAAGTATCCCTAGAATGATTAACATTTTTGGATTTAGGATTCTTATCCTTGGAATATTTCTGGTTTTTCCCTTTTTATGGTCCAGCAGACTTGGTAGCAGGTCTGCTATCAGTAGGTCTAGAAGGCACAGCAGTCCTATTTTTGGATTTCTTCTTTTTATTAGGAGCTGTTGACTTCTTTGACATCTGATTTTGCTTCTTTGAAGCATTCTCGTGAGGCTTCACTTGTCTCAAAGAACCCTTTTGGGAGTTGGATCTTGTCTGAGCACAAACTTAGGACCACTCAGGTACTAGGTATAGTGACCTTACTGGATCCACTCTTATTGGATTGTTGAGTTCCAAATCCAAGCCCTGTTCTATCACCATAAGGCTTTCCAGATTTGAATGCAGTGGAGGAACAAGATAGTTCAATGACTCGGAAGCTCTTGAATGTACAAAGCAGGCTTATCTTTGATTCGGCCCAACATCTTTTTCTTTACCTTTGAGAATTCTTAAGTCAGCCTTTAATCTCTCAACTTCCAATTGAAGTGCTTCTTTTTCAGCCTTCACAATCTCATAACCAGATTGTATTATCCTTAGTTGATTAAGGATGGCATCCAAAGTTTCTTCATTGTCAGAATTTTTTGGATTTGAACCACAAGTTGATTCACAATCACTTCCAGCAGAAGTATTGATAGATACAGAATTGTATACCTCCTCTGTTTCATCCATGTTTGCTATTAATGCATAATCATCCATATCAGCAACAAGAGCAGTGTCATCAGATTCATTTCCTTTTTCTGATTCCACTTCATAACTTGATTCATCTTCAGCAACCATAGCCTTCTTGCCATGTCTTCTTTGTTGACTCTTGGTCTTCAGTAGGTCTGGACAATCAGGTCTAAAATGTCCAGGCTTCTTGCAATTGAAGCAAAGATAATCAGGTTCATTACTTTGTTTTAACTCGGGGCGATCAGGTTTGAAGTGTCACGGTTTCTTGCATTGGAAACACAAGTAATCATTGTCTTTCTGGAATCATCCTTCTTCTTTTCACTTTGAATTTCTTAGTGAAATTCCTTGGAGAACTCTTTCCAGTCTTCATCATCCACGATTTTCTTGCTCGGTAGGGCAATCGCTCTTGCATCTCATCCAAACAGATCATCTTGAGCTCTCGATGTTTCTTCTTGATGTTTGGCAGCCAATGCAGTAGTCTTTGGTTCTTCCTTTTCAGTGGTAGGAACCAATCTCTTGCTGAATTCATAAGCTTTAAGATCTGAGAATAATTTGAAGGTATCCTCTTCATGTAACTTCCTCATTTCTTCTATTGCAGTGACTTTCATCTCCCAAACTTCATTGTCAGGTAGTGCTTCCAAGATTTTTGAATTGATTTCTTCTTTTGAATAACTTACACTCAGTAGGGTAAGTTCATCCAGGATTGCATTAAACCTTGATTCCATTTGCTCAATGGTTTCATTTGGTAGCATTTTGAACTTTTGAAATATCTTTTGGCCACACTGATTTTGTTCTTCTTGATAGCATCAGTGCCTTCACAGATCAACTGAATCTTGTCCCAAAGTTCCTTTGCAGTTTTGCAATCTTTCACCTTCATATACATATTGCTATCCAGAGTTCTGTAAATGATATCAATAGCAATATTGTTAAGATTTGCTCTCTTTCTATCTTCAGCATTCCATTCTCTTTTTGGCTTTGGATGTACTGTGTCTCTTCACTAACTGTTACTGACTTGGTGATCTCCAGTGGTCCATCTGTCAGCACATCCATCATTTCATCATGTGTTGCAGCTAGATAAGCCTGCATTCGACGTTTATACTCATCAAATCTATCTAAATAACACATCAGCATAGTTCTAGCATACTGGTTATTATCCATGATGCAAAGCTTTGAAAATCAGTAACTTGAAAAAGTTTTCAAAGTATTTTCACAAGCACAACAAGTAGGATTACTTCAGAACAGAAGCACTACTCCGATACCAATTGTTGGTCCCTTGAAAAGGCTTTGGTTAAGTTTAGAGGGGGGTGAATAAACTTAACACTTAAAACTTTTGGGGTTAACAAACTCAGCAACTCCAGCAGCCTCCTGATACCTCAGTAGTCTGCTGACCTTCAATAGTCTGCTGACTATTAAGTTTACTGAATTTGTGCAACGGAATTATATCAAAAATTAAGCCTTATTACTTGTTGTAAAATATGATACTAAGTATTAGATACTCAGTAGTGTATGTGTGTGATTTCAGTTGCTAGATTCAGTAGGTTGATGTGTGTAATAAACTAAATGCAGAAAGTAAGTGCAAAAAGTATGTAGGCATATTTTATAGTGGTTCCAGGTGGTGTAATCCTGTCAGTCCACTCTTCTCCTGTGATGTTGGAGGTAATTCACTAGAGATCTTTGATGTAGCTGTTACAAAGATTCCTATGTTGCTTGTCCTTCAACAATAACAATGGCTTCACAAACTGAACACTTGGAACAGGTAGGATTGCTGCTCCAAAGTCTTCCACTGGTCCTTGAAGGGTAGGATTGCCTCTTCACCAGCTCCACCACAAACAATGATCTTTCACACGGATGTACTTCACTTTGCCCTCGCAGATTCTTGTAAAAGAAAGATTGAATCAAGTAAATGATTCGATTGCAAAGAGACTGATCGAGGATGATATGATCAAGACTTGCAGTCTTCAAGTGTGTAGACTTGATGCGGCTTGAATGCTGATTACACTTGAAGATTTTCTCTGATCGAGAGCCTTAAGCTCGGTAAGTTCAACAGGTGTTTTTCTTGATAAGAAAATGCAAATTTCGAGAATTATCTCTTGTTTTTCCTTAATTTTCATCATCTTTTTCGAGTTAGAAGTCCTCTATTTATAGGTAGGAATGCTTGTGACATATATTTGAAATTCAAATATAGCCGTTCAGATTTTGTCCCATTTGACTTGCTTTACATCATCTTTGTTCATAAAATCGACACACAGTCAGATCGCTTTTGATGAGAATGCGATCTGTCCACCACCTTTGACTTGTATCCATTGGATAAAGTCCGAATCATCCCAACGTCTTTTAATCTCAACCATTGATTTGTTTGATAATCGAGAGGTAGTTAGCTATCCTTATCCTTTTTTTCTTCCAATGTAATCTTGAATAAATCGAGATATATGTATCAGCAGGTTCATGAGTCTGCTGAAGTACATACCAGTAAGCTGTACAATAATTCGTTGTGTTTTAAACACAATGCAGCTTACTTCTTTTATCTAACTTTTAATTATGAAGTTAGATTACACCTTTTTACATATAACTAAGTTCCAATCACCATCCAACTTATGGAACTTAGACGTACACAAGGTATATGTAATCAGTTTAGGTCATCACAGACTTCCCTAAATTCTGATTCCATATCCTTGATTTTAATCACTAAGTTTGATCCCTTAGCCTTCATTAACTGAGTTTGAGCCCTCAGCCTTCAATCTTCAGCAAGTTCCTGACTAGTCTACTGACCTAGCTACCCTACTGATCTAGATTAGTCTGCTGATATAAGTCTGCTGACCATTACAGTGCTTGTTTGATCAAACCTATACAAAGATCAAACTCTAATAAACCTATACATTTGATCTAGACATCTTTTTGCCTTTGCACTATAACAGCTAGTCTGGCACTCATCACTAAAACTCAGAAATAAGTCCAATAGTTGTCCAAGCGGTCATCAGGTTGTCTATGCTGATGCCAACCCTTTGATTGACGGGGTTGAGCAATTCAATTCTTTACAGATTTATGAGTCATTCAGAGGACACTAGAATGGCCGACCTGTTAGTCGTGAACGTTGCGTCGACTTGGGGGATTGTGGCAGTGTCTTGCCTCAGGTCATGAAGTTCCATGACATTCTTGATATGGAAGAGGCACCAAGCCGTTTCATTGATATGGTGGTGCTAGGGGTGAAAGTGGATTCCACCATCGAAAGGATCAATGAATACTACGAAGTGAGCAATCCACCAGTGGGCTCGGAGGAATATACATCATCCTCCAATGTTGATGATCCAGGTGGATCTGGATGATAGGCGATTACTTTGGGGTGGAATGGAAGAGAAATCAAATGGGAGCCCCCACCATCTTCCTAGAATATGACCTATCCAGGGATAGGAAGATACTGAACAGATTTTTCTGTTCCACCTTCTGCCAACCAAGCACAAGGTCTCTGTTACACCGAGGCGGGCAGAATTGATAATCTATCTGGAGCAGGAATCTCCAGTTAACATTGGCCTCCTGATGCAATTCTTGGTGGACAATGGTTTTACCAAAGGAACCATTGACAAGACTCTTTTCAGAATCAATGAAGGAGACAGCACCCTGCTGGTACAGATTTATGTTGATGACATAATTTTTGGTTCTGAAAATGAATCACTATGTGAAAAATTCGCTAATCTGATCAAAAGTAAATTCCAAATGAGTATGATGGGAGAAATTAATTATTTCTTGGGATTACAAGTCAAACAGATGAAAGATGGAATCTTCATTCATCGAACCAAGTATACCATGGAGCTACTGAAGAAATTTGGTAGGGAAAACAACACCAAGGTATCAACTCCTATGATTACAAACATTAGATTGGATGAAGACAAAGATGGCAAAGATGTTGATCAGACCTTATACAGAAGGATGATAGGCGATCGATGTACCCATCGCCACCGGACTGATATATCCTTTGTTGTAGGTGTTTGTGCAAGATTTCAATCAAAACCTAAGGAAAGTCATTTAGGCTGCAGTAAAAGGATTCTCAAGTATCTAAAAGAGACTTTGGATGTAGGAATATGGTATTCAAAAGATGGAAGCTTCAAGGTTATATCCTACTCAAGTGATGATTACGATTATCTTTGGATGCAAGATTGATAGAAAAAGCACCACAGAACACAATCAGTTGATAGGAAATAGACTGGTTTCCTGGTTCAGTAAGAAACAGAATTCTATATCAACTTCCACTGCTGAAGCTGAATATATTGCTGCTGGAAGTTGCTGTGCACAAATACTTTGGTTGAGACAACAGTTAAGGGATTATGGAATTGAAGAAAGAGAAATTCCTATAATGTGTGACAACACAAGTGCAATTGCAATCACAGAAAATCTTGTTTTGCACTCAAGAACCAAGCATATTGATGTGCGACATCATTTTATAAGAGATCATGTTGAAAAAAAAGATGTGGTGGTTCTTTACATCCCTACTGAAGATCAACTTGCTTACATTTTCACAAAACCACTGGATAGTGAAAGATTTGCTAAGCTAAGGACTGAACTTGGAATTATAAAAGTTGACTGATACATCTCTAATCAGTAGTGTACTGGATCTTTGCTATGTTGGGTGAGCTCACTTAGCAGACTAGTCATTGGTATCAACAATTCCATGTACTTATTTATGTTTAGACAATTGAGCAAATGAAGTTGCTAAGGGGATTGGTCTTTGTCCTGTTGGGTGAGCTCACTTGACAAATCATTCATTGGTATTAAACTTCATCTTGTATTATCAGTTGGACAAAAACAAGAAGAATTGAGGATCAACAGAGTTACTTTGTCAGCAGGTTTCTGAGCCAAGTCTACTGATGACAAGGCTATTGAGCCATACGTTACACAGTCAAACTTTAATAAAGTCAAAAAGCAAAAGACCGGGATATTTACTCAATCTTTATAACCACAGTTACACGATCGAACGGTTACAATCCTTTATGGGTCAGTTATGAGACACGTAGCAAGATCTCATTCATTCAAAATTTAATCGTGGTTAATGCTACAGTATGTGTTCTGACAGTTTCTTCCCACTACTCTCTGTTATATATACAGACATATACACAGAGGATACTTACAAACTTTCTGATTGATATTCTCTACAAATATATCGTGTGAACACAGATTTGAAAGCTATCTTCTTCATCTTTTTCTTTAATAATGGCGGATAAGGATGATGTTCACATTGGAACAAGCCAAAGTGTCAGAGGGTTCATTGTTGATGCTAACAAGACTGAGTTAGCTATCAATATTGGTCATAGGATCAGAAGATTTGAAGGATTGGAAGATGTTCTGAATATCAGATTGGAAAGAATATCTTACACGAATGTTGTTAGTTTCTGGAGAAATATTGTGATAAGAGAAGGAAGAGAGGCATTTACTACAACAGTGAATGGCCAGGAGATTGAAGTTTCCTCAAACCTGCTGAGGGAAACTTTTGATTTTGGACCTGGAAACAATGCTCCAACCAATCTTGAAGATATGGAACTGTCAAAATTGGATTTTGTTGACAGAATAAAGACAAATGATGCTATTAAATCATCACTAAGCATCAATGTGAAGTATATAGGAATGGAGTACAACCTGCTGAGTATGATAATAGCAAAGAATATCTTGGGACTCAGTGGGAGCCTTGATACTTTATCAGGACCCAAAATTGAAATGTTAATCATCATCTGCAAAAGCATGAAGTTTGATTGGGCTGGATTCTTTGTCCAATATATGAAGAAAGTGATAACTGAGGAAAGAGAAGGGACAAGAAAATATAAGTCCTTACCCTTGGGTTTGATGATTCAGGCCCTGCTGAATCATTTAGGGATCGCTGATGTTGCACCTGAAAAACTCAACAAGTCCAGATACAAGAAGGAGAACGGCTATTCCATCCCTGGTTTGGATGATGATGAAGATGCGGATGATGAAGAAACTGAAAGTGATAATGATGGAGATAAGGAAGGCTGCTGATACTAGGAAAATCACAGAGATGCTAAAGCCTAGGAAACCAATAAAGTAGACAGGAGAGACAGCTGAGTCTACTAAGGGTCCAGTTGAAATTGAAGTTACTGACCCTGCTGAAGTTATAAGGAAGAAGTCTGCTATTGATATTTTGAAAGAACAACAGATAGCAGATAGTAGAAAGAGGAAAGCCAATGAGGTTGAATCTGAACAACCTTCCAAGAGGATGAAGGAAATAGCCAAGAAAAAGAAACATGGCAAAGGGAAACAGCTGAGAATTCTTGAGGCTCAAAGAGAAGAAGAAGAAGTATAGGCTATTAAAGCTGAGCCTTTGAAAATTGTTAAGCCTACTGAGATTGGAGAGGTTGTTGTTGAGCAACCCACTGGAGAACCACAACAGATCGTTGTACTGAGCTGCTGCGCAGGTCGTTGTTTAGCAACCTCTCGAAGACCCACGGTGAGACTCATCGAATCACTGCACTCTTGTGGAAATTGAAACAACAGCAGGGGGAAGAGCAATCTATTGCTAACCCTGCTGATGAGCATGTAAGCCAGGGAGAACCCAGTGTGGAACAGATGAAGGTGGTAGGCACTAATGTACAATCTGAGCAACCTACTGACCTAGATGTTTCTGTTGAAGAAACTCTGAATCTACTTGTTGAGACCTTTGGAGGTCAGCAGAGTAAGCACACAGCTCCTAGAAAGCAAACCATGCCCTTTGAAATGAAGGAGAAGAAGAAGAAGAAAAAAGGGTATGATGATCCTAAGCTCCAGCTGGTGGCTGATTACTTTCAGTGGAAGTTTGGGTTTTACAAGAAACAAAAATCAGCTACAGAGCCAATGACAGATTTTGAGGAATGGGCTTTTGGAAAGTTAGGAGTGGAGAACTTACTTGATTTGGTTGATACCTCTTTGTTGGAAATGAGATTGATGGACCTCATTGATGAGCAAAAAAAAGAAGAGGGTATCAAATTCAGGGATCCTAGAGATGGATCATATAGTGATGATTCTTCATCATCTGACTCCGATGATGGTCATCCCCCATGTCAAGGAGAGGCCAGTGGTACTGCATTGTTAAATGAACCAAGAGTAGAGCAGTCCACTGATGCTAGTAAGTCTACTGAGGGCAAACAAGGTGATCAAATGGATGAAGATCTG
Source organism: Gentiana macrophylla (assembly GCA_026214975.1). Taxonomy (NCBI): domain Eukaryota; kingdom Viridiplantae; phylum Streptophyta; class Magnoliopsida; order Gentianales; family Gentianaceae; genus Gentiana; species Gentiana macrophylla. The sequence continues at coordinate 90,109,773 of CM047806.1, forward strand.
GAGGATCTCACTATAGATGAGTTGGAAGCTTTAATCAACGATGGTATAAACCTTGGAGGTAACAGGATGGTTGGGACATCTGATACATTCAGGGTTGTGGAGGCTGATATTGTTAGGTGTAGTGCCCGAAAGACAATTTGTGTAATTGTTTTTAATAATGAATGACAGAATTTATCTCACCTTATTACTTGCTTTGTGCTTGTAAAGTAATACACTGCTGCAAACCCTAAGTATATCAGTATGTAACCGCTTAACTCAGTGTATGGTATGCACGTGAGGATTGAGTTAGTGGTGATATACTTAAATTGTTAGTCCGTGGTGAACTTAATCAGAGTTTAGGGTCTCTTGATTAAAACACCAATAATGCGCCTGAACACCTTAGGGTGTGATAGTCTTATCCGGATTTGTCGGTAGAGGGTACTACGTGGGGCATTTATATATGATGGCATTCATATAGGATTTGGACCGATTTAATCTGAATTTCTCGGTATAATTCCGTAATCGAGGAATCTTATTAAATCATTAGATGATCATATATGGATCAACCTTAATCCCGAGGTGATCACTGTGGTGCCGCTTGTCCCGGGGTAGTGTTTGATGTGTTAGTTACGGTTCACTTAAATATGTGTTCCAAGCCACTTCTCATTGGCACTATCTCCGGATGAGTGAGTAGTTCGATTTTCACAGACATGGAATCCATTCCTTCCTGCGGGAAGTAGAGAGACAGTCCCCTTATTTGTTAGCCCTAAGAAAGTGATCGATCCCGGGAGTTCACATTTGACTAATTAGCTACTAGTCAGATATGTGTGCTAATTGATCATCAGGGGGTTAATGGTAAATAAGGTTAAGATATTCTGAGTCGGGTTCACGGAGACTTCCCACTCAGAATGGACAGTCTATGGAGGGTTAATCCGTATGTAGTGATTATATCAATGGACGCTTATTCACTCTATGGGTTGAGTATAAGTATACATCTATAATCGGTAGAGTTCAGTTTCGGGTTTATGGTGGCGTAATCCCGGAATTAATAATTAATGTACTTATTCTATTCGATGAATAATTAATTATTGGAGCTCTTGGTTATAGTCCATGGTCCCCGATGTGGCTTCTGTAATTCGGACTAATAATCTTGTTACTTGGGCCTCAGTGATAATTAATTGGCTGGGCTGATTAATTGATATGCATGGATATTATTTAGTTGGGCTAAATAATATAATACACATAAAAGACATTTTATGTGGGCTAAAAACCCTACAAGGTGGCGCCATTTATGTCCTTATTTATCACAAGAATTAATTTTTTGGTGATATGGAAAATAAAAGATATTCTTGTTATATGATTGGTTGGATGACTTGTTATTTGATTTCCTATTGGTCAATACATGTCACAATTAGTCATTAAGGAAAATATCTTTTTATTTTGTTTAATTGATTATTTATTTGATTAATTAAAACTTGGAGACCAAGGATTTACTCTCCTATAAAAGGAGAGTTATTCTAAGGTAATGGACATTGGAAATTTCGACCACACTAGTAAAAAGAGAGGGAAAAATTAGTTGTTTTCTTGTTTTGGGTTTTAGAAGAAGAAAAACTCTAAGTTTTTCTTGGTGTTGCATATCGAGGAGGTTCGTGTATCAAGAAGGGTGTCCACCAACCGCCGTTTGGAGAACACATCGGAAGATCTTGGCTTCTCTTCCTACTATTGGTAACTTGATCTTAACCCCCTTGTAGTAGTTTAAGTCCTTTAATTATGTATTGTGATATATAAGTCGTGATCCATCCGCTGCGCGTAGATCTAACTCGCTTAGATCTAAGAACCTGCATCCTTCAGATATGAATCCTGAGGATCAGAAGACTGAAGATTTGGATGAAGAGAATGTTATTGAACATAGTGAGCCTGATGTCAGCTCTGAAGATTCAATTCAATATCAGGAGTGGATTGACACTCAGGGCACTTTATCAAAATCTGCTGAGACTTTGCAGAAGATTGCTGATGCCAGAGGATTTCTAGAGGAAAACATGGCAATTTTTCCTTTTATCTGTGTAGAAGAAAGAGTCCTAATCACTGAGGAACAGATAGTGATTGGACAAAGATTGGACATGGTGATGGGTTCTGAAGAGTCACCATTACATTTTGAGGAGGTTCAGGTTGTTGAGGTTCAAACAGCACCTGAACAAAGGTTGGAACAGGTGGTACATGTTGCTGAGGATCAAACAGCACCTGGACAAAGGTTGGAACTAGCTATGGGTTTGGAGGAAACCCCTGCTGATATTGAAGAACAGGCTGCTGTAGTAGAGCCTACTTGAGGAAAGGTTACTGAAGGGAAGGATAGTCAGCAGACTGTTGTTATTGATGAGGATGAACAAGCTGCTGGACTATGATTTCAGTGATGAGGAGTTTCAAGTGCCTGAGGAAGAACCTATAAATGATGAACCACCACAGGAATTTGTACCAATTTTTGAGGAACCTGCCCTGGATCCAATCCTGGAGGAATTTCAAGGTCCTAATCCTGCTGGAAGAAATATGAGCTGGGCCTTGGTTGTCAGCAGACAGAGGGCACAATACAATGTTGAAGAGCCTGCTGATGAATCTGCTGGACATATGGCTAGAGGAATGGTGGTGGAGTACCAGCACAGGTTTAAGATGAGTTGAGGGAAGTCAGAAATGACATTACAAGGTTAAGAACTCAACTTGACAAGCAAGAGCAGAGATTTGAAGATTTGATGAATCTAGTGGAAAATAGAGGGAGAACCACTGAAACAGTTGCTTCCAATATTACTTCCACTCAGTATGCTCTTACTGACCTTGCCCAAGATGTAAAGGGAGTAAAACAGGGCAATACACTCAAAGAAAAATTTATAAAAGAACAGTTTGCATCAATTCACCAAAAACTTGATAAGCTTGTTGATGCACCTAAGCCTGTTGTGGCTGAACCTGCTGGAACACTTCACCCTGCTGGATTGGATCCTAAGATTACTGAGAGGATCAATCTATTGGAGCAAACAATTCAAGAAAGGATCACTGCAGTTGACACTAGAACTGAAATTATGGAGGGTCAACTGAACAACTTAGTGATCACACAGGAAAGTGTTCATGGCCTGCTGTCTCATTTTGTTGATGATGTCAATAAGGGGGAAGAGAGCCAAACAGCTGTAGCAAAAGAGGCTGCCAGAATTTTTGCATAAAAGAGTTGGGAGGCTGACACCAATGCTTTCAGAGAACCAGCACCTGGCAGACTTCCACTGACTGATGATCTTTTCAAGGAATACGAGAAGCTTTACTATAACAAGAGGAGACCTTATCAGGACAAGGGTTTCCATGAGGGACTAAATTACTTTCTGGGACTCAAGTTTTGGGAAGCAAGGGTCAAAGCTCTAAGATCTACACATAGAGGTGGAAGAGGAGGTAGAGGTGGAAGGAGTCTACCCACTACATCAGCAAGGGATTCACTGGATGAGTTCAAAAGTTTGTACATGCGTTTAGGTTTCAGAGTACACCAGATTAACCTTACTTTACCTGAGGCATGGAAATGGTGGAAGGAAGTGAATCCCCACATTGATTTTTCCCTTATTGAAAATCAATGGATGAGAGACATGGTAAGAGACATAAGGGAATATCATGAGCAGCAAGAGAAAGAGAGGCAAGAAAGAGAAATAAGGAACTAGTTCAGCATACTTACACCTACTTTTACTTTTTGCTGAATCTAGTTTGTAATAATGATGAACAACTGATTATAATGAGAATTGACTGAATTTGTTCTGTATTTTTGTTTTTACTCTTTTTGCTTTGCTGTAAGGAGGGTATTGGCATCATCACCAAAAAGGGAGAAATTGTTGGACTTATTTTTGAGTTTTAGTGATAAGTGCTAGACTAGCTGTTATAGAGAAAAGGCAAAAAGATGTCTAGATCAAATGTATAGGCTTATTAGAGTTTGAACTTTTTATAGGTTTGATCAAACAAGCACTGTAATTGGTCAGCTGACTTTCATCCGCAGACCTGTCTATATCAGTAGGGTACCTGAGTCAATAGACTAGTTTAAGAACCTGCTGAGGACTGAAGGCAGAGGGCTCAAACTCAGTTATTGAAGGCACTACAAGAAAAATTAGATATTATGACATATTTTTTGGGGCACTTTAAAAAAAATGTATCAAAAAAGCCCGATCCATACGTTTGGTAGTCAAATGCAAACAACAATTTCAGTATGAGTTATTAGGCAACTCCTCAAGAGGCGTTTATATGTGTAAAAATATTAGAAAATGCCCCATTTGACCTTCAAAGACCAATTCTCAAAAAAATCAAAATGCAAAACATTTAGCGGAAACCATTTGCTAATTACGCCTTTTTTTCACCAACCTGCGTAGCACTTAAACCCGCCTCTCACAAATCCACCACTTTTTCATCAGAAAGAAAAAACGAAGAGAAAGAAATCAGAGGTGCGGCTGCTTACAGAACCGAGCACCCAAATTTCTCGGCAATCGGAAATTGCAGGTAAGCGAAATCATTCATTGTTCTGCAAATGGAGCTTCAATTCTTCTTTTCCCTTTTCTTCTTCTCTTTCTCTTTTCGTTGTTTTGTACTTTTAGAAGTAATGAATATTGCATATGATTTATTAGAATACTGTTGATGATTGTGTTGATTCGGGGTTGAGGGTGAGGTACGGGAATCGTTTGTACTGAATATGTGTCAAAGTGAGTTCAAAATTTCCTCTTCCCTCTCGTTTTCTCCACCGTTGAATCTACACAACTATGCTAAATTCATTTGAAATGGAGGCAACTACTCTTATTCCCAATAACTCTGAAATATTTGTTTAATTCTGATGATTTATGCCCAAGAGTGATGGAATTGTGGTTTGGTTTAAACATTTGAAACTTCCTCCTTTCGGTCTTTTCTCATGCTAGTGTTTAAGATGGAGATTGTGATGCTTTCCTCGTTACCACAAATCATCAAACATGAGTGTCTTTGTGATCCCCGACTCTCACTCGATAAAAAAGCAGAGGTTATCTCAATCAGGACATTAAAAAGCGACTTTTGCATTTTGCGATTGCTAGGGTTCTGCCGACCATCGAGGAGAAGTCAAATTAGGCGAGTTACTTGCAGCTATGATGAGGCCTGTTTTACGTGGCAATTTCGATTTGAAACTCGTAAATCGGAGTTGAGCGGTTGTTTTCCAAATATGGAAAAGTCGAGAGAATTGATGAATGGCGGGTTTGCGTTGTCTACTTTGAGGATGAGCGTGATGCCGAGGATGCCATTAGAGGTATTGACAATTTACCCTTTGGGTACGAAGCGTAGGCTTTACGTTGAGTGGGCTAAGGAGAAAGAGGCGCCATAAAGATGGCTCCAAGTCAATGGCAAACCGTAGGCCTACAAAGACCTTATTCGTTATCAACTTTGATCCCATCAGAACTAGGGACCGAGATATTGAAAGGCACTTTGAGCCTTATGGGAAGGTCCTGAATGTTCGTATTCGTCGGAACTTTGCTTTTGTGCAATTTGAAACTCAGGAAGATGCAACAGAGCTTTGGAGTGTACTCATATGAGCAAAGTTGTTGGATAGGGTGGTGTCTGTTGAGTATGCTTTGAGAGATGATGACGAGAAGGGACAGACACTGAAGCCCCGAGAGGAGATTATGGCAGGCATCGTGATAGTCCTCCGTATAGGAGGTCTCGTAGTCGTAGCCACGCCTTCCGCAGGGTCGTCCCAAGTCACGATTATGGTGTGCGTGCACGTAGCCGCATCTATGGCGGTACAAAGGTCCATATGAAAGGCAGGAGCCCCGAGTGCGGGAGATACACCGCAGCGAGTCACCTATTCGGAGATGAAGAATTGGACTAGTTTGGTGAAAAAGTATTAGCTAATGACTTTGCTTTGGGAGAAATGGTAGTGTTTGAATGTAATTAGTAGCTCTCCGAGTGCTTTATATGAAGAAACGAGTTTGAGGATAGCAATAATACTTTCAGTGTCTTTTTCAATCCTATTACGGTGTTTGATGGATTTGTTTCATTGTTATCAGATTATATATATATATATATATTCTTTGCATTATAATTGTTTATGATTTGAAGGTGCTTTGTGTATATTTACAAAATTAAGGCTTTTCATTTGTTCTTAGTGAAAATTGCTTGTGGTGTGTGAGAACTATTTGGAAATTATGCAGATTGAGATTTCTTGGCCAAAACAAAAATGCTTAAATGTTGAATAACATGCGGTATGGTGCGTAAAAGAAAGAACAATTTGGAAAAGAAGTTTTGTGCTTAGAGGCGAGGACATCGAGACAAATGAAAACAATCATTTACCAAACGAAAAAGCGAGATGGTAATGTGGTGGACCTTTACTTAATGTGGTTGACTTTTCTTTCTTACCATAACCATGACTTGTTTGTTCTCTCATGCAAATTATTATAAGTGACTTTTGTGTGGACATGTTTTATGTAGATATTCAAATTGAGCAAAATCAAGATGATCCTAATGAGTATGAACATAATGGTAATTTTTTAGAACAATTTAGTACATGCTATTTATGAAGCTTTTTTTTATCAAGCGTGTAATTCATAAGATAAGTTCACAAGTCTTCTATTGATTTGTATTTTGGTAGGAGATGAGGAGAATATGGAGGTCAATATAATGAAAAAGTTCGAGGACCCACATTGATGGTTAAGATATGGGGCCGGCCTAAAGGACACCGAAAGAGAAGGTAACATGCAATCGGTTAGGTCAACCAATAGGACCCACCAAATCAACATTTGTTGAGTTCCTTGGATCTCATTGCTAGAAATGGCTATTATGCCCCACTTGATCACAAAAATTGGCATCGTATGCCAAAGAAAAAGAAGGATGAGATGATTGATATCGTGAAGGTAAGTACGATTGAAATGAAATAGTTATATTACATCTTTATAATTTTTATCCTCAAATTGGAAACTAATGTTATGTTTGATTTTGATTTGCAAGGAAAAATTCGAGGTCCCTTTGGAATGGATTATTGGATGTTGCAGTTTATTGGACATAGGTGGAGAAATTGGAAGACAAATCTAAAAGCACGTCATTATGATAAAAGCGTTCCACTTGATTTTCAAAATCAAGCAATTGACTCAAGGGTGGTTGAAGACCAATGGAAAAAGTTAATTAAATCTTTGGAAAAGCGATCTTTGCAATAGTATGTTTCTCCAATATCTCACTATGTAAATTGTTAGTTATTCATTGTTATATGAACAACCAATAGAATTTAGGTGGAAGGCCAGGTAATGCACCTTGATCATACCTCATCATCCTTCAAATATTGTTCATACCTCAAATTTTGCTTTTCGACTTGGCAAAGTACTTGTTAGGATTTCTAGAATACTTGTTGTGATCCATGTATTTGATAATTTCAATTTGAAAGTAAAAGAAACAAGATAGTTAGAAAAAAAAACAATGCATCATAGATTTGGAAAAAGTCCTATGCTCAAATTTATGATGAAAAGGTATTGATTTTTTTATATTACTACGTAATATGGCATTTACATCATAAAAGTGTCATTTTACAAATTCTAAGTATGCATGTGTTTATTGTCTACTAGTCAAAGGATAAGAATGTAGTGCGACCTCCTTCCCGTGTGGAAATGTTCAAAGCATGCTACCTTGATAAAAACAAGAATGCAAGAAGCATTGAAGTGGCAAATGCTGTGGTAAGTTATTTAATGTGTAATAACTCATCTTTTTTCCTATGAGTTATGCTAACTAAATCAATTAATTTCAGAAAGAAATGGATGAGAGGAGTAGTCAACTCCCTGCTGGTACAGTTGATGAAATTGCCCCAAATGATGTATTTGCGCAAGTAATTGGAAAAGATAGAAACGGTAGAGTGCGTATGATGGGAGGAGGTGTTGCTCCCTCTGATTTATGGGACAACTTTCCTAGTCGTGGTTCCAACTATCGAATGGCTATGGAGTATAAATTTGCTTTGGAGCGGTCCGAGGCGTTATAGCGAGCAAGCGAGATAAATAAAAGTTGATGGATGAGATGGCGATTACGTGCTTTGATAAATCAACAAAAGCGACAATCCATCCGTAAACACTTCAGCTGTTCGTTCTTCTTCATGTCCAGAAGCATGCCCAGAAGCACGCGCATACTAGTCGACCGTTGCAGGTATCATTTTATGTTGTTCTATGACAATTTTTTTCTCCATTATAGACTGAATCTGCCTGAGAACCAGTTTGGCAACCTACATGATTAAGTGGCCTTTGTATGGAAATTTTTATTTAGTCGTCTTCATATCTGGTGCATGTCTTTGCATTTTATTCATGAGTGCCTCTCTGTTTTGGTGTAAGTTTTCTGTTTTGGTACTCTGCTTGAAATCTTGTGTGTCTGGTCTTTGTATGCTTGTATCTATATTTTGAGCAACCTGGCCTTTTCTTTTATGATTTTGATTTTGATTTTGAGTGGGGTGTTATAGCCTCCTTGTCCATATTTTGGTTATCATCATTATTCATTAACAACAGCACCACACAAGCCTCATTTACTATCAGGTTGGTCCATAAAAACCAGCTTTTGTAGATAAAAAACATGAAAAGTGGAATGCTTTTAAATTGGCATTTAAATTTGGATCATTCATTATCCGGCCCTTAAGTTATATTTACCTAACCTTACATTAATTAATCACAAAGCAAATTGTCTCATGAGGCTGCTAATGGGGAAGCACATCTTCTTTATCACTTCCTTAGTCGGTATGAAAACTATTTTTCATAGAGTGCACGAAGTGTATGTATGATGAATGTCCTTTGAAATCCACATTGAAACAATTCTTTGAATTCTATTGGCACCATCAGCACTTTAATACCACGTGTTTCTCTCCTAGATTTCCTTTTCAAGCTTTAGGTAATATTGATTCGGTCTTTAATTAGATATAAAGTGCAGACAAGGTTTGCTTTCCAAATCGTTTTCAATTTCTTGTGGTTGTATCTAACCTGTATGTCCCAATCTTCTTTAAAGTGCATGTTCCCAGCAAGATTTTTTATTCCTTGTTTAGAGAATGCCTGTGAAAGTCTCTAGGATATAAGGTTAAGGTTATTACTCTAATAGCTCAATATTTGTATAAAATTTCTAAATTATTTCTAAGATGATTTTGTTCTAAAATAAAAGAAAGTCTTTGCTTTTCTTAGGCTTTATGAAGCAATTGTAAGTCATGTAAAAGAGGCGTTTAATCACTTTTGCTTGCAAAGTTGTTCTTTCAAGTATGTAGTATTAGATACATGTTTTTTGAAGCTTAGTTTCATTTAATGTTTATGGTAGGAAAATAATTGTGTTTTTTTACGGATATTGCTAGTTACCGTTTCAACTTCTTATTGGTAGTGTATACCATTTCAAATTCTTATTGGTAGTGTATAATGTGTTATTTTTGTCCTTTTTCTTGCCTACACTACGATAACTATTGTAGGTCAATGAATATGTTGCAATGAAAATTTGTTTTGATGCCTCAAAAGCTGTTGCGAAGGATATTTACAATCTTTAGACCCAACATGTGTGGTTGGAGGTCAAGTGTTGGGTAAAAATTCATGTTCAATATTGATTCAAGTAGCGGTTGTTCCTTCAGAAGAGTTGTTTACGACCATTTGATATGTTTGAAACTTTAGGTGATATTATCGGACTTGCAATTGCTTGGCCAAAGCACTTGGTATACTTATTTATTCTAGTTTATATTACTTAAATTTTAAGACACTATATTTATTGATACTAGTTTACTTTTTATTTTGAGACATCTTAGAGATTTTATCAATGTCACAGGTGTTCACTATGGATGAAGATTAATGTGGTGGATGGTGCTACTCTGAGGTATGGTTCTTGATTTTATATCTCGCATTGCGTTATATTTTTTTTTTGGGTTGCTTTCCCTTATAATTTTAGTAGCATATTTGTATTCCTATTTACTTCTAAGGTGGTTGTTTATTGTTTTCCATGTGCTATATCCCAAATTCCAAGATCTTGTTATGTTAAATTGATGCTTACAATCTTATGCTACTGAATCATTTACAGACAGACTATCAACGTTAGAAGGTAGAAGATCGACGTAATCTGGCGCATGAACCTTTTGATTATATGAAGCTCTATTTTGCTTTTATCAATATGAATGTTTTGGTTTGAATTTGTACCATGTGACATGGAGATATTATGTATTGTTTTTTTGTTTGAACATTAGTCTATGACATGGTGATGATTATATATGTTCTCTTGACGTTGTAACTTTATCGTTAATGCAATTTGAATCTTATTTCTAATATAATGAATCTTATTTCTAATATGATTATAGGTGTATTATTTAGTTTTTGCATTTCTATTTATATCAATAATAGAATTTAATTAATGAATGTTGGTGTTTTCATGAATATTAGGGCATCTCGTGTCATTCCAATTACAATACTGGATGTGTTTACAGTTTTATGGGGCGTTTTAATATATACCTAATATAACTTTATGGGGGCATTTTGAAATATAACAAATAGAATTTTATAGGGCGCTTTCATACATACTTAATACAATTTTATGGGGCATTTTGTATCATGCCAAATGTAACTCTAGGGGGCGTTTTGAATCGTACTGGGCGCACATTTGTGAGGGCGTTTGTTTACTGTCAAATGTGAATCGTTTGAGGCATCCTGGAACGTATCCTCACAATGAGTTTTAAGGCATTTCTGAGCGTATCAATTACTAATTAAAAGGGCATTTTATGGTGTTACCACTTATAGAATATAGAGGCGGTTGAGCTATCCGTACATCGACTGACGAGGCGTTTTCCAGAAACGCACCTAGCAATAAAACGCCCTCAAATCCCTTTTATGGGGGCATTTTTGACCGCCTCGAAAACCTTTTTTTCTAGTAGTGAGGCTAAGGGATCAAACTTAGTATTTAAAGTCAAGGATATGGAATCAGAATTTAGGGAAGTCTGTGATGACCTAAACTGATTACATATATCTTGTGTACAAGGTCCAAGTTCCATAAGTTAAGTGGTGAGTGGAACTTGGTTATGTTCAAAATGGTGTAATCTAACTTCATAATAAAAGGTTAGATATTAGAAAAGTCAGTTGCAGTGTTTTCTAAACACAGCAACTTTGAATCAGCTAACTTATATGTATTTCAGCAGACTAACACTCACAGGAACCTGCTGAACACATATTTCAATTTGATCAACGGTTACATTGGAAGAATACAAGGATAAGGACAGATAACAACTTCTGATTTTATCAAACAAATCAATGGCTACGATTAAATGGACGTTGGGAAGAAACAGAGGTTTATCCAATGAACACAAGTCAAAGGTGGGACAGATCAAAAGCGCCAAAAGTAACTCGACGGTGTCGATTATTATGTACAAGGGCAGAAAGCAAGTCAAGATAGGACAAATCTGAAATGGCTATGTTTGAATTTCAAACATAAGTCACAAGGATTCCTACCTATAAATAGAGGACTCATAATTCAGATACAGATGATGAAAATTTGAGAAAAAACAACAGACAATTTTGAGCCTCTGATTATTATCAAGAAATCACCCTGCTGACCCAACTGAACTTAAAGCTACTGATCTAGTCAAATTCGTCAAGTGTAATCTGTTATCAAGCTACATCAAGTTTACACACTTGAAGACTTCAAGCTACTGATCATATCATCCTGATCAAGCTGCTGAAAGCTGAATCACTTACTTAATTCAAACTTTCTTTTACAAGAAACCTGCTGAAGACAGTGATGCATCTTAGGGTGTCAAGGATTGTTGTTTGTGGTGGAGCTGGTGAAGAGGCAATCCTACCCTTCAAGGACAGTGGAAGACTTTTGAGCAAACAATCCTACATGTTCCAAGTGTTCGATTTGTGAAGCCATAGTTATTGGTGAAGGACAAGCAACTTAGGGATTTTTGTAACTGCATTCTCAAAGATCTCTAGTGAATTTCCTCCAACATCACAGGAGAAGAGTGGGTGACAGGATTACACCACTGGAACCACTATAAAATTGCCTACTTACTTTACTCGCATTTAAATTCTGCATTTAGTATATCTAGCACATCAACTCACTGAAACTAGCAAATTGAATCACACTACACACTCATGAGTATCTAATACTTGGTATCATACTTTAACAACAAGTAATAAGGCTTAACTTGAATATATTCATTGCAACAAATTCAGTAAAATTAACAATCAATGCCAGACATCGAGTGTGTCACAGATCAAGGATTCTTGAGATTGTTAACTCCAAAAGTTTTAAGTGTTAAGTTTATTCACCCCCTCTAAACTTAACCAAAGCCTTTTCAAGGGACCAACACCCACTTTTGAAGTAGTGGTGTATTAAGCTCATATTATGTTGTGAACCTCCATCTTAAGCACGTATAACTCACTTTCTTGGGTGTGTAGTCGATCGCACATTACTTTGAGAACAAGTTGTGGCAACGTCCCATGCATCTTATTGGTTAAGATGATAATGCATATTCGTATGCAATATTCAACGAGAGGTTTCCTACCCAACCCCTCACGGAATAATTCTCTTACTCTTCGGATATAGAGGAAATGTGATAGATTATTTTTTGGATAGAGAAAGTCAGGTTATTAAAAATCAATAAAAGTCGAGTCTTGGATTCAGACGTTGACAGCAGTATAGTGCATCCTTAAGTATCTTTAGAGAATGATGAATCATATGCTTGTGTATTTGGGTACGAACCTGAGTGTCATTGACTACACTGATTCTGTTTTTTTTGTCGGATTAAGGATGATCGTGAATCGATCTCAGACTCAGTGTTTACTCATTGTGAAGGAGCTATAGTATGGAGCAATCCAGCATTGCCTATTTGACTTTGTTAGTCGAATGCGTAGCAGCTTTCGGAGCAACTACTGAGGCAGTGTGGCTTGAGAAATTCTTTGTTGGATATGGAAGTAATTCTAGGAATCGATGAGCCGATACCATTTTACTGTGAAAACAGTTGAGAGGTGGCTCATGCAAATGATTTTTGCAGTCACAAGAGGTCGAAAGCATATTGAAAGTAAGTACCACCTGGTCGGATAAATCGTGCAAAGATGCGGCGTTTCGGTCCTAAAGATCACCTCGAGCCGACAACCTAGTTGATCAGTTTACCAAGTTGCATTACATCTAGTGTCACTGATAAGTGCTTGGCGGGTATGAGATTGGGAGATATGTCTCATCTGCTTTAGAGCAAGTGGGAGAATGTTGTGGATAGATAGAAGAAGGGTGAGGTGCGCTAAAAACAATTGTTGCTTGTCTTTACGGGCAATCGGGGGATTGTTAGATGTAGAGTGCCCCAAAGGCAAATGTTGCTTGTCCTTACGGGCAAGTGGGAGATTGTTGGAAGTTGCACCCGAAAGACAATTTATGTAATTGTTTTTAGAATTAATAAATGACAGATTTATTCTCATCTTATTACTTGCTTCATGCTTGTAAGTAACACACTGAAAACCCTAAGTCGTATCATATGTAGCCATATAACTTAGTGTGTGTCACACATGAGGATTAAGTTTATGGTGATACACTTAAAATGTTAGTCCGGGGTTAAGTTAATCAAAGTATGGGTCTATTGATTAAACCACCATTAATGCATCCAGAACACTATATGGTGTGAACGTCCTATCCGGACCGTCGACATTGGTTGTCTAGGTGGGGCATTTATATATGATAAGAGTCATATAAGACTGGACCGATTTAATCTGAGTTTCTCATATAATTCCGTGATTGAGAAATCTTATTAAATCACAAGATGATCATATATGGATTAACCTTAATCCTGAAGTGATTATAGACAGTGTTCTAAAAGTCGCTAGGCGCCAGTCGGGCGGCCGGGTGGGGAGTTGGGAGTAGTCGGCTAGGCGGGGGACTAGTCGGGGACTAGGCATATGTGAATTTTTTTAAAATTATTTTATTAATAATATTAATAATAATGGACTTGTCAAAAACCAAAAAAACAAAATACTACTACCAACCCCCAAAAATAATGATACAACTACTCTAGTAAGTACTAACATATCATAAGTCTAAAAATTCAAGTCACAAAATAAAGACATACAAACATACATGATACGTCATACGTCCAAACTCGAAAATAAACACATTCAAAGTCACGTAGTCAAGTTAAGTTTAAACTGAAAGTGTGACACAAATTCAAATAATTTCTCCATTTTCATCCACTAAGTCTTCATTTTTTTTTATTTAATTAGGGCTTCCCAAAAAAATATCTAAATATATAAAGACTTACAGAAAAAAAATATTATATAAAGATTTCTCCGAGTTGGCCGAGTTTGACCGAGTTTCCCGCCTTGAACCCGACTTGAACCCGCCCAGCCCGCCTAGAGACCAGCCCGCCTAGACAAGGCCGAGTGGTGTAAATTCGGGTCGGTTGAGGGCCGACCGGCGCCTAGGCGGCCGACTTGGCCGATTTTTAGAACACTTATAGACTCCTACTTGTTTCAGGATAGGGTTTGATGTGTTCGTTAAGGATCTCTAAGAGGCGCGGTCCGAATCACTTTCATGTTGGCACAATTCTAGAATGAGTGAGAAGTGTGTGTCTCACAGATTTGGAATACATTCCTTCCTGCGGGAAGTAGAAAGACAATCCCCTTATTTGTCGATCCTAGAAATTGATCGATCCCGGGATTTCGTATTGGTTATGAACTAATTGATCACTATTGGATTAATAGTAAATAAGGATAAGATGTATTGAAGAAGGTTTACGGAAATAATCCTGCTTCATTACGGATAGTCTATGGAGGGTTAGTTTATATATAATGATTATATCAATGGACACTTATCGACTCGACTCGACGTTTTGAGAATAAGTTATATCTATAATCGATAGAGTTCAGTTTCGGATTTAAGGTGGCGTAATTCCGGAATTAATAAGATGAGTAGAAATATTATGTTCGATGAATATTTTATTCATTTTATTGTAGCTACTGGTTTTAGGTCCATGGTCCCCGGGTTGGCTCCTAACACGCGAGTGTTTTCTTGTTTTATGGAACCTCGAGAATAAATGAAATAGTTGGTCTATTTAATGAATATGCAATATTATTTATTTGGTAAATAATATGTAAAATAGAAAAGACATTTTCTATTACGATAATGACAATAAAGTGGCGCCTAATGTGATATATTTAGGAGAAGAAATTTTTCTAGATTATGTCACATGTGTAATTAATTAATTATCTATTTGTTGGATAATTAATGGAAAATTAAGAGATTGATTTTTTGGGAATTATCTCTTATTTTGTGGGAAAAATATCTTTTTCTTATGGGAATAGGTTTTTGTGGTGTGAAAAGGATAACTCTCTTGACTAGTTATTTTCCTATATAAAGAGAGTTCCTCCTAGCACAATACACATAATTAATTGCGCCACTTACAAATTACAAGGAAGAAAAATTAGTTTCTTGCCATAGTCATTTAGCATATTCGAGGAGGTTCTACGGCGAGGATTGACGTCCATCAGTCGTCGTTAGGAGATACAATCCGGAAGACTACGGCTTCTCCCTTAGTCGATTTTATCATCTCTTTCCGGTTTGGGTAAATCTACTAACCTTCTCGTAGAATTAATTAGTTATGTCTAATATCGTAAATCGCATAAGCTTCCACTGTGCTAAGATCGAGTGTCTCAATCGGTTCTATTACTTCTAGCAAATTATGGGGTTGTTAAACATGAAGATCAACTATAACATGTAAATACAAGTAGATCTACCATAATAAAGACATAAAGGAACGTTGAAAGCTTCATACCTTCAACTATGGAGATCTAGCTTGATCTACTCAAGCTAGAGATGGCGTGGATGAAACCAGAAAATAAATCACCAAAAGCTTATAAGAACTTTATTTCAACAAATTGTATAAAATCTATCAAAGTATTGTGGTGCATAATGGAGACACACTTTGTAATTCAAGTTCTGCGGCCTTATATAGATACATTAGCCGACTTATGACTCAATAAAACCCTAACCGACCTAGTAAAGGCGGAAGACTTCAGTTTCTTGTCCTCCAAGTTCTCGGTAAACCGGGCCTGGGCTTTGGTAAACTGGCCCAGCTCTTCATCCTTTTTCTGGCAGATTTCTTCCCGGACTTCATTCACTTGGCCCAATGTCTTCCTTTCAGTCTAGATCCGTCCTTAGATAACCTAGATTTCGGTACATCCTGAAAAGTACATAAAACAAGACAAAACAGTACCAAATCCATGGGATAATAACACATATGCAGAATCATAAACTTAGATTCATGCACATAGCATTTAACACATATTCCATATGATAACGAGCCTATCTATCCCTTCTTGAGCACGATTCGGGGCAAATGAAGGTATAATTAATTGTACTATTTATGGCGTTATCAACTACCCCCCACTTAGCTTTTTATCGTCCCGAGCAAAAAGGCTAAAAGAAAACGAAATCCCAACCAATATACAAGTTAATTAAAAACAACTATGTCTCACAAAGTCCAGATCAAGATCATGTCAACTCATATCCACAAGTAATGCATTAAACAATATTCATGTCATGAACCAATGTGTGTGTGTAATAACTCCTCAATCTCTAGTAATGCAGGCAATCTCACATTACGCCAACCCGTAGTCAAACTAACCAGTCACGAACATGCTTTTACGCCGTTTATTTTATCAATTGATTTTTTCCTTTTATTGCTTAGGTCACGTCAACTGGGTAAGACGGATCGAGAACCGAGTATTACTCTTAGGCTCACGTTTATTGGTCTATTTGGTATGAGAGTCATGCGTCTTACGCTCCATCGACTTTGTTTTGCCAAAGAATATATATATATATATATATATATATATATATATATATATATATATATATTGCAATTTATTTCTCTTTCTTAATTTGGTGAATGCTTATAATTCTATCATCCTCACAGTCTCACTCTTGATAAACTACCGAATCCGTAATTCCTTAGCCCATATAAGATCCACAACGTGACCCGAATGACCATAGCTCGTCAGTTTTGGACTTCAGATAACACACTCATGTTGTTCTCAAATGTTGCAGTGTCATCTTTTATAAACACTAACATTTACTAGTTTACCAATATTGATTATCTAGTCAACAAAAGACTCATCAATATTCTAGTCAAGCCCACATATTTCAAACATGGGACTTTTAGTGACCTAGAGGTTTGCTTTAATCCACCAATGGATATAAGCATAGGCAGTCTATCTGCCATTTGATTTAAGATAAAAACCCTTATGTTCCGAATGAATCTAAGCTCCATTGTATGGCAAGGAAGTTTCAGGGCATCACCCCTGTTAATCTTTCTGCTTTCCATAGAGTCAAGCAAGGCTGAGTGGTGAGAAATTTTCAGGGCATCACCCCTTTTGAAGTATCTACTTCTTAGGGAATTAACCCTAGACCACTTGGCTTTGCTTAGAAAGATAAAATTTCTCATTCATTCGACTTTTTTTTCATGTAGATCCAATTACTCCCACTTGGCCTGAGACAGTAAGGTGGTTCTACAAGAGTATGAACAGAACTGGAGTACCAAAAATCTATTTACAGGTTTATCGTTTTAAACCAACCCCTTTTTATCAGAATCCTATACAGTCCTTCCAAAAACCATAGGTTATCAATCACCCCCAGCAGACTGTAAAGATTGCATAATCACAGTGGGTCAATGGTTAAACCATACTCCCACTGCATTTGGGTGGATTGATGTTCTGCTCTGGTTTAGTAGTATTTATCAGTGTTATAACAACCAATATTGGATGTGCTCTGATTAAATCAGATAGTAACTCCTTGAGTAACTGTACTTCAAGGTCTAAGGTTGTTATTTAAACATTCTTTTAGAAAGGATGTAACAGTGTAACCGTCACTATCCGATCTTAAGAATCTTATAACCAACATTTTCTCATTGCATTAAGATATTTCACGAACAGTCACCATCTGAACGTGTATACAAAATTTCCAGTCCTACCTTCAAGCACTAGTGCTAAATGCCTCTATTTGCGGAAGTGGGGTAAATGTAATTCACTCCTTATCCATAAATTCATAGGCATCTTCTAGGTAGACTTCTCGGTATGACATAATAATGTGAACCGTTATTTTGCAATCAATATCTTAATTGAGTTAAGCAGTGTAATGTAGCATATCAATAACTATACAAGACAATACATGATTTATCCTTTCAATGAAATCGTTTCACCCGGAGGTAGGCCAAGCATCAGTGCCAAAACTATGCTATAGCCTATATCTGAACATGGAATACTCGTTTCTCTGGTAATATCAGAGATTCCTCCAAATATTTAGATAAACTAGTCGGTGTTTCGAGTAGTCATTAGACAAAATGTCTATTACTCAAAAGCTCCCACTAGCTTGTATCCTTCATAAGACCCCGAAGGTAATATGAACAAGTTATGATACTTCTTTAGCTCTATTAACCTTTTCCTAATTGAAAGGTAACTTAGTCATTTTTCCTTTGAGATAGTGTTCTTAGACTGGGAGATAGGAATCACCCTTAGCCAGTCTTAAGATCTTATCGTTAGGATATATGAACCAATTAATAGATGCTGAAGAATCGTTTATCTAAATACGGAAACCATTTGCCTTAATAGTTTATGATGTGTTACATATACATTTTCAGCATTACTTAGTGGTTCTGACTTTATCAGACAAAAGTCCGAGTCTCAGAATTGTATACAAATGTCATATTCACTTTCTTTAAGGCAACTATATTATCGATGTGAAAGTGAATCTATTTGTTCCAACGAATCTGAATATAGAAATTATATTTCTTTGATATTCAAGGATTAAAATACGAAATTTATTTCCTTATATCACTCCCACTATCTTAGCTGAAATAACTGCCCGTTGTCTGCTCTTCATCATGAATGCTGACTACCTTGTTCTTACAAAGAACTTTAGCTTCGAGTCGAATTACTCGATTAAGAAAGTCTCTAGGATTCATAGGTTAGTGATCGAAATCACTTTCCTTATCCTATACTTTCTTTTATTAATATTTCGGTTTAGCCTTTAACTTATTTAGTTTAGATGACTTACGTTTGTAGACATTTACCTTCCCATTCTTGGCTTTCTTTAAAGAAAATGGCCTTGAACTAGCAGTTTATAAGAGTAGACACTACTCATAAACTGTGGGATGTCTGGTGAGATTGATTCCAAATCATTCTCGTCATCTTTGAACTAATTTTGTTTTGTCTCTCGCTCAGCACGAGTGATAGCAGTCACATCAATGTCACTTAAGTTTGTAGGCTAAAGAGGAACATCATCTTCCGAAGAATTAATTTGCATTCTCGATTGTTGAGTTCAACGTTCTTGTTACTTTTCCACTTTTACGTAGTCATCATCAGTCAATTTATCATGTTTAGCAGCTTAGATACCTTGAGATGATATGTAGTTGCAGAAAATAAATCATGACAGAAATATAAATCAAATCATACACCACAACATATTATAATTTTAGGAATAATAAACGTGATGTCATGCATGCAGTTTATCCTACCATTCCAATGGTTTAATCTCACACCTCAGTGCCGCCGACGGGTAGGTCAAAGAGGTGACGATTAAATTGAGACAATCTCTCTCAACAATTAACTGAAAATCTAACATCCCGATTTAATTGTTGATTACCTTCCTTTTTCAGCCAAGATATTTCCAAAAATATCCTTTAGAGTGTGACCTACTGTTTCAGATTTTAAGTAGACCCCGAGTATGCCGCGAAGGGTAGGTCAGTGACCCGACGAGTACTCAAAATCCTATCCTTTCGGAAACCAAGCCTTGAATTTTGATAGCGGTGAAGGCCATCCGAAGGGGGCCGAAATCAAAGCGGCACGAGGCGTCACCACTCTCTCACGGGGCTTGTGTTAACAGTAGAGGCCGAGGGGTCGGTTGTCACCTTCCCCACTCCCACTCGTTATGTTGAAAACTAGGTAGTCTCTTTAGGATTTTCAGAATTTCTTAATCATCCGAAAAACAATAAATCATGAATATTTAAATTAATCCTCCCACTAGTTCATCGGTTCCAAATACCGTCTAACTAGTGTCACTTATTTACGACTTTCCAATTTCTCGGATTTTTAAATTCTTTGTGTAGATACTACACAATTAAAATTCACCAAGAATTTTATAATCCTAATCCATTAGGACTTCATGAATTTTCTAATAATTCGAAAACAATAAATCATAAAATTTAAAGCTCCCACTAGTTTATCGGGTCCAAATACCGTCTAACTAGCGACACTTTATTCATGATTTTCCAATTTTTCGAATATTTAGAAAATCTATTGTGTAGACACTACACAACGAAAATTCACCAATGAATTTTATAGTCCTAATAATGTAATGATAAAAATTTTGGATCGTAGAATTTTATCTCAATAATTTGAAAACAATAAATCTTGAAAAGCAATCACCAACTTATCGGTATTAAACCGGGTTGAGCTTTAACCGAGTTCACGAATGGTGTCGGGATTGGCTAATCCGACCCCGCCCTTTTGTTGGTTCTTATACGACGCTTACGCCGTGACGCGCGTGGTAGTCTTTGGGTTGAAAATCGGACTAAGGTTGCCCCATTGAGCCTCAGCTCGCCGGATAGCTTGACCTTGCCGGACCCCCATGGCTAACCCCGCACTTGGACGGACAAGTCGAGTCGAGCTGAAGCCCTGTTGACCGCCCCTACCAATTTTCGAATCTTTTGCTCAGTTGGTGTCCAACTTTTCCGGATTTTCTAATTTTTCATTTATTAAAATTCTTTTATTTAGTCACTACATAATTAAAATTCACGAATGAATTTTAGATCCCAAAATTAAATTTACCGAGTAAATTTTATTTTATTATGTGAATTTTATATCCCGATAATATTCCATTCGTTTTAATTAATTAAATTAATTGCCTAAATCAATCTAAATTAATTACGTTTCATAATTAATATCACGATTAATTATCTACAATATGTATGCATATGCTAGGAGTGGAATTCGTGTATATGATGATGACGCCATAGTAGATGGTTATTTCACATAAATTATCGAACATGAAAATAAATCGTAGAAACAAAAACCAGATGGTGAGATTTGGTTGCACTCGTATCTAACCTATTTAAACTAGGAAAAAGGAGGAAAAATAAATAAATCCTTGATACTATCTTGATATTGGATAATTGAAAATTTTTTGATGTCTTTTCCTTTTCTTCTCTTCACACTTACAGCAGCCCTTTTTTTTATCGATGATGTCATGATGATGACATCATCATACAAATTTAGCAAATCAACATCTTCAACGTCCAAACAGCAACACGTCCAAACAGCAACAGCAACGACCAACAGCAACAGCAACGTCCAAAGATAAAAAAACAAATCTCCTCCCAAAAATTAAAACAACTCGGCCGCTGCTTATAAAATTTTTCTAGCTACTAGGAAATTAAATTACAACAAAATAAATTACATAATTTCCTATACCAAGAAAAATTTGGGCCATAATAGATCTAACTGTGGCGCGCATCAACCCAATCCATCTCGGTCAACCAAAACATTCAATCACATATATATAAAAATATATAAAATATGCAATATTTATTCAATTTCACTCTAATTTAAATTAATTATGTTCTCGGTATCGTAAAAATTGAACCTTGGCTCTCGCTACCACATGCTAGAAGTAATAAAGACCGATCGAGACACTCGATCTAAAGACAAATGGAACATGCGATTCTGATATGAGACATAACTAATTAATCCTACGAGAAGGTTAGTAGATTTACTCAAACCGGAGAGAGATGATACAATCGACTAAGGGAGAAGCCGTAGTCTTCCGGATTGTATCTCCTAGCGACGACTGGTGGACATCGATCCTCGCCGTAGAACCTCCTCGAATATGCACAAGAAAAACCCTAGGTTTTTCTTTTCTAAATGACTAAGGCAAGAAACTAATTTTTTTCCTTTTAATTTGTAAGTGGCCAATTAATTGTGTGTATTGTGCTAGGATGAACTCTCTTTATATAGGAAAATAACTAGTCAACAGAGTTATCCTTTTCACACCACAAAAACCAATTCCCATAAGGAAAAGATATTTTTCCCACAAAATAAGAGATAATTCCCAAAAAAAATCAATCTCTTAATTTTCCATTAATTATGCAACAAATAGATAATTAATTAGTTACACATGTGACATAATCTAGAAAAATTTCTTCTCCTAAATTTATCACATTAGGCACCACTTTATTGTCATTATCTTAATAGAAAATGTCTTTTCTATTTTACATATTATTTACCAAATAAATAATATTGCATATTCATTAAATAGACCAACTATTCAATTTATTCTCGAGGTTCCATAAAACGAGAAAATACTCACGTGTTAGGAGCCAACCCTTGGACCATGGACCTATAACCAGTAGCTACAATAAAATGAATAAAATATTCATCGAGCAGAATATTTCTACTCATCTTATTAATTCGGAATTACGCCACCGTATCCAAATCGAACTCTATCGATTATAGATATAACTTATTCTCAAAAGCGTCGAAAGTCGAGTCGATAAGTGTCCATTGATATAATCATTACATATAAACTAACCTCCATGTAGACTATCCGTAATGAAGAATGATTATTTCCGTAAACCTTCATCAATACATCTTATCCTTATTTACCATTAATCCACTAGTGATCAATTAGTTCATAACCAATACGAACTCCGGGATCGATCGGTTTCTAGGATCAACAAATAAGGGATTGTCTTTCTACTTCCCGCTTGAGAAGGAATGGATTCCATATCTCATGAGACACACACTTCTCACTCATTCCGAGAATAGTGCCAACGTGAAAGTGATTCGGACCGCGCCTCTTGGCGATCCTTAATGAACACATCAAACCCTATCTCTGAAACAAGTAGAGAGCGTAATCACTTCAGATTAAGGTTAATCCATATATGACCATCTTGTGATTTAATAAGATTTCTCAATCACGGAATTATGTGTGAGAAACTCAAATTAAATCGGTCCGATCTCTATATGACTCTTATCATATATAAATGCCCCACCTAGACAACCAATGTCGACGGTCCAGATAGACGGTCACACCATATAATGTTCTGGACGCATTAATGGGGGTTTAATCAATAGACCCCATACTTTGATTAACTTCACAAAGGACTAACATTTCAAGTGTATCACCATAAACTTAATCCTCATATGTGACACACACTAAGTTATATGGCTACATATGATACAACTTAGGGTTTTCAGAAGTGTATTACTTACAAGCACGAAGCAAGTAATAATATGAGAATAAATCTGTCATTTATTAATTCTAAAAACAATTACATAAATTGTCTTTCGGGTGCTACTTCCAACATAATTTACTTGAATTAATCAGAACGAACAATGTAGATTCCAGAAATAGGAAATGCCGCCCTCGATAAACCGGCGGTCTATACCTGTTTACCGAGGCAATAATTAGAAACCCCAATCTGGAGATTCGGCGTTAGCTACGTTGATCGACAGGTTTAATTAATAGTAGGTTAGATCTGGCCAATCTGTTTATTTTATTCTTCAATTAACACGAAGGACTTGCAAGGTGAAGTGTTGGTTAGGACATTGTCTTGATGGATCCCTAGGAACGTGCTAGTCATTGTCGATAGCTGCTTAGGGAGGTTTTCAGTCTCGTGCCGGCATCTCTAGATCTTATTGTGTATGGGATAATACAACCAACGAAGGAGGTTAGTTGCGTATAGATTGTCTGTTGTCCTTACAATGGAAGTAGATAGGAGTAGGAGATGCACCCGTAGATAAAACTGAATTAAAATGTTCGATTGATTCAAGGAAATTATGTGGGGAAGTAAACATAAGGGTTAAGTAGACCAAGTTAGTAGGTAGGTGGGGATGGGGAAAGAATACCATGTTTTCTTTTATGTTTATCGTTGGTCAACGACCATATTTGTTTTCTCAATTACGTTAGACTCGTTTATACTTGTGTTGCATTGTCTCTGTGGGATCGACTTTGATTCACCCTTGCTATACTACGATTGACCTAGTACTCTTGCTAGTATTAAGCAACTTACACGCGACATCATGTCTCATACCAGGCTCTAAGGGCCTGTTTGAGTCCATATAATGCATTTTTGATCTTGTATACCTTATTTTCTTTTCCTTTGATCTGGAATCCTAGTGGTTGTTCCACATACACTTCTTCTTCTAGGAGTCCATTTAGAAATGCACTCTTTACATCCATCTGATAGACTTTGAAGTCTTTGTGAGCTGCAAAGGCTAAAAAAGTATGATTGCTTCCAATCTTGCTACTGGTGCGAAGGTTTCGTCATAATCTATGCCTTCTGCTTGAGAATATCCTTTTGCAACTAGTCTTGCTAAATTTCTCATGATTGCTCCTTGTTCATCCATCTTGTTTCTAAACACCCACTTTGTTCCAATGATGTTGGCCATATCTGGTCTATCAACAAGTTCCCACCTCATTTCTCTCAAATTCTTTTAGTTCTTCTTGCATGGCTATAATCCAATCAGCATCTTGGATTTCATCATCTATTGTTTTGGGTTCCACATGTGATAGAAAACAAGTTAGCATGCTTCCCAGTTGTCTTCTGGTTCTAACACCTGTATGAACATCTCCAATGACTTGTTCTTCTAGATGATCTCTGAACCAATTTAAATCTGGTTGAAGTTGTGCTTGGTCTGGTGCTTCTTCTGTTCCCGCTTGTGCATCAGCTTCTTGAGATTGTGTTGGTAGATCTGTTGTTGTAGCTGCTGGGATTCATCTTGATTATCAAAAAAAGTGACTTGGAATTGTAGCTGGTATTGTTGTATCCATGTAGACGTGTCTTTGTGTAGCTTGTTCTTCAAAAGTGTGTAAGTCTTCACCACTAGTGTTTGGTTCATCAAACATTACATGAATTGATTCTTCAATCACCAAGGTTCTTTTGTTTAGTACTCTGAAAGCTTTGCTGGTATCTGAATATCTCATGAAAATTGCTTCATCAGTTTTTTCATCAAAAGTATGTAGTTGATTCCTGTTTGAAACAAAACATTTAGATCCAAACATGTGTAAATGAGATATATGTTAGGTTTTCTTCCATTCAATATTTCATAGGGTGTTTTTCTTTGATGTTTATTGATGATGGATCTGTTTTGAGTAAAACATGCTGTGAATGCTGCTTCAGCCCAAAATCTCTTTGGTAAGCTTGCTTCTCCTATCATGGTTCTGACAGCTTCATTGAGTGTACTATTTCTTCTTTCTGCTACTCTATTTTGTTGCGGAGTTACTGCTGCTGATAGTTGATGTAGTACACCATTTTCTTCACAGTGAGTTTTGATTACTTCATTCAGAAATTATGTGCCTCTGTCTGATCTTATTTTGATGATTTTCAACTCCTTTTCATTCTGAATTCTTCTCAGTAAGTCTGGTAGTTTCTTGAGTGTTTCTCTTTTCTTGTTCATAAAAATAGTCCAGGTGAACTTTGAAAAGTCATCAACCACTAGTAAAGTGTACTTCTTTCCACTTACACTTACTGGTGTGACTGGTCCAAAAAGATCCATATGTAATAGATGTAGGATCCTTGTTTTTGATTGAACTGGTTTTGACTTGAAGGAACTCATGATCTGTATCCCTTTCTGACATGCATCACAGAGACTTTCCTTCTTGAATGTGATGTCAGGTAGGCCTTCCACTAACGTGTTCTTTGACAGCTTGTTGATGGCCTTGAAATTTAGATGATTCAATCTTCTGTGCCAAATCCAGCTAGGTGATTGTTTGTTCTTGACAAGCAGACATGTTTCTGGTTTTCCTGTTTTCCAATCCACCACATACATGTTGTCTTCTCTTTTCCTGCAAGTACAACTGTGCTGGTTTGATTGTGAATCGCTTTGCATCCTTCTTTGTTGAAGTGCACATTGTAGCCTTTGTCACAGAATTGACTAATGCTTAGAAGGTTGAAAATCAATCCCTTGACATATGCCATATTCTGAATCTTCAGGTTGTTCTTCTTCATGATGCCTTCCCCCTTAATCTTGCCAGGCTTTTCTTTGCCTCCAAATGTAACTTTGGGTCCATCAAAAGCTTTGAATTCAGTCAGCCATCCCTTATTGCCTGTCATATGTCTGGAACATCCATTGTCTATGTACCAGACATCCTACAAAACAAATTAAACAAGCTTAGGTACCCAATATTGTTTGGGTCCATACATGTTAGCAGTCATGCCTCCTACTCCAAGTGTATATCCAAATGGTTTTCTTCTTGGAGGGTTGAAGTCATCAACCTCATATGTATAAGGCATGGCAAAATAGCTTCTAATAGGGTTACTAAAAGTATTCTGATACATTTCTCTATCTTTTGGTATTTTATCATCATGTTTCACTTTCCAAACCATAGTAGAAGACCCATTTTCATGTTGCCTTTTGTATCCAGGACCATGCCTATTCTGGATTTTCCCAAATATATTGGCCTTTTATGAAATGGTTTTCTCTTGTAATTTGGAGGTGGAACATTCCAATCATCTTCTGAAGGGTAAAGTCTGCCCTTACCTTTCAGTAACCCTTTGCCCTTAGTAGATTGATAAGATGATTTTCTCTGTTGTTTCATTGCACTGGTTTTTGACTTCACTGGTACAGGATGAGTAGTTGAAACTATGGTCTGTCCTTTTCTAAATTTAGGTCCAGTGTTGGTCCTAGGTTTAGATTTGTGTTGTCCATTGTTTCCTTTCTCATCTTGACTATTGTAGCCAAGACCAGGTCTGGATCCAAACCTATTTTGGGGTTTGTAAGCTGGTGGTTCAAGTGGTGGCCTCAGCTAGTAAAGGTCCTTAGCTGGTCTATTATCTTCAGATGAGTGATCATCTAATGCTTGTTGATTTGCTAAGTGTTCTTCCTTACTAACTGATTTAACTTTCAGCTTATCCAGTTCATTCTTTAATCTTTTATTTTCCTCATTTAAATCCTTTCATTCTTGTTCCAGAATTTCATGAGCTGTTTGAATTTCTTCAAATCTACTCATGAGAATTTGAATTAGATTTGTAGAATCTAGTGGGAAGATAGAACGTGCCTTTAAGCACTGATGCAATGATCTTCTATCTTTCAGGTAGACCTCTCAAGATTTTCAAGCAGACTTCTTTTTGAGGATATTGATGACCAAGTTGTTGCTTGAGACCCTGTTATCCATTTCACCCGTCTTCATTTTGAAATTTTCAAACTTCTGTTTTGCAACAGATAGTTTATTTTCTTTGATTTCCTATGATCCTTCATTGACAAGGGCCAGTTTATCCCACATAGCTTTTGCAGTTTTGCAATCTTTAATCCTCATGAACATGTTGCTATCCAGAGTCTTCAAAATCATATCTTTTGCAACAAAATCGAGATTTGCTCTTCTTCTATCATCTTTGGTCCAATCCTTCTTAGGCTTTTCTATTTCTTTTCCTTGATCTGCACCTGTGGATATCACTGTCATGATCTAGATTGGGCATCGCTGATGACATCCAACATCTCTTCATGAGTTGCTGCAAGATGAGACAACATTCTTATTTTATATTCATCAAAATTATTGACATTGAATACAGGTACTTTATACATGAAATTTGAAGAGTCCATAGTCATAGAAAAATAGGTGTATATTTATAAAACACAGGTTTGAAAACTATTTTGAAAGTATGTGATCTCCTTGTTACCAGAAATCAGATCTGAACAGGTTCTGATACTAGGAACACTGTTCCGATACCAATTGTTGGTCCCAGAGAAGGGTGAGAATATAGTCAAAGGGGGTGAATGACTATATTGGAGTTTCAAAAACTTTTCTTATTTTTAAAATCTTTTGGGCAGCGGATAAGTCCCTTCTTAAAAGTTGTTTCAAAGTAGATTTAACACACACGGAGCATAAATAAAATGCAGTAAAGAAATGTTGTAAAGTAAAGTGCAGTAAATAAATGAACACAAAGGTTATAATGGTTCAGGGTGGTGTAATCTCTTAATCCACTCTTCTCCTGTGATGATTGGAGGAATTCACTATTGTCTTCCACCAATACAATAGTATGATTGTCCTTGGCTACACAAGCTTCACAATCTCAAGGCTATCACTCATTGTCTACAAAAGTTTCAGTGACTCAGTCTTCCACACTGCTCCTTGAGAACAAATCATTCAGCAGCTATCACTTCAAAGGGTGCAATTCCTTCTCAAACGATCTCATTCAATTGCTTTAGTTTGGTGTGAATTGGATTCACAATTGGATGATCAGACTCAGCACTTGATATGGATTTGATGCGCTATTTTCTGAGTATGATCAGCTAGATTTTGCTCTTTAGTTCAAATTGAAGGCTTGTGAAAATGACAGTGTTTCAGCACTTTTTCCTGTGTATTTTCTTATTTTTTTTCATGTCTGTCAATGCCTTCTATTTATAGCCTTGATTATCCTAGATTTTGAAATTTCGTCTGTTGGCTATTTAATGCTGAGAATAATCCTTGATTTATTCCTTGATTCTTCCTTAATTTATTCTCCTCAATTTCAGTGATCCGGTTTTTCTTCAAAAATTCTTCATAAAATCCGTCCTTGATTGACTATGCATTAATTGCTTGATTTCTTTTAACGTTCAGAATCAAATGCAGATTGCATACTTCACTTGCATGTTTCTTAACTTGGCTGTTGCTTGACCGGTACAATGAATCTGCTTGTAACCTGTTACTTTGTTGTTGAGATTCTCTTCACCATTCTTCTTGATAGTCAGCCGGTAGAGCCTTCACTTAGCCGTTTTTCTGTTTTCCTTTCTACATTGATCTTTCAATGTCTAAGTATGCTTGTTCTTCACTAATCATTGATTTGGGTGAGATCAGTGTACACCATATTTAAAGAATAGATTTCATCACTTGTGAAAGGTCTTAAACTTACCCAAGGTTGTTGGAAAGGTGTCCTAAACCCAATCGGGTTGGACCGGATCCGACCGGGTCGGGTCATTTACAGTCTATTTAGTTCATGTAATAACTTTATTATGATTAATAAAAGCACTTATGTTATTATATATTGTTAATCTTCATATTATTTGTTGTATGTATATAGTAACATCCCTAGTATCAATCTGTGATAGAGAAACCATGATAGTGATTATGGTTGATGAGATCTCTAATCACTATAACAAGATTGGTACTTAAATGTCTCTAGTCTTACATATTATCAAATAGGACATTGATAGTATAATCAGACTAGCACGTATTGGATGTATTCTGTCTTTTAGAAGATAGGATTAGATCTCGTCTATCGAAGTGTAGGGACACTTGGACTGAACGTGGACGTGTATTAGAGAATGCGTACGTTAGACTGACCCACTTACATTAAGTGTCACACTATGTGGCGGTTGTGTAATTATCCTTTTGACCGGAGTCTTCATGGCATCACGGTGTGGATTGTCATGCTTTGACACTATTGAGATTTCTCCTATCCACGGGGCGATCATGCGGTAGTGATTGGGTATGATATTGAAGCATGCGGAGTATACATGATTGGTCGTCCGGGAATCGCGTATCCTATGATTGGGATCGAATATCCAAAATGGCCTTCTTATAAGGAATGTCAAGTTCTCGAGAATCTTTGCAAAGTGGGAGTAAATGTGGTGTTCCGAGAGAGCATGATATCCAGATTATAAGATACGATCGTTAATGTATTGACACTCGAGATACGATCGTATGGATATTATTTTGATATAGATTGTAAGTTACACGATGGCGCCATATGAAAGGTAGTAGTCATTGCTTTTGACTCTTCCGATGATTGGGGGTCACGGTGTGTTGCTAGACGCTATCCCGTGATCGTTAGGTAAGAAGGGAATTTTAGTAAATTGCACTTTGTGTCTACGGCCAACATATTCGGAAGCCTATCGGGTCACACACATATGAACATCGAGTCGGATTAAAATACGGTTATAGTTGATAACCAAATAAGGAAAGTTTATCTCTAGACTATAAAGGTTATAGTGGTAAATTAATATGGTGGTATTTATTTATTACGAATAAATAAAATACAAGATATTAATTATATATATAAATTATATTAATTAAATAATATTCCGGAAGCCAATTAATTGGCATATGGGGCGCCACATCTAGGGTATAAGGATACACTTGGATTGTGCACTTTAATTAATAAAATTACCATAATATTAATATAAGATATTAATTGATTTTGGAATAATTGATTTATGGTAATAAGATAATTATATTCAATATAAGATATTGGCAAAATTAATTATAATAATAGAGATAAATCAATCTATAAGAATTTCCTTATTTTATTGGGAAAATGTTTTCTTCTTCTACACACATATGGGGCGCCACTTTTGACTATAAATAAGAGGTGGGTGTCAAACTCTTTTGTAGATCATAATTGCAAGATCTCATAGTTCTTGTGTAAAATAGAGAGCAAACCATAGTGAGTTTGTGAGGGAAGAAAAGGGCCGGTCTAGCAACCGGAGTTTTTCCGATAGCAATCCAAGGAGGATTCCGGCAAGGGGTTCGTGTGGATTAGCGATAGAGGCCGGACGCGTGGACGGCTTGCGCACTGAACTACTCTCCGTTGACGGTCAAAGCGATGATCTTATAGATCATCTGAGGTATAACCGTCAAACTACTTAACGTGTTTATTGCATTAAACGAAGAACGATCTAGAAAAAGGAAGTCAATTTTTAAATTCCGCTGCGTTAAACTAGTGATTTCCTAACAGTGGTTTCAGAGCCAGACTTCGAGCTTAAGCAATAA
The DNA here is from genome assembly GCA_026214975.1 of Gentiana macrophylla. NCBI lineage: Eukaryota > Viridiplantae > Streptophyta > Magnoliopsida > Gentianales > Gentianaceae > Gentiana > Gentiana macrophylla. Next base: position 90,140,478 of record CM047806.1, read on the forward strand.
GCATAATTTAAATACGTAGTATTTAATCAATAGATGCAAGATTTAAATAACGAAACGTTGAAACAAAAAAATTAAGTTTTTGGGGCTCGCCGATTGGCGGCGCGCCCTCCTCTATGGTGGCGGGCAGCGGCGGCAATGGCGCGGCGTGTGGCCTTAGTGGCTGCCGTCCGTCGGTCCGTCTTCTTCCAATGGGGGAGATCGACCCTTTCGTTTTGTGATATTTATTGTGCATAGATATCTCGTTTGTTTAGTTGTGTCATATGGCCAACCAATGGTTCAAATAGTTTGGGCCATTGGGAAACCATATGGCATATTGGCATTTCCAAATTTTGATTTGGAATATGCCCAAACCCTTTCAAATATTTGATTTGTAAAAGGCCTGAGCTCAGCCACTTCCAAAATTTTGATTTTGAAAGTGGCTGGCCTAAACCAAAATCGTTTGGCCTTTCCAAATATTTGATTTGGAATAGGCAGCCCTTTCAAATATTTGATTTGTAAAAGGCTTAGGCCTAGGCCACTTCCAAAATTTTGATTTTGGAAAGTGACCAGGCCTAAGCCAAATTTAGTTTTGGAAAGGAAACAAATAGGAGACTTTATAATTTTAATTTTATTTTGAATAGTTCAAATTTAATTGAAATTAAGATCGATTTAAAATTAAATGTTAATTTTAATTTTCGATTATGTCATATAATAACTTAAAAGTTATTTAATTATTTGATGTGATAAAATAAAGACACATAAGTAGTTAAAATTAGAATTTAATCTTTTTCATAAGATAAAATTGTATGGATTAGATGTGTAGATATAATGTGATTATATGGACCCCGATTGATCATGGACTCGACCAATAGGATAGATGGGAATGTTTTCTTTATGTTGGTTTTTTTTTTTGAAAAATTGTCCTAGACCGTAATGAAGAATGTGACATAGTTTACTTTTTGCATTTATCTCATTCCCATGAGCTCCCCCAGTGTGCGGCCGGTGTATTTATTAGATAAATTATAATGTGACAAGAATGGAGCAAGAAGTTGAAGACCAATGAGAGATAAAGAACCCATTGGTGTACAGCAATAAAGAACCTATTGGCAGTTGCAGATACCCTTAGTTTGTGACCCGCGGTTTCCGCAGTTTGTATTCGAAACCGCACCTAGGAAAAGTCCATGATCATACCGGTTATTTTGTGCGCGGAATGTTGTGTATGTTTTACTTTATATGATATAGTAGTAATATGCACATAGTAGATGAGACCATACTTAAACCAAATTAATTAAGTGAATTAATTTAAAATTATTCCCACGCCAAAAATGTCTCCCAATATTATAATGACGGTGAAGAGCCTTTGTTCGGATCCAACTGATCGACCACCGTCGGGAGTTGACCTACCACGGATATATCGTTATTATCAAGATATGATCGTCACGAGATCTCATGAATATTGGGTTACGACTCGACTAAAGTATTTCGGTGATTGGCCACCGTCAGAGCCGTCTGACTTTAGAGACAAGGGGTTGACTACCACATAGAGATGCGGACTGTCAAAGAGTTGACTAGTCAACCACTGGGAGTCGCATATGATGCGACTGGTAGGAGTACCTTTCGAAATTGCCGAGATTGATCGACCACCGTCGGGGATTAAGGTGACTAGATTGGATCCCAGCCACTAAAGAATTAATCAAATTCTTGAAAGCCAATTTAGAATAGTTGGCTGGTGGGAGTAAAACCTTATAAAATATTTAGTGCAAATTTAGGGTTTTTTTTATACATGAGCTTTTACTTATTCTATCTTTATTTATTGTTGTAGAAAATGTCAAACAAATTGAACCTTCATTTTATCATCGAAAACAAGCTTGACGAAACTAATTTTCTCAATTGGGAAAGAAACCTCAAAATCGTTTTGAGGCACAAGAAGATTGGCCATGTCTTGACGCGAGGCCCTACCGAAAAGCCCGAGGGTTCGGCTCTGAGATGATGTCGAGAAGTACAACAAGCACGTTTCTAATGATATTGATGCTACATGTATCATGCTTGCTTCTATGACACCGAAGCTGCAAACAAAGACGAGTCTATGGACGCCTACTCTATCATGGTCCAACTGAAGGAACTTTATGCTTCTCAAGATCTCACCGAGAAGTACGAGGTCTCAAGGCCTGTTTAGTTGTAAGATGGCATCCGGGGACTTTGTGGGGTCACACGTGCTTAAAATGATCGGGTACATAGAGAGGCTTGGGAAGCTTGGCCACAAGTTGGAACGAGAGTTGAGTATTGACTTGATTCTGCAATCTCTACCTGATTCATTCTCACAGTTCGTGATGAACTATCACATGAACAAGATAGATTGCTCCCTTGCGGAGTTATTGAACATGTTGAAAGGCTCTTTGAAGGCACTGTGGGAAGGAAAGCAAGTGTTCTTTGGTCACTTCGAGCAAGCGGCAAGGCAAAAGCCAGAAAAAGTCCAAGAAGGCAAAGGCTGCACCTAAGACAACGCCTAAGATAGCGAAAGACAAAACCAATGATGCTTGCTTCCATTGCGGTGAGACCGGACATTGGAGGAGAAACTGCAAAGGCTTCTTGAGTACCAAGAAGAAGCATTCTGATTCTTCGACTTCAGGTATATTTATGATTGAGATCAACATTACTTCTTCTAAGTCTAACCACTGGTATTAGATACTGGTTGTGGTTCTCATATTTGTACGAATATGCAGGCACTAAGAAGAGCTAGAGATCTGAAGAAAGGAGAGGTGGACCTACGCGTTGGAAATAGAGCAAGTGTTGTTGCACTAGCCGTAGGAGTTTTTTTTCTTTCATTGCCCAGTGGGCTAGTACTTGAACTTAGTAACTGTTATTTTGTTCCTGCTCTTACGAAGAGTATTATTTCCATTTCCGCATTAGATGTTGATGGTTTTTCATTTACGTTTGAGAATAAATGTTGTCCTTTTTCACGTGATGGAATCTTTTATGGTACTGGCATAATTAGCAATGGTCTCTACATATTAGATATGAATGTTGACGTACTTAATATAAATAACAAGAAAGCCAAAGCAAATAACTTGAATGAATCCTACTTATGGCATTGTAGACTTGGCCATATAAATAAGAATTGCATTTCCAAACTCCATAAAGATGGAATGTTGGATCAATTCGATTACGAATCGTTTGATACATGCAAAGCTTGTTTACTTGGCAAGATGACAAAGTCACCTTTTAGTGGCAAAGGGATAAGATCCAATGAATTGCTTGAGCTCATACATACTGATGTATATGGCCCAATGTCAATTCAAGCCAAATGAGGATACTCTTATTTTATCACTTTCACTGATGACCGTTCTCGCTATGGTTATATATACTTAATGAAGTATAAGTCTGAAGCCTTCGAAAAGTTCAAGGAATTCAGAAGTGAAGTGGAGAAACAACTAGGTAAAGAAATCAAAACGCTTCGATCCAATCGAGGCGGAGAATACCTAGATTGAGAGTTTCAAAGTTATTTAAAGGAGAATGGGATTCTACCTGAATGGACCCCTCCAGGTACGCCTCAAATGAATGGCATATCTGAGAGGAGGAACCGTACTTTGTTAGACATGGTACAATCCATGATGAGCTACGCAGTTCTTCCAAAATCGTTTTGGGGGTATGCTCTAGAAACCGCATCCTATACATTGAACCGAGTTCCATCAAAGACGGTTGAGTCCACTCCCATGAAGTGTTCAAAGGAAGAAACCAACACTAGGTTACATGAAACCTTAGGGATGTCCAGGTTTATGTGAAACGGACCATGCACGACAAATTGGAACCTAGATCGACAAATGTCTGTTTTGTGGGTTATCCTAGTGGAAACCAAAAGGTACCAATTTTACCACCCTGAGGAACAAAAGGTGTTTGTTGCCAGGACTGGCCACTTTATGGAGAAAGAGTTTATTCTGGATAGGGTCAGTGGGAGTAAAATTGATCTTGAAGAAATTCGAGAACCACTTACGGATAACAGTCCGTTGATGGAAGTAGAGGAGACACCACATACAAATGTGGGGCCACCCTCTACCGTAGACATACTAGCACCTCGAAGATCCACCAGGGAATGCCGTGAACCCGAACTTATGAGGAAGTGCTAGTGGATGAGGACCCTAGAACTTATGAGGAAGTGCTATTAAGGCATGAGAAAGAGAAATGACTGGAAGCCATGAATTCTGAAATGGAATCCATGAAAGACAACCAAGTTTGGAACTTAGTTGATCCACCTGAGGGAATAGTTCTCATAGGGTGCAAATGGGTCTTTAAGAGAAAGACCGACATGGACGGTAACGTGACTACCTAAAAGGCTAGGTTAGTGGCAAAAGGATATAAGCAAAGACAAGGAGTTGACTATGACGAAACCTTTTCGCCTATTGCCATGTTAAAATCCATTAGAATTTTGCTCGCTATTGCAGCATACCATGATTACGAAATCTGGCAGATGGATGTGAAAACAGCTTTCCTTAACGGAAATCTATCTGAGGAAGTGTATATGACACAACCTGAGGGTTTCACAACCAATGATGCCAGGATGGTGTGTAAATTGCAAAGATCCATTTATAGGTTAAAGCAAGCTTCTCGGAGTTGGAATCTTCGCTTTGATGAAATAATCAAACAGTTTGATTTCATCAAGAACGAAGATGAGCCCTGTGTTTACAAGAAGGTTAGTGGGAGTGCCATTGTGTTCTTAGTGCTTTATGTAAATGACATATTGCTCATAGGGAATGATGGCCCTATGTTACAATCAGTCAAAGCTTGGTTATCCAAGAACTTCTCAATGAAGGACTTGGGTGAGGCAGCCTATATTCTAGGTATAAAGATCTATAGAGATAGATCTAAAAGGTTGTTTGGTCCGGTCGTAATCCACCTATATAGACAAGATCTTTGGAGAGATTCGGCATGGAGCAGTCCAAGAAAGGATTGTCGCCCATGTCACATGGGGTCTACTGTCGAAGGAATGAGTCCTAAGACAGAGGAGGAAAGGGCACAAATGAGTAAAGTCCCTTATGCTTCGGCAATCGGGTCTATCATGTATGCCATGCCATATGCATAAGACCGAGATGTCTCGCACTCTCTTAGTGTGACTAGTAGGTACCAGTCCAATCCAGGTGATGGTCACCTGGATTGTCAGAAAGAATATCCTTAAGTACATGAGACGTACCAGGATATGTTCCTGGTTTTTGGGAATGATGATTTAGTATTACGAGGTTACACGGATGCCGCCTAAACCGACAAGGATGACTTTAAGTCACAACTGGATTTGTTTTCACGCTTAACGGGCGGAGCGGTGGTGGAAAAGTTCTAAGCGAGGAGACTACCTGCACTCTACAATGTGAAGCCGAATACATAGCAGCCTCGGAGGCGGCGAAGGAAGAAGTTTGGATGAAGAAGTTCATTCATCGAACTTGGTGTGGTTCCCTCCATTGAAGGTCCCAGGCTCTATATCTTTGTGATAAATAATGGAGCGATATCTCGACCAAAGGAACCAAGGTCTCATCGAAGTCCAAACATGTGCTACTGGCGCTATCACTTGATTAGAGAGATAGTAGATAAAGGAGATATAAAGATGGAGAAAGTCCACACGGATGATAACATAGCCGATCCGTTAACCAAGGCATTGTCTCAAGCTAAGCATGAGAAACATGTTCACTTGCACGGGCTTAGGCATATGGGTGATTGGCTTTAGGACAAGTGGGAGATTGTTGAAAGGTGTCCTAAACCCAATCGGGTTGGACCAGATCCGACTGGTCGGGTCATTCTGAGCCTATTTAGTTCATGTAATAACTTTATTATGATTAATAAAAGCACTTATGTTATTATATATTGTTAATCTTCATATTATTTGTTGTATGTATATAGTAACGTCCCTAGTATCAATCTGTGATAGAGAAACCATGATAGTGATTATGGTTGATGAGATCTCTAATCACTATAACAAGATTGGTACTTAAATGTCTATAGTCTTACATATTATCAAATGGGACATTGATAGTATAATCAGACTAGCACGTATTGGATGTCTTCTGTCTTTTAGAATTTAGGGATAGATCTCGTCTATCGAAGTGTAGGGACACTTGGACTGTACGTGGACGTGTATTATAGAATACGTACGTTAGACTGACCCACTTACATTAAGTGTCACACTATGTGGCGGTTGTGTAATTATCCTTTTGACCGAGTCTTCATGGCATCACGGTGTGGATTGTCATGCTTTGACACTATTGAGATTTTCATATCCACGGGCGATCATGCGGTAGTGATTGGGTATGATATTGAATCATGCGGAGTATTCATGATTGGTCATCCGGGAATCACGTATCCTATGATTGGGATCGAATATCCGAAATGGCCTTCTTATAAGGAATGTCTAGCTCTCGAGAATCTTTGCAAAGTGGGAGTAAATGTGTTATTCGAGAGAGCATGATATCCAGATTATAAGATACGATCATTAATGTATTGACACTCGAGATACGATCGATGGATATGGATTTATTTGATAGGATTGTAAGTTACACGGTAATCGCTTCACATGAAAGGTAGTAGTCATTGCTTTTGACTCTTCCGATGATTGGGGTCACGGTGTGTTGCTAGACGCTATCCCGTGATCGTTAGGTATGAAGGGCATTTTAGTAAATTGCACTTTGTGTCTACGGCCAACATATTCGGAAGCCTATCGGGTCACACACATATGAACATCGAGTCGGATTAAAATGCGGTTATAGTTGATAACCAAATAAGGAAAGTTTATCTCTAGACTATAAAGGTTATAGTGGTAAATTAATATGGTGGTATTTATTTATTACTTAATAAATAAAATAAAAGATATAAATTATATTAATTAAAGAATATTCTTGAAGCCAATTAATTGGCATATGGGGCGCCACATCTAGGGTATAATGATACACTTGGATTGTGCACTTTAATTAATAAAATTACCATAATATTAATATAAGATATTAATTGATTTTGGAATAATTGATTTATGGTAATAAGATAATTATATTCAATATAAGATATTGGCAAAATTAATTATAATAATAGAGATAAATCAATCTAGAAGATTTTCCTTATTTTATTGGGAAAATGTTTTCTTCTTCTACACACATATGGGGCGCCACTTTTGACTATAAATAAGAGGTGGGTGTCAAGCTTATTTGTAGATCACAATTGCAAGAGCTCATAGTTCTTGTGTAAAATAGAGAGCAAACCATAGTGAGTTTGTGAGGGAAGAAAAGGGCCGGTCTAGCAACCAGAGTTTTTCCGATAGCAATCCAAGGATGATTCCGGCAAGGGGTTCGTGTGGATTAGCGATAGAGGCCGGACGCGTGGACGGCTTGCGCACTGAACTACTCTCTGTTGACGGTCAAAGCGACGATCTTATAGATCATCTGAGGTATAACCATCAAACTACTTAACGTGTTTATTGCATTAAACGAAGAACGATCTAGAAAAAGGAAGTCAAATTTTAAATTCTGCTGCGTTAAACTAGTGATTTCCTAACAAAGGTCATCACAAACTTCCCTGGTTGTAAGTTAGTCCATAGGTCCTTACTTCACTGAGCTGGTTCCTTGGCTGTCCTTACTGAGCTGTTCCAATGATTTTACTGAGCCGTCCTACCAGTCTATTACAGTGCTTGTCTGACTGAACTTATACAACATGTCAGACTTCTAAGTAAAGCCTATACAAGCATTACTGATAATTTTGGACTTATTCCAGGCTTGCTATAACAGCTAGTATGGCCATTATCAAAACAAATAAAATGTTCCTAACACTTAGTAAGAGGAAAAGGCTATTGAATAATTAAGTCTTACAACGAAAGGTTCATATTAATTAATTAAGTTGTCTTTGTGAGACCGACACAAAATCAATGTTCACTTCAAACTCATCAACATGTCGTGCCTATTTGTTTCTAGCTTAGCTTATCTTTGTTACATCCGTATTCAAAGACACTACGCATGGTGCTACTCACCACGAAGTATCGTTTGCAACCTATTAGTGGATCACAACCTCGATAGTATACACGATCGCTGAAGTCCCTCCGTACTTGGGGTCTTGTAAACCTATGGAGTTATTCATTCGAGAAGTCCCTCTACTCTTGTAGCCCTTGGGCTAGCAGAGTTATTCACTTTATCCGACCGCCCACACATCGTGATATAGACAAGTGTCTTACCATGAATAACATGATGTTTAGTCTTTTAACTACACAAGTACGTTTGTTATTTATTGTTAACTAGCAACCTAAGTGTTTTCAAACAAAGCTCACTCACTCCTTCCACTCCCTCTCTTAAGACAACTAGAGACAACGTCCTAACACATACACAGACATTGATGAATACTAATTCATCAAAGCACAAGTCAATCATGCTCTTCCGACGGCCCCGAACTTCAACTCTTAGGAAGAATCCATTCGGTGCCGGAACTAAACACATCAGAATCTTAATCATGGCTTGCTCATGTTCATTTAATGTTATTAGATCAAGAAACAACATTCAAAACTCAACTCGGGGCTCAAAACTCATCATTTCACTAAAACCGGGGTTTGGCGCGCGCGCTAAACCTCTCTGAATCATTCAGGATGGTTCTGGCCTACTTTTGGCTCGTGCTGAAAGCCCTTAGCATGCGCTAAAATCTCCAAACCATTCAGTATGCTTTCTGGATTGTTTTGGCGCGCGCTATGCCCCACATGCGCGCTAAAACCTAAAAACTGCCCTAAACATCAGTTTTCTGCACTTTTAAAATTCTAACCAATTCCAAATATGTTTAACATCAAAGAACTCAAAAACAACAATAAAAACCCAACTTTATCATACCATAGCACAACACACTTCACTAACAACAATATAGCATGATTTCTAGCACCAAACAACACTAAGACTCAACTTAAACATCATAAAACCGTAATTAAACAATAGGAAGAGCCTCTTACATGATTATATCTAATTCCAAAGCTAAACCTTTAAGAACAACTGCATCAATTGGGAAAGCTTCAACCAACACCTAATTGGTCACAATTAAACTTTGATTAATTGATGATCAAAAGCTTCTAAACAACATGAACTACGAATCAAACCAAACGAGCCTTGAAACATGATCAGATATTGATGAATCCAAAAGTAGGGCAAAAACTGATACCTTTCAACTCTTGATGATCTTATGATCAAAAGAAAGCCTTTCTTCCGTTGGCTCCGTTTCTACACTTGATTCTAAAAATCGATGAAGAACTTGCGAGAATTTAGGGATAATTCTCTTTTGTCTTTCTATTTCTCTCAAGAAATTTGATGTGATACGTGCCCAGGAAATAACTAAAGGATCAATGGGAGCTACGAAAACCTAGTCCTAGAGTCTCCGACTAGGATCGAGGCTAAGAACACACAACATTTGCTCAACACGCTGATTCGTTCTTAAGGTGTTGTATCCTCAACGACAAAGAGAACACTCACTCGCAAGTGATTGACAATTAAGCCTAATTCGACTTGATCAAAGATGAGTTTTCACTCAAATAATAATATTGATTCTTCATAATTGTTTTTTTGTTCCTAATATTACAAGTAGAATGCCTTTATAGGCTACAGATTAAAAGACTAACAAACTCCTAAGCAATGTGGGATAAATTACATAGTAATTTTCGCCACTTTATTTCCTATTGGGCGTAACTTGACTCTAATAAGCCCAAATAACTTTTATTTACTGAAAATAAACACTTAACCCAATATACTAACATATAAGCAACTCCCCTAATGGGCTTTTGGTCTTTTACTACTAAAAACATCATAAGCGAACATAAATAAATTAAATCAAGCCCAATAGACCTAATTGGACATAAAACTGGCGGTAGATCCTTATACCGTATGGGCCGTCATTCGTTCAAGATTAGTGGTTATAAGCAAGATTTTGATTTTTGGGCTAATATGCTTCATGTTGGTTCTACTTATGCTATTGGCGTTGTTAGATCTGGGGGACATAGACCTTGCAACAAAAAACCGAATGGAGAGTCCTTTTGAGCCTGATCGCATCGACATCGCTGACATCGATATCGATATCGAGCATCGCTGACATCGACATCGACATCGATACTTTGTGCCTTAATGCAATAGATAGGCCTAGTTCAAAGGCTTACTATGTGCCTTGGCGTCTTCAAGTTTTTGATCTATATTGTATCATCATGTAATAGATAGGCCTAGTTCATAGGCTTCATCGAACTTGTAATTCAAAGACCTAGTGAATTCGGGCATGATAATTTAGTTCTTTGAACTAGAATATCCTTCTTATAATTTGGTGATAGTTGATCGTTTTGAGACTTGTATTGATCTTCATGTATTACCTTTTAGTCGATGTACCTATTGTACTAAACTATAGTCCTGTTGTAATGATCTTCTATGTATTACCTTTTAGTCTCGATGTACTTTTTAGGCTTAATTCAAGTGATTAACTATCGAACTCGCATGTTATAAACACCACACCTTAATCAAGTTATCTCATTAATGATTTTATCTCTTTTGAATTGTATCATATAAACCAATTTAACACGTGTGTGTTAGTGTATCTGGATTTTGCATTTGGAGAATGATCTTTATCTTTGGTTAAAGACCTTACAAAGAAATTCAGGTGATTAAATAGCTTTGATGATGGTAAATAGAGACTAAAACAAGCGTAAATCTCGCTTTTTTTTCTTTATTTTTCATGTTGTTAATCGATGTACATATTGTACTAAATCTATAGTTTGTTGTACTTGCTATTAATCATTGAGTTTGTTAACGATCTGGTGGAATGTTCTCTCGCATATTCTTGTATAATCGACATCGATACTATCGCGCATCGACATCGATACTACATCGACATCGACATCGACATCGACATCGTGTTAATGTAAATCGCCGCGATTAAATTCGGCTTTCAAATACTACGTCGAAAAGGTATCAAACGCGGTCTCAAAATGAAGATAAAAAAATATGAACTTTGGTGAAACAATTTTGATGATCGGTGTTTAAATCAAAAGTTACGGTCGTTTATAAGAAAAACGCTCCGGTTAATACAAATATTTTTAAATCTTTCAAAATATACGCGGAAGGAGTATCGTATTTGGGCTCAAATTGAAGAGCAAAAAAAAACATGAATTTTGGTGAAAAATTTCGATGATCGGAGTTGTAAATCAAAAGTTACGGTTGTTTGAAAAAAAAAAAAACAAACAAAAAAACTACGCAAGAAGCGGAAGATTTAATACATACGTGCGTCCTTTAATAAAAAGGGTAATTTTGTCGTCTGAAATTGTTTGTCCTTTTTGCAACTAAAAAAATGAGTGTGTCCTATTTATTTATTTTGTGTCAAAAAATGACTTTTGGCACTTTATCTCATATCTTAATACATAATTTTTTTATTTCCACCTTTATCCTTCAAATTTATGTTTTTCTAAACTTGTTGATTCTAACCGAATTTCAGACAGAATGTTGAATGTTTTCCTGACACAATTTTAGTCAAAAAATCTTTTTAATCGGTATTGGTATGGAAAACGTTTAAAAAATTAAATTGAATTAAGTCAGAATAATCATCGTTTTCTCACTTAAATTGAACAAAATTTTTTTTTTTTTTTTTTAGACACAATTGAACAGAAAATTTTGATGTGTGATTTTTATTTTTTTTCAGCGGCTTAATATGTTTTTAAAATAAATAACAAAAGGGAATACCTTTCCAAATGATACACGGAAATTGACAGTACACACGCACATTTTGCTCCCTCACTCCGTCCCTTAACCTCTGTACTAGTTCAGCCCTTCCTCTACATCTAACATGAATTCATCCCAACAGAAGCCGATAAATAGGAAGGGCAATTGTTTGTACTAAGAAATCTTTCATAATTTGTCATCTTGGGGTTATGATCCAATCGTTTGGGGAAGTGATTCCTTCAACCAACTCTGTCCGTGGAATCCCTTCAACAAAAAAAAAACTCTGTCCGTGGAAGATAAATTACAAGTTTTAAGGGGATTCGTCAATTATGGTAGCCCACAAGGTGTTGATCACTCAAAGGAAGCTGCCTTGAGCCTTTTGAGCCATTCTAATTGGTAAGAGTAATTCATCCCCTTTTCTTTACGTTTGCCGGGCTGGGGGTGGAAGGGTTAAAATTACTCATGAATTTTTGTTAAGAAGAAAGGGTTTCTGCCTTACTAATGGGATAGTAATTGCATCGTAATAAAATCATGTCCGGAAACGCCATTTTGTTGTTCCATGCGTCAATTTTGTGTTTTTGGTAAAAGGGCCATGGTTAATTTAGTTAAGGAGGTGCTACTGGAGTTGGTTGGGGGCAGTTGTGTAGATAAATGGTTATTATATTGTTATAACATGGTGAAAGAAGGATTTTTTTTGTTGGCTATGAAATTGTTGTCCAATTTAATAAGGAAGGGCTATTAGGAATAGATTTAGCAAATAGTAAACCAACTGAGGCCTAAGGAAGAAGGGGTAGTAACTAGGAGTATCATTTTCTATTTATAGTAATGATTGTACTTGTTGGTAAATGGATGTACTGTGGGAAGCTTGGAGACATCTTGCATATGGGGGTGTTTTTTAGCAATCTATTTTGGATGCAGTCCAAGGTAAGGAACTTAACTATCTCATGGTGCCCTTACTTTAAAGTAAACTGCATTTATTTAAAAGCATTTAGATGATATAGTTCTTTTGGGAAATGATTTATCAAGTGTTTGATCAAGTAGAATTTTAAATTGGATTTGACACGGAGCTGAGCTATCTTTCAACATTTTTACTTTAATTACATAGCCGTTAGCGCCCATTTAAACGTCTCTCGACCAGTTAGCTCCTTTGATGAATATATCTATAAATGTTTGATCAAGTGGTCTTTAAAGACTTTATTTGTCGTCGAGGCATGCTTAAAAAGATTTTATAGTGACTATCAATCGAGATATGTTCAAAATAAACTGGAATGTATTTAAAAGATGCCGGGACATAGGGATAGCGGTTTAAACGATTGAAGGTACTGAAACGATTTGAAGGTTGGTGTAGCTATATGTGCTTTAAGCACTTTGCTGAAATATACTTTCTTGCAACATAATGTTTGAAGGTAAATAATCTATAAGTAGACTCACCTTAAATAATAGCTTTTAAACTATGGCGTTGGTACCTTTTTAGGTATGAGTAGAAATGCAATGTATCCTCGAGGGTCCCCGGTATCACATTGCCTCCATAAGGTGAGGTTGTCTCTGTCAAGTGAGACATTGTGATATTTTTAGTCCGGACTGGTTTATGTTGTCTCCATCAGGTGAGGTTGGTCTCCCACAGGTGAGACTTTATGATATGATATGAGCTGGAATTGCATAGATATATGCCTTCCATCCATTCCATGGGCTAAGATGTGGATGCGTAATACCCTTGTCGTACGCCATTTGATGTTATGAGTATGGTGACCTTGTTATATTATTTATATCGAGTTCTGATTTTTATGAGAAGGTATTGTTAAGGCACCATAGCTCATTATAAGACATATATGTTCTGTGATATGAGTCTACTATATGTGAACTATAGAATACTATCCTTTATAATAGTTTCACTTTGCTTTTATTTAAAGTGATGAATAGTCCATAAAACAAGTTTGTTATTGCTAAAGTTATTGCTAAACAAGTTTATGGAGCACCTGCCCCGTCATGGTCATAAACTCAGCATTTGATAGCATACTTTTCAAGGTATTAGTAGTTTTAAGTACTTTGTCAATCCTATATGTTGCAAGAAAAATTATTAGCTTTCTGTGTAGTCTCCATTCTATTATTAAAGTATGTATCAAATAATCTTATAAGCCAACATTAAGGTTGGTCATGCATGAACATGTAAACATGGCACCCAGATATAGTCCCGAGGACCATTAGAGATGGTCGAGAAATGCTAAGTGTCACTGGCAAGTTCTTTCTTAGGAGAGCTGGAGATATGGGATTGTCTTAGATGGTTGTAAATTGTGATAATTAATGAGAGTGCACTGCAGAAGTCTGACATTGATCAGGGCAAGGTGGGCTTGATACACCTTGCTCTAGATATATGTTTGTATATTGTATATAGGGGTAAATAATGAGAGGGTAAAGCTTAGATTTCAAAAAAGCAAGTACGGTGTTTTTGTACCACTTAAGTAACTGGGATGCAACTTCTTATTGCATAGTAGAAAGTTAGGATCACCTTATGGACCTAACCAGGAGTGAGATACCTGAGAAAGCAAGAGTCATAATCTCTTTGTGAAATGATTTTTGAACCGACGTCTCTAAACCTTTTCCTAGGGGCTTTACCATTTGAGTATTGTTGAACACATTCTTATTCTGGTATTAGCCCCCAAGTCTTCTATATTTTGTGTTTTTGTACTAGTGATCTATGAGGGATCTTTATAGAACCCTAATTTGTATACATCACTTCTAAACATATTTGGTAAGGCATGTTCGGTAAATGTTTTTCTTTTCTTTCTTTTTCACTACTTTACCTGACGAACTAAAGAAGAAATTTTTATAATTCTCACTATTATTTTAGCTAGGCATTGTGAAGCAATATTATGAGCTCCATCCAAGTAAATGTTTCCTTTTAAGAAATGTGCATGTTCAAAAGAAATGCAAGTCTCTTGAAATCTCTATGAAAGAGATTGTAACCAATTATTCGATTTATTTTTTTTAATTTGTTTGTTGGGTATTATTCAAATTGTCAGACCATGTCTTGACCAAATCATTTTTAGTATCTCGACTTGGATGAAGTCATTTCAAGAAATTTCGCCGTACCAAGTATTTCGGCTACTTAATCAATTTCCTTTTAATAATAGGGACATAGGCATTCTTTCAAATCCTTGTCCTTTCCAGAATCACTACTTAGTGAAAGGCAATGTCAAATTCACTTTGAAGAATATTTAAGGCCCCCCACAAATAAAATTGGCCTGGGGCCTCGATTTTCACTGGGACGGCCCAGTGTAAACATACCACAAAATGTTGGGTTTGAGATTATCTTAGCCAAATATGAAAAATATTCTAATACCATGTTGAACAAAATAAGTTTCGTATTGATCAGAATTTCAAAATAAGTTTAGAAGGTTATTAATTCCATTTGCTCTAAGATCTTCTACAACATATCCAAGTAAAAAACATCACATGAAGTCTTTATATAGGACGAAACAAAAGCCTAAAACAGAATAAAGCACCATTCTATACTTTATGAAAATACAGAATAATCATCACTTTATATAATCGAACTCAATTTCAGGGTCCCACCTTAATTTTTCACGAGCAGAGAAACTGAATAGAGTTAGATTATTCTTGAACTGTGGATTTTGAAATCAAAGTTGACTTCTTGAGTTCGTATTGGATGGTGTTTTTAAGGGGTTTCTCGACACATTGACTTTGAGGGGAATGGGGTACATATGTTGAGTCTGATATAAATTTTCTTTTTCTTCTTCTAATAATTTTTTCAGTGAAACAATGGAAAACAACTTGTTAGGGAAGATGATGCAAGGAAATGGTTCCTTTGGTAATATCGATTTGGAGGGGTCTATGCGAGTTCAGCATCATCACCAACAACAACAACAACATCCATTTACCCTTAACCAAAATCATCACCACTCCCTTCCGCAACGAGGAACAATGGTTCAGCCCACGATTCATGAGGATATCCCTCTTACAATTGGCACAATGCATAGTCAAGACCGCACTACGTCCATGGCAGCAGCAACTGATGTTGGAAAAGGTGATAAGTCAAAATGTGTCAGCGATGAGGATGATCCGTGTTTTCCCGAAGGCGGCGGTGTGGATGGTATTAAAGGGAAGAAAGCTATTGCGTGGCAACGTGTGAAATGGACCGATCAAATGGTTAGGCTGTTAATCACTGCAGTTTCATATATAGGCGAGGAGGCTGCTGCGGAGTATGGTGGTGGAGCTAGAAGAAAGTATATACATCTACAGAAGAAAGGGAAGTGGAAATCAATCTCGAAAGTGATGGCGGAAAGGGGCCATTTTGTGTCACCACAACAATGTGAGGATAAATTTAATGATCTAAACAAAAGGTACAAAAGGCTAAATGAGATACTTGGTAGGGAACTTCTTGTGAGGTGGTTGAGAATCCTTCCCTTTTGGATACGATGGATCACGATCGGAAAAAAGCGAAAGAGGAAGTAAGGAAGATTCTATGCTCAAAGCATTTACATTATGAAGAGATGTGTTCTTACTATAATGGGAACCGATTGCATTTGCCTCCCGACCCTGAACTGCAACGATCATTGCACTTGGCTCTTAGGAGTAAAGACGAACCCGATGATGGTAGTAGTAGTGGTGCAAGGAGGCACATACTACATCATGATGACAACGACGAGGATGATCATGATGCCGAGTTGGATGATCATGATGACGACTATGAGGATAATCATGGAGGTGGTTCTACGAAAAGGTTGAGACCAATTACCGAAGATTTTGATTTTTGTAATTTCCTACCACCTTGTTCAGACGGTCAAAAACAACAACAACGTGGTACCAATGATGATGGTAATCTACAAATTTCTCAAGATGCAATGAAAGAAAATGTGGTACATAGGCAATCGTTGATGATGATGATGAATCAGCAGCGGTCTATTTTGTTGGAAGAACAGAAGGTGCAAATTCAGGTACAAATGTTGGAATTGGAGAGGGAAAGATTCAACTGGCAAAGATATAGCAGGAAGAAAGACAGGGAAATTGAGTTGATGAAGTTGGAAAACGAAAGGATGAGACTTGAAAACGAACGTTTAGCGCTCGAGTTGAGGCGGAAGGATTCTTGACTTAAAAAAGGTTAGAATATATCCGATTGTCATATGTTTGTTTTAGAGTTACCGTAGATCAGAATATATATATATATATTGTTGCATATTAGAGGTAGCATGACGCCATGACCTCATGTGTTGTGTTATTATAACCATTTCATTGAACTCCTCCTTAATGAGACCATACTCTTGGATCGTGTTTTAGCTTTTTTGCATTTGCCTGAGAACATATGTGCCAGGTGCCTTTAGATCAGATATAACTCTTTATGTTGTAAACATTATGATAAGTTATGAATATGCATATTCGAATCTCGTATCCAATTTTTCTGATTTACAAATTCGTCCCTAGGTATGGTATCCTAAGTAGCATGTGCGCGTGCGTGCATGTGAATGTGCATCATAGGATAATAATGCAGACAGATTTGTTCCCTGCACCTCTAGAATGAAAAACAGCCACAAATCACTGCGCCAACTGCTAACTTTCGGTAATATGTGCGACTACCATTACTTATCATTTACATTAGGCAAATATACATAAGGGTATATTGGTAAATTCACAAAAATCGAGGGAGGGCACACGACCCCCCTCAGGCCTTGGTAGCTCCACCACTGCTTCAAGGTTTTTTTGGCTATCTCATGGTGTTATGTTGAGCCATACTAGTAAAAAAGATTATGCACATACTATCCATATATCCATATACCTGTCTTTCGAAAAAGATTACACGATATACCGACTCATGAATCATGATGAAAGATTTATATATATATATATATATATATATATATATATATATATATATATATATATATATATGGCATTCTTAGTGTGTGAATCGGCGATAGTGAATGACACTGAGAATTAAATTGTTCTACATCGCACCAACGCATAAAACGATCAACATAATGAGCAAACTTTTACTACTTGCTAATGGAAAATTGTGCTGCAGGGACTCCTATTAAAACGGGCTGTCGGATAACTGCCGCATGTACTATGCGGAAGTCATCCGACGGCCAACTAATAGAGAATCCCTGCGGCAAAATTACTCCTCACAAAAGCACACCTTCCATATCATCATTTTCTGAAAAACTTGCAATGATTCATCTTTAAACTTCTGCTAAAATGGTCAATACTGTTACAAAAATCATATAAAAAAGAATACACATATATGAACATTCAATAGCAAAGAACTTGACAAGCTCAATCGAGCATGTCTTATATAATTAGACAAAAAAAAAACAATTAAACAAATTTTATCAGCCACCTCCAGCTTGACAAGCTTAATCGAGCAATGTCTATAGAATTGTATCCGTTTCGAATGGAAGAATAGCTCTCCCTCCTACAATCATCAGGTGCCTCATACTCATATTGTACAAAGAATAAAATGATATTATAATAATAATAATAATAATAATAATAATGCCACATTTCTATCACATTGTTCCTGTATTTGTATGTGGTTCATCATCATGCAATTCTGATGGTTATATGCTTCAGTATGTCCCAACAACTGATGAAACATACATTGTTACGTCTAGTAAAACCCCGA
The DNA here is from genome assembly GCA_026214975.1 of Gentiana macrophylla. Classification (NCBI taxonomy): domain Eukaryota; kingdom Viridiplantae; phylum Streptophyta; class Magnoliopsida; order Gentianales; family Gentianaceae; genus Gentiana; species Gentiana macrophylla. The sequence goes on from CM047806.1 coordinate 90,158,778, forward strand.
GTCTGCACAGACCGCAAAATGTGTTGCCAAGGGACACATCTGCAACAAGGTGATGAACCAACCCGCCAATTCATGTGTGAAGGTCGAAAACATACAAAGACTATTGTACGGTATCCCAATTATGGTGAAATCAAAAACTATAGTATATCATGTTGTATCATCATGTTCCTACTCTCTTGTGACCTGTGACGGAATAACTTGGCTATTTTCCGCCTCTCGCAGTCCTGTGAAACAAGAAACATATCTCAGAAAGGAAATAGATGTGGATTCAGTCCAATGTGCCACATGTCAAAACAACCATTCTTGAAAATACGATATGCTACCCAGTTTCCAACCGCTAGAAAACTCGACATGTGGCAGAATGAACGAAAAGGTAAAATGAAATTGCACAGATAAAGGGTACAGAGGTAAAACCGGAGCATTGATGATAAAATTGTAAAATTCAGGAAACAAAAGTGATGCATCCAACATTAGCAACTACTTTTACCTTAAACATATTCAGATAAAACGGTTTCCCAGGGTTCATCCTTCTCAATTTGTAGTAGGTATGTGCAAAACTTAGTTGATCACGAGGAGTGAATCGATCAACCTCGTTAAACCACAAACAAGAAAACAGATTTGACATTGGCGTGTGTGCTCTAACAATCAAAGACCCTTCAGGTACATCTGGCAAAAAGCACAAGGATACCATAAAAGTTTGTAATGTCGGTAAAGAACATAAATATTACGTATCTTGAGAAACGAATAATCAACAATAACAACGTACTGCTAGGAAGAAGTTTGTTTGGATCTGAAGCATTGAATCTCTTGAGACCATCTGCTTGGTAGAATGCAAATTGTTCATCTATGACAGAATAGTTGTATTTGTTGAGCTTTTTGTTCTGAGCAACTTCTTCCCACACGCAATGGCGGTCATAGTGATTGGAAATGGCGTATTCGTAACCTTTACGCCAGAGGAAATACTCCAAAATACTTAGAGGGTCGAGCTGCAACCTGAGCTTGCTATCCAACCAAATCGAATACCTAACAATAATTCACCAATACGAAAAGGTATATCAGGGGGAGAACTGCAATTTTCTTCTACTAAATCCAAGATATGTACAAAAAAAAAATGTAACTATATAGATGGTGATTAATAAAGAAAACACTCCCTCGGGCTCACCTAGCTGAAGGGAAAAGCCGGTGAGACAAAAGTTTCGGTATTTTTCCTACCCTCCGCATGTCAGCATAAGGCAAATTCCTAACCACCACAATCTTCCACAACCCAATATATCCCATTCTGTCTGGGACAAGGCCATCAGAAGAAAGTGCTTGTAAAGTAGCTTCATCAACAAACATAACAAAGCAAACATTTTTTCTTGAAATACGAGAGACCTGCATTAAATAACAATAGTTATAAGTCCAATCTTTCCTCTTGCCAACTGATAAGAGGGGGGATGCAAGTGGCAATAGGAATTGAGAGAAAAGTTATGGTGCAATGGGTATTTATGAGTAATACCAAGTGGAGGGATGTAATTAATTTTATTCACTCTGACGCACAGTAGGGGTGTGTAAACCCCTCCACTTGGTATAGCCCATAAATACCCGTTGCACCATAATCCTGATCATCGTCAGGCAATAGAAACAGCTTAAAATCAGGCCAAATTTCGTTCATTACGTCATTCCCCAAGTTTGAGAATGAAAACAGTAAGGACATAAACGACACACATCAATGCATGAGCATACAACCTCAACTTACAATTAAGGCAAAAAAGAGAACTAACAACACACAAAAATACAAACAGAAAAGCTAAGAAAATTAGAAGGGACATGAACAAGTACAAGTGACATACAGAAAATCTAAGAGTAGAGATCAGAAAAGAGCTGGAAGCAGGGACTTTGACACTAACAGTTTCCATTAAGGATGACGATAGGTCAGCACTTGACCAAGGACTTTGATCCACCAAGAATCTTTTCTTCTTTTTTTCTTTCTTTTTTTTGTTTACTTTTGAAAGACACGCACCCTCTTTTAGTCTAAGTGGTCATTCAACTGTGAAGGGTACTCCGTTTCCTTCAGATTAAACACCAAAATCATAAAATCAACTTCACATAATTATTACAAATTTCCAGCATCCCTTTATGTTTTTCCTTTTGTTTTTTTGGCAAGGCCATATGTTTGTTTCATACATTTTATGAAGCAAATACCCAAGTGTCAGGCATTAAAAAGGAAATTTACATTTACCTTGTGTCCCTAGGTTCTACTTTCAACAACAGAGCAATATTTTACAGCTAGTTCAAACAAGTGGTGCAGGAAGATTAGGAGAGTTCTTCAGCTAGGCGAACTTGTTGAGTATGAAGCATGAGGGACAGGCTGTAGGGGTTGTCCCAGGAGTGCATTGAAGGACGAATCACTATGACAAAAAGTACAAGTACAGGACATGGGCTTTATTCTCTCTATGAATCTTAGTCACATTAAAGGTATTTCAGACAAACCACATAAGATAATAAGCACACACTAATTGACTAATACTTCACTATCATCTCCCAAACATAAACACAATTCCATGAAATTCAAAACAGGATCGAGTGCAAATATGCTCAAAAATTGGAAGAACAAAATACAGTCTAAGTCATAGACAATTGTTACCCATGGATATATGGAATCTGGATCTTTTCAGAAAATTCAAAATAGAGAATACCACACAGAATTATGTCAAAGACGAGAGCGTGCTCCATACCATTTTCCCCACAGGTATTCTTAAGCGATCTGAATTTCCAAAGATGCAAGATACAACGGCAATGTGGCAGCTACTGAGATACTTGGCATCGTCTTCAGCAAGGTCAAATCCTTTACTCACAAAGCCACAGTTTATTTTCTGATCACGTGCTTTGAATGATTCCTCCCGCTCTACAAGACTTTGATGCCCACCAAATATGGAAATCATGTTTTCATCTTCGGTGGGATCCTCTTCTGTTTCTGTATACTGCAAGGAAAACCTCGCGAATTTTCGACTTTCTAAAGGTTCTACAAGCATATTTGTAGAGTTCAAGAGTTTCATCTCACAACCTGTAAAAGTAAAGAGTTACAGAAGGGAGACTAACAGCAAAGTAATTTATTTCAAAGACAAAAGCTAAAAGAAAATCATTATACACTAAACTTGCTTAAGAATAATTACATTATATATTCATATATATATATATATATATATACACACACACACAGCACTGCTACATGATACGTTACTAGCAAAAATGAATATAAAAGTAGACATGTGAATTTAACAGGATTGGTAATGATTCAAATTAGAAGAGCACAGAAATGAATAAATAAATAAATAAAGTACACAATGTCAATATGTATGTCTTCTGAAGTTGTATACTCCGCTACAGTGCTACACTATAAAGCACTTGCAATTTATTTGTTTATCACTCTTATATTCTGAAGGTTTTTGTCAGCATAAAATCTGGATGGATCAAAGAGTAGTCAAAATGGTGACTATCGTCATTTGATGCATTCATGAAAACTGAATAGAAGAGTTTGGACAAAAGCTGATCCCATTCAAAGTGCAGCATCATTTTCCAAGACACTGATATAGGATCTCCCATTATGTCGTCAGCAGTCACATTACTTAAAAAATGGCGACTATTTTTATTTGATGCCTTTGGAAAACAGAATAGAAGAGTTGTCACTGATATAGGATTCTTTATTATGTCATCAGCAGTCACATTACTACAAAAATGGTGAAAATTCATTGAGTTCTTTTTTTTTTTTTTTTTTTGAAAGAAAAAAAGGAGGGGGAGTGTGTGGGGGGGGGAGGGGGGAGAGGGGGAGAGTGGGGGGGGGGAGGGGGGGAGGGGAACATGAAAGCTATTGTTACAGCCTGAGAGAATAGCACACTTCTCACAAACAGTGTACAAATAAAAAAGCTTAGAAAGTTCACAAAATGGAAAACTTGCAAAACAGGCACAATTTTCAACCAACAAAGTAGCCAAGGATGTTTCAACTTTTATTTCAAGATAAATTATACTAAAAGAACTGAACTAAAGATGAAAGAAAAAAATTGATTATCAGTAAACAATCATTACTTAAAGATTACAAGATTCTTATGCGAGACTAAAGTACAGCATGGTTCCTCTGGAAATATAAAATAGAACCTCAACTGATTGACATAAAACAAAGTAAGAGATTGACATCCCAAGGAGGCAAGGAAATATCAAAGATGCAATTTTATGAAAGCAATAGCCATCAGAACAGTTAACATTAAACCCTTATCCAGTTAATACATGCAAGCTTCTTTCTTGAAAGGAAACATTTAAACAGGTTTTAGATGTTATTTTCTTTTCTAAAGATCGATTTTTTTAAGTTTCATAAGCTGGTATCTGTCCAATAGGTATATGTTCGAACTTTGACTGTAATATCATTCACAAGAAGACAACAGGGAGTGAATCAAAAAAAGGATAAAACTAGATCTTCTTTTGACTGACAAAAAGAAAGGAAAAACTAACACATGAAAGGAAACGGGAGAGGCTGCAAAAACCCAGAGCTCCATAACATATTGGATCAGGAAACAGGAAGCTGAATAATTGATTATAGTTGCAATATCTAAAACATTATCTTGATTCAAACCCAAATGAGGCTATTATCAGTTGAAAACCATAGCACTTTCGCATCTGTTTCAGAAAATAAAAATAAAACATTCAAAAAACCAGAACCTATGATGCATACAATCAACAGAAAGATCAGATACTGACCAGAAGATTTGTGGCGCTTTGATTTCTTTTTGGAACCAGATCTTTTTTCAGGAACAGAGTGCCTTGTAAATTGTTTTTTAGAAACACCTTCCTTATCCGACAAATCTTGCAAAGATTCATCAACCTCATGAATAACACTGTGGGAACTGTGTGATCTACCGGAATCAGAATATGTCCTCTTCTCTGCTGCATCTTCTGCATCATCTCCATCTTCTATCCGAGTATCTTGTAAGTCAATACCATCATCATACTCATCATCAGCATCCACGACTTTGCTCTTAATTACCCCACCAGCATCATGAGATATAAGTGTTTTCTCATCAAGCCGTTTTGAGTCCTTGACACTCTTAACAGATGCCTCATATTCAGCTTCGTATTTCTTTAATTCATTACGCCCAGCCTCGTTATACAATCCCTTGTCTTTATGATCTAAATTTTTATATGAATCGCCGATTGATGACTGCTTATCACTGTGTTTCACTGTTTTATGAACCCGATCAATATCTGTAGAACCATCTCGTGTCTGCTTCAAATCCTCCTCAGCAAAATTTTCATCTCTTCTTCTATCATCGCCATCCCAATACCGTGAATCTTGACCATGTGTTACTGATCCATGCCCAAACCGGACAACCTTGCCTTTTGCTGTCCGTGTGACATTTGTTAGAAAATCTGTATCATTTACTACATCATCCAGTTCACTGGCCTTTCTATTTACATTATGTCTGCTCACATCTGCACCATTTTGTTTAAGGTCAAAAATTTCCTTTGAAAAACACTGTTCACTAAATCATAGAACAAGTTATGACATTGATAAGGCACCAGATTGTCAACAAAATTAAACACTATATAATACAATAAAATTGTTCCAGGGAAATTCTTTAGCTGTAAACAATCTGAAACATGCCATTCCAAGATCTAAAATCTAGCATTCAATAAACTAATGGAAAAACCGGTCATCTAGACAAATTCCAGGCTAAAATACATAATTTACTCTACCAGAATAAAAAATTAACAAAAGATCTGAAGCTGTTTCTTTTCATTCCCATGCCACAGTTTCAGGGAAATGTACTGCATATTTTCTGATACCAACTCTTCCATATCTTTCCTCACATTTATAAGACAAAAACAGAACATTCAGCAATAGAAATAATCAGCTGAAAATTGATAATCATTAAATTAAATGAGTAAATAAAATTTATTCATCCACTAATCAGTGATACTTCACACCCCAAAGAACCATAAACTTATATAAAAAAGCATCATTCTCATAGATTTTACTGAACTGCACAAAACACGGGGAAAAAAAAAAGGAAAGAAAAAAGTGAATTCAATACTTGAACGAGTGGACCTTTGTCTTTGGGGAAGAAGTAGATGAAGATGAAGACGGAGGCTAGCAAGGCAGCAAAAACGAAAAAAAATAGAGCTCCGACAACGGAGATCTTGCGGCCTCTGACTAACCGGCGGTGGTGGTGGTGCTGATGCTGTCCGTATCGAGATTGCTGCTTGTGAAAAAGAGCACCGGATCGAATCCCAACCGACACTTGACTCTGGTTCTGGTCGGTGGCCGCCGTCGCCGCCGCCGATACCACGCCGTTCTTAACAACATTACCATTGCCGCCGGTGCTCAAACCACCGTACTTCCGCATTGCTAACCGGTACTCAAACACATCAATGAGAGTTTTGAAATGCAGGGGAGGGAGGTTTTTTCAAGTGGGGGAAGTGAAAGGGGGGTGTAATAGAGAAGAGATTACCGGAAACAGATAGATGGAAAAATGGAGGGAGAGAATTAAGAAACTTTGAAAAAAGGCGTTGAGAGGGGAGGAGAAGGAAGCTCACTGATGATGTCTGAAGACGTGCGTGAGGAATGGAGCTTGATTTCCGGCCATGAGAATCTTATTTAGACACACAAATTGAACAGGTGATCTCATCCTTATATTTCAGAATTTTTTATGTTTTAATTTATTTGTCATTTTAAATTTTCAATGCATCATGTATTGGTTTTTTTTCTTTTTGAAGAAGGACTTTTATTATAAATATGTGAAAATCCACAAGTGATACAATTACGAATTCAGAAAGAAAATCAACAAACTGTAATTACATGATACTGCAAAAGCAAAATTTTGCAAGATCTCTAACGTTTGATCATTTGTCGAAAAAAACACACATGAGCAAGTGGGTGAACAATATCCGGAGAATGCACAAGTATGTTGCGCCAAAACCAAATCTCACAAACAATTTCCCGAAGAGTTACGGCCACCATTTCATTTGGAGCTATGGAAGCGAGGAAAGTGATAAGTTATTGGTGACCATCATGTGTGTGTTGGAAGTAGTCGCGAAAGACAATTTATGTAATTTTTTGGAATTAATAAATGTGATTTATTCTCATCTTATTATTTCTTTGCGCTTATATATTATTATACACTCGCTAAAAACCCAAGTCAGATTATATGTAAATATATAACTTAGTGTGTGTCACACACATGAGGATTGAGTTTATGGTGATACACTTAAACTATTAGTCCGTGGTGAAGTTAATCAAAGAATGGGGTTTATTGATTAAACCACCATTAATGCGTCCAGAACACTTTATGGTGTGACCATCCTATCCGGACCGTTGACATTGGTTGTCTAAGTGGGGCATTTATATATGATGAGAGTCATATAGGACTGGACCGATTTAATATGAGTTTCTCATATAATTCCGTGATTGATAAATCTTATTAAATCACAAGATGATCATATATGGATTAACCTTAATCCTGAAGTGATTGCATACTCCTACTTGTTTCAGGATAGGGTTTGATGTGTTCGTTAAGATCGCAAGAGCGCGCGATCCGAATCACTTTCACGTTGACACTATTCTCGGAATGGGTGAAGTGTGTGTGTGTCTCATGAGATATGAAATTCATTTCTTCCTACGGAAATAGAAAGACAATCCCTTATTTGTTGATCCTAAAAACTGATCGATCGGCCGAGTTCGTATTGGTTATGAACTAATTGATCACTAGTGGGTTAATGGTAAATAAGGATAAGATGTATTGAAGAAGGTTTACGGAAATAAACCTACTTCATTACGGATAGTCTATGAAGGGTTAGTTTATATGAAATGATTATATCAATAGACACTTATCGACTCGATTCGACGTTTTGAGAATAAGTTATATCTATAATCGATAGAGTTCAGTTTCATATTTATGGTGGCGTAATTCCGGAATTAATAAGTTAAGTAGAAATATTCTGTTCGATGAATATTTTATTCGATTTATTGTAATTTACTCTGTTATATGGTCCATTGTCCCCTGCGCGTTGGCTCCTAACTTGCGCGAGTATTTTCTCGTTTTATGGAACCTCTAGAATAAATTAAATAGTTGGTCTATTTAATGAATATGCAATATTATTTATTTAGTAAATAATATGTAAAATAGAAAAGACATTTTCTATTAAATTTTAATGACATGTGAGGCGCCACTTTTGGGATTAATTGGGAGAAGAAATTTTCCTAGATTATCTCATTTGTGTAATTAATTAATTATCTATTTGTTGGATAATTAATGGAAAAATAAAGAGATTGATTTTTTGGGAATTATCTTTTATTTTGTAGCAAAAATATCTTTTCCTTATGGGAATAGGTTTTAGTGGTGTGAAAATGATAACTCTCTTGACTAGTTATTTTTCTATATAAAGAGAGTCCCTTTTAGCACAATACCTACAACAAAATTGCGCCACACTCAAATAGAAAATGAAGAAAAATTAGTTTCTTTCCTTAGTCATTAGAAGAAGAAAAACCTAGGGTTTTTCTTGTGCATATTCGAGGAGGTTCTACGGAGGATCGGCGATCGACGCCCACTCGTTATTTAGGAGATACAATCCGGAAGATTGTGGCTTCTCCCTTGGTCGGTTTTATCATCTCTCTCCGATAAGGTAAATCTTCAACCTTCTCGTAGGATTAATTAGTTATGTCTCATATCGTAAATCGCATAAGTTTCCGTTGTGCAAAGATCGAGTGTCTCGATCGGTGCTATTACTTTTAGCATGTGGTAGCAGAGCCAAGGTTCAAATTTTACGATATCGATAGCATAATTAATTAAATTAGGAGTGAAATTGCATATAAGGCTGCATCGTTTATTTTAATTGAATGATTGAATGTTTTGGTTGACGAGATGGATTGGGGTTGGTACTTGTTTACCGTTAGATCTATTGTAAGCTCGTATAATTAGTATTATACGAGTATATGATATATGTAATTTATTTTGCAATTTATGTAATCTAATTTTTGCAATTTAAATTTCATAAGTAGTAGTATTTTTTTTCCGTCGGATCCGTCGGCCAAAATTAATCTTCAATGGAAAGAAGACCCCTGTTCATGCGACGACACTGTTCATACGACGGAAAAAAAAAGGTGGCTAAAGAACGAAGATGAAAAGAAAAATCAAAGGCAATTTTTTCAAGATCAACATGCATGCATGCGGCGGCTTTATTTATTTTTTTGTATTTCCTAGTTTAAATAGGTTAGATACTTATTATATGAGCACTCAAATTCATTCATCCGATGGTTTATTTTTCGTACTTATTTTACATGTTCGATAATTTAGATGAAATAACCATGCCATGACATGCATTATATTCATGAATTCCACTCCTAGCATATGCATACATGTAGACAATTAATCGTGATATTAATTAGGCATGTATGAAACGTAATTAATTTAGATTAATTTAGGTAATTAATTAAATTAATTAAAATCAAACGGAAGTTTATCGGGATATAAAATTCACTTGATAAACTTAATTTGGGGTAATGAATCCTACGGGGTTTAGGTTATATAATGTCTACATAAATTTTGAATTTTGATAATCAAAAATTGGAAAATCCGGAAAAGTTGGATACCAACTAAGCAAAAGGTTCGAAAAATTGGTTACGCGGTCAGCAGGGCTTGGCTCGACTCGACTTGTCCGTCCAAGCGCGGCGTTAAGCGTCGAGGGGTCGGCAAGGTCAAGCTTATCCGCGAAGTGAGGCTCAATGGGGCAACCTTAGCCCGATTCATCCAGCAGTCGTACATGAACCAACGAAGAGGACGGTCGGCTTAGCCGATCCCGACACCGTTCGGTGAACTCGGTTAAAGCTCAGCTAGGGTTTAAAACTGATAAGTTGGTGGTTGCTTTTCTTGATTTATTGTTTTTCGATTTATTCGAAAAATTCAACAATCCCAAAACTTTTATCGTAACGATATTAGGACTATAAAATTCTTTTAGTGAATTTTAATCGTGTAGTGACTACACGAGAGAATTTCTAAATAATCAATAAATTGGAAGATCATGAATATAGTATCACTAGTTAGACGGTATTTGGAACCGATAAACTAGTGGGAGCTTTAAATTTGTGATTTATTGTTTTTCGATTTGGTAGGAAATTCTTAAGTCCTAATATATTAGGATTATAAAATTCATGGTGAATTTTAATTGTGTAATGTCTACACAAAGAATTTATAAATCTGAGAAATTGGAAAGTCGTGAATAAGTGACACTAGTTAGACGGTATTTGGAACCGATAAACTAGTGGGAGGATTAATTTAAATATTCATGATTTATTGTTTTTCGGATGATTAAGAAATTTGAAAAATCCTAAAGAGACTACCTAATTTTCAAAATAATAAGTGGGAGCGGGAAAGTGACAACCTAACCCCACGGCCTCATCACTATTGACACAAGCAAGTGAGAGAATGGTGACGCCTCGTGCGCTTTGATTTCGCCCTTAAGGATGGCCTTCACCGCTATCAAAATGCATGGCTTGGTCTCCGAAAGGATAGGATTTTGGGTACTCGTCGAGTCACTGACCGACCCTAAGGCGGCATACTCGGAGCGTACTTTGAGATCTGAAACAGTAGGCCACACTCTAAAGGGTATTTTTGGAAATATCTTGGCTGAAAAAGGAAGGTAATCAACAATTAAATGGAGATGTAGGTAATCAACAATTAAATGGAGATGTCCGATTTTTAGTTAATTGTTGAGAGAGATCGTCTCAACTTAATCGTCACCTCTTTGACCTACCCTAAGGCGGCATCGTAGGTGTGAGATTAAGCCCTTGGAATAGTAGGATAAACTGCATGCATGACATCACGTTTATAATTCCTAAAATTTATTATATGTTGTGGTGTATGATTTGATTTATATTTCTGTCAAAAATTTATTTTCGCAACTACATATCATCTCAAGGCACCTAAACTGCTGATGTATGATTATAATATAACTATATTATATGACTTTTTATATCGTATTAACGATAATATCGTATAAATACTATAAAATATATCTAAAAACACATAAAAATCAAAATCGTTATAAATAGATATTATTGTTATAATTTTAGTAAAACTTAAAGTTTTTGTGGTCAAAATTACTGTGGCTCATGTTTTTGACTGTTTCAGGATACGTGAGATGGAAAGCGAAGAATAAAAATCAAAACAAGACAAAACCGAAGAAAGATATTTTTCAAAGTCCGCACGCATTGAGTTGACCGGCACACGCTGAATCTCTCTCGCCACCAAAGACATGGGCTCTGTCGAGGAGAGAATCAGATCTTTGAGCACCGCACGCGCCGGTAAGGGGCCGGCACGCGCCGGTAAGGGGCCGGCACGCGCCGGTGCACTACCTGCACTCTATAAATACTCCTCATTTGCAAGCATTTAGGAGTGTACCAATATATATATATATATACCTCATATATATATATATCTATCTTATCTCTAGTTAGTTTTTAGTTTTGTAAATACCGTAAAAGGCACTCTGCCGAAATAATAATGTAGTATAAGTATCGTTGTAATACTTAGAAGGATTATCAAGGCTCGTTGTTGCTAAAGGAGTTGCTATTTCCGGAGAATACGACTCTGACGCTACAATTGTAATCTGGTAACATTCTAATGTATTTATGTTTGTTTGTTGTTATTAGTATCTATATATTAGTTATAATGATATTAGGCTAACTCTATATCTAGCCAAGATATGAAATTGAATTAGTTTATCTTTTTAGGGAAATAGATGATGACTATGTTAAAATTGAATTAAAATCGATTATAATGAATCTTTTTCTATTTTGCAACATATTGATAATATTCGGATTGACGTAATTAACCAAGATGAATCGCAACATATAACCTAACGATGAAACCGACCAGGAGAAGTTAGGATATGAGATAAAGGATAGAAAAACCGGAGGTAAAAATGACCGAGTGAAAGCGTGACAACGGAATCCTATTTCCTACCCGGGGCGATTTGTCTTGGGAAAGATGAATCTTATTAAATTTGTGCTCAAGATCGTAATAATGTTAAAATCAACGGTTTAATTGAAACTAACACCGGAAAGTTAAATCGATCCGCCCGACAACCGGAGCCTTTTGAATAACATCGGCCGTCTCGACAAACGGAATAACCTCTTTTATCCGGGGTAGATTTGTACTCGGTACTGCTCGAGACTAATCGAGATTAGCATGGGGCGGTTGTGGAGATTGAATCGATGACAATTTGACATATGACAATTTCATACGCCCGTGTGAGGAGGAGTTGTCTAGTTTAGAGAGTACACCGGTTCATATATAATTGATTCACCTTAAAATAAGGAAAGATCAAGCACATCTATTTCTACTAAAAGAGATTGATTCAAGAATATATTCTTGGCTAGTTTTAATAATATTACTAGTATTTATATCCTATATATTGTATTGGTACCTATATATATTTATCTATATATATATATATATATATATATATATATGTATTTCTATATATTTATATATATATTTATGTATCTATATATATATCTGTTTTAGTTTTATGCATTTATTTACTGTTTTACGGTTACTAGAAAGGAAAAAGAAAACTGCGACTTAGATTTAGATAATAACAGCTTCTTGGTGTTTAACCACACTCTGAATTACCACACGTTTCCCTGAGGATTCGACACCTGACTCACCATACTAGCACTACAGTTTGACCCGATACACTGTCGGTTAAGGACTGGAATAGCACTAGAAAAGGCCACGTCAGCTCTCTGGCGCCGTTGCCGGGGATACGACGCTAATTCATTGTGTTCGAATGGTTTCTACTTGTATTAGCTCAAAATTCTCGAGGATAAGTCAACACTCTTCTTATCACATTTCTTTTTATTTTTCGTTGGTACTTACCTTGTAGGTAAGTTACCAATCTTTTTAACTACTATCTTTTTCGAGTTATTTTCTTTTTTTCGATAGTTGATGACCGAAAGCGGTAAGGCCCCACTCACTCCTTATAAGCCTGACATAACTACTACGAAAAGCGATTAAGAGTAGAGAGTAAACGTGGTCATACTAGTCGGAAATCTCGACGAATCATCATCAAATCGAGAAACGAGAATGGCGAAACCAGTGATGAAACACACTGAACAAGGGCTAGAACATGCTCAGGGCATGGACAAAACCCTAATAACCAAAATAACCGTAATCCTAATAATAGAAATAATCGTAATCGGAACGTAATAATCATAATAATCCTAACCTACCAAACCCGAGACCTATCTCGTGATCAAACCGTGAGAAGAAATCGAGTAATAATCCAATTCTTTTACCTAAGGAAGGAGCGAATAATTTGAAATAAAATCTCATCTTTTGGTTTAATTGACACAAGAGCTCAATTTCTAGAGAAGATGATGAAGATCCGCATCATCATCTCTATCTTTTTCAAGAATTGTGTAATGACCAAAAGTCAAGGTGCTCATCGTGAATTAACGAGGATGTCTATGTTTCCTTTTTCTTTAAAAGGAAGAGCACGAGATTGGTTTATGTCACTCCCACATCATTCGTTGACAAGTTGGGAGGAGATTCAAACCGAGTTCTTAAAGCAGTATTTTACTCCTGGTAGAAATTTGGAATTAAAGGTCGAAATTGCTAATTTTAGACAAGGATCTGAAGAAACACTCGGGAATGCTTGGGAAAGATTTAAGAAGCTATTAAGAGCTTGTCCCGATCATGGTTATTCCTTAGATATGCAAATCCAACTTTTCTGTCGTAAACTAAGGAAAGACTCACGTGCAGATGTAGATCATGCATGTGGTGGTTCTTTAATGATGAGTGAAGCCCAATTAGTTTACGATGCTATAGAAAAGATTTCCAAAAATAATCGAATGTGGGAAACCGGTTCTAGCACAAGAAAAGTAGCATTTGCAGGAGAATGTACATCTAATACGGAAGTTCTAGCACACTTGGAGAATTTAAGTAGGAAATTTGATGGCCTACAATCAAACAAAAATCTAAGTTCGTAAAATAGTATACCCAATTGAATACTCAAATCAGATAATATGCCATTAGGAGTTGAAGAACCAACATGATATTCAAGAGAGGAGGTAAGTTTTCTTCAACAAAGCATAGGAATTTGAACAACGCGTATTCAAACTCGTTTAATGCTATTAAAAGAGATCACCCTACTTATCGTTGGTCCCGAAACCCTAGTAAGCAAGGCCAACCGCCGTATCCATTCAATATAAGAATTCATATAGTAATCAAGTTTATCAAGGAGATACCACGAATCGAACTCGCAATCATTGCTAGATCATATCCACAACATACTACTCAAAGTATACAGTCACCCAAAGTTCAACTCAACTGAAGGAATTTATAAATGGGAGAAACTAATGGAAAATATGATGGGTGTAGTATCTACTCAAGCTCAAAATGTAGAAACTATGATAACTTCATATAGTACAAATCACTAAGGATATGAGTACGTTGAAAACATCCATGAGTGGACATGATACTAGAATGAGAACTATAGAAGCATCAATAAGGAATTTGGAAGATCATTTGAGTAGAGAAGGAGAACGTAAAAATAGTAGACCTCCAGGAGGATTACCAAGTAATACTGAAAGAAACCCGAGAGAGGTAAATGCTGTTATTACGAGAAGTAGAAAAATCTGTGGGAATAATGAAGTAGAAAATGATTTGAATGGTAAATTTATAAAGGAAAAGGACGAACTTGAATTTACTGATGAAGAAGAAGAAATTATTGAAGATTTCTTAAGACAAAATAGTAATGTTGAACCAGAAAATAAGAATGAAGAATGGGTCAAAATCCCTAGGATTCTAAAAGATCCAGCGGATAAAGACCTGAGAACCTTATTTAAGGAACATGTTAGAGAAAACAACATGAAGAAAAGAAGGAAGATTTGCCAATAACCAAAAAGGAAAATCGATCTGTAAGATGTTTCAAAGGGAAGATCATATGAGAATGAAACATGGCGGATAAGTAATGATCAAAGATTTAAGGAAAAAGGAAAAGAGAAATTAACTTCAGAACCAAAGGTTATAGATTTAGAATCTTTACCTTACCCACCTAAAGATCAAATTAAAAGATAAAAGCGATAAGAAGTATGCTCGTTTCCTTGATACTTTTCGTCATATTCATGTCAATATCCCTGTTATCGAAGCCCTAATCAATATGCCTACTTATGGAAAGTTTCTTAAGGATATTTTATCAAACAAGAAAAAGTTAGAAGAATATGAGAATATTTGCCTCAATGAATAATGTTCTGCAATTTTACAACATAAGTTACCACCTAAACTGAAAGATCCTGGTAGTTTTACCATCCCATGTGAGATTGGAGGATTTACATTTAAGAAAGTACTATGTGATCTTGGAGCAAGTATTAATCTCATGTCTTATGAGGATTATAAGAAACCCGGGCATGAGAGCTTACAAACACTGAAATGACCCTTCAGATGGCGAGATAGATCGATTAAACATCCTAAGGAGTCATCGAGGACGTGTTGGTTAAAGTAGACAAATTTTACTTCCCAGTGGACTTTGTAATAATGGAAATGGAAGCAGATATTCAAGCACCAATTATTCTAGGTCGTCCATTTTCTAGCTACGGGAAGAACATTAATCGATGTTCAAAAAGGAGAATTGATACTAAGAGTTAATGAAGATGAAGTTTCCTTCAATATCTTCAAAGCTATGAACCATCCATACAAATCACCAGAATCATGTTCGTTTATAGATGAGATATCTACATTCTGTGATGACCAGGTGCAAGATTATGAAGATAGGGTAGAGGAATGTTTAGCATTATCTATCTATAAGGAAGATGAAAATGATACTGAAAAGAGAGAAGTGATCCTTTATCTTGATAAGGGACTGTTTTCTAAGCATCCATGGCATAAGTATATGGAATTAGAACTAGAAGGACCAGTTCTAAAACCTTCAGTAGAAGATCCACCAAGGAATCTGGAATTGAAACCACTTCCTACAAATCTGAAATATGCTTTTCTTGAAACTGATAATCTGCTACCGATTATTATTTCATCAACCTTAACTAATGAACAGGAAGATCAATTACTTAGAATGTTAAGAAATCATAAGAAGGCATTTGGATGGACAGTGGCAGATATTCAAGGAATTAGCCCTGAGATATGCGTTCATAAGATCATTCTAAATGAAGGAGCTAAACCTTGTATTCAGCCACAACGCCGCCTCAACCCAAATTTGCAAACCATTGTTAAGAAAGAGGTCATTAAACTATTAGAAATGGGGATAATCTTTCCCATATCAGATAGTGAATGGGTAAGTCCAACTCAAGTGGTACCAAAGAAAGGAGGTTTCACGGTAAAGGAAAATGATAAAAATGAATGGATTCCGACAAGGGAAATTACAGGATATCGAATGTGTATTGATTTTAGAAAACTGAATGAACATACTAAGAAGGATCATCATCCACTTCCATTCATCATACAGATGTTGGAACGATTAAGTGGACATAAATATTACTGTTTCTTAGATGGTTATTCAGGATATTTACTGAGATATTCATTGCATTGCAGAGAGATAGAGAAAAACTACTTTCACTTGTCCGTATGGAACTTTTGCTTATAAAAGAATGCCATTTGGTTTATGTAATGCACCAGCTACATTTCAGCGATGTATGATGGCAATATTTTCTGACATGCTCGAGAAATTCTTAGAAATCTTTATGGATGACTTTAGTGTTTACGGAGATTCTTTCAATGAATGTTTATCACACTTAGAACGAGTATTACAACGCTGTGAAGATACCAACTTAGTGCTAAACTGGGAAAAATGTCACTTAATGGTATCAGAAGGAATTGTTCTAGGTCATAGAATCTCTGAAATAGGTATCGAAGTTGACAAAGCTAAAGTCGAAGTAATTGAAAAATTACCTCCACTAACTAATCTAAGAACTTTGAGAGGATTTCTTGGACATGCTGGATTTTATAGAAGATTTATTGCAGATTTTTCAAAAATAGCAAAGCCTCTAAGTCATTTGTTTGAAAAGGAAGTACCATTTAACTTTGAAGATAAATGTATGGAAGCCTTTAAGACCCTAAAAGCGAGGTTAACTACTGCACCAGTGCTAGTAGCACCAGATTGGAGTTTGCCGTTTGAAATTATGTGTGATGCGAGTGATTTAGCTATAGGAGTTGTCTTAGGTCAAAGATATAACAATGTACTCAAGGCAATCTACTATGCATCTCACACGTTAAATATGACTCAACTAAATTATGCTACTACTACGAAAAGAAGCTGTTATTGTAATTTTTGCCTTAGATAAGTTTAGATCGTATATCGTTGGATCTAAGGTCATTATTTATACAGACCATTCAGCCTTGAAATATCTGTTAAGTAAGAAAGATGCTAAACCACGTCTTCTTAGATGGATTCTGTTACTTCAAGAATTTGATATTGAAATTAAGGATAAAAAAGGAAGTGAAAATGTAGTAGCAGATCATCTAAGTAGAATGGAAAATGATGAAGGAAGAGGAAATGAAATCTGAGATTCATTTCCGGATGAACAACTTTTAGGATCGATACTCCTTAACCATGCAATTATTAAAAGATAGAATACCATTAAAAGAAAATTCACCGTGGTTTGGGAATATCATTAACTATCTAACCTGTAATTACATCCCGTCTCACTGGACTTGGCAGCAAAAAAAGAAATTCTTTTACTATTGGGAGAAACCAGATCTTTTCTGAAGATGCTCGGATGGAATAATCAGAAAATGTATTCCTGATAATGAAATTTTAAGTGTTTTATCGTTTTGTCATGATCGTGAGGCAGGAGGTCATCATGGAGGATGGAAAACTGCTTTCAAAGTTTTACAATGTGGTTTTTATTGGCCTACACTATATAAAGATGCGTATAAATATGTAAAATCTTGTAAATCATGTCAAAAATGGGGAAATATATCGAAAAAACATGAAATGCCTATGCAACCGATTTTAGAATGTGAGTTATTTGATGTATGGGGCATAGATTTCATGGGACCTTTCCCTATATCGTTTGGAAAAAGATTTATTCTAGTAATGGTTGATTATGTCTCAAAATGGGTAGAAGCTGAAGCTCTTCCCACTAATGATACCAAGGTTGTGCTAAGGTTCCTTAAAAAGAATATATTTACAAGATATGGCACTCCGAGGGCTATCATTAGTGATAGGGGTTCACATTTTTGCAACCGACCATTTACTAAGATAATTGAGAAATATGGTGTAACTCATAAACTAGGAACACCCTATCATCCGCAAACTAGTGGCCAGGTAGAGGTGTAATACAAGAAATTAAAAGAATCGTGGAGAAAGCAGTGAACTCAAATCGTAAAAATCAAGAAGGAAAGACTAGATGATGCATTATGGGCATATAGAAACGGCCTTTAAAACACCAATTGGTTGTTCTCCTTATAAATTAGTTTTTGGTAAATCTTGTCATCTCCCTGTTGAATTAGAACACCGAGCTTTATGGGCTATTAAATTCCTAAATTTTGATCCTAAAGCTGTTGGTGATCATAGATTACTTGAGTTAACAGAACTGGAAGAGTTTCGACTCGATTCTTATGAAAATGCTCGAATCTACAAGAACGCATAAAGCTTTCCATGATAAGAAAATCTATAATCGTGAGTTCCATGTAGGTGATCGAGTACTTTTATACAATTCACGTTTAAAGTTGTTTTCAGAAAGCTTAAATCTAGATGGGACAGTCCATACGACGTAACTAAAGTCTATAAGTCCTGAGTCGTTGAACTAAGCGATGGAAAAACAACTTTCATAGCTAATGGCCACAGGTAAAATTATTCGTGAAACCGAAGGATACCTCAAGCAGAAGAAATATTATTGCTTAACGACCCTCCAAGTGGATTAAGGAAGCAGGAATTCTAAACTCACCGATTACGGGTACTATCTTTCTAATTCACTTTTTAATATGCAATTTAAGTAGTTTCGTCTTTTACCGGATGAGCGTAAAAGCTGGAATGCCTTTCATAGATAGAATAGAAGTTTTTATTTTACTTTTAAAATTAGGTTTAGATAAAGATGTTGCCTTTAGAATAGAAGCCTTAGTTTTTAACTTGAACAAGGAGTCGATGCAGAAATCGAGAGAAAGAGATCTTTGTAATGGAAAATCGAGAAGTGCTATAAAGAGAAGGGCAAGATTTCTAAAGAGATGTAGAATCTGTGGAAAAAGTGAACATAATGGAAAATGTGGAGACAAAGACAACCAAATCCAGGATGAATGTTTGAATGTAATTAAGATGGGAACGACTAGGTGGTTATCCGAAAATCGATGGACAACAAAGAGAGAATTCAAACGCATCATTTCTAGGAATTAGGTTGATGGACCGTTATTATAGAAATCTTGAAGATTTAAGAATGATGGGAGTAGAATTAGATTAAGTTTATGTTTTTTTTTTTAATTTATAATTTTTTTTAAAGATTTCATAAAAAATTTATGATAAACTTATATTTATATCATATATGATTTATATGATATAATTAAGGATTATCATACCAAAAATATTGTTTTTAGCTTTTATAAAAATTTGTAATAATTTGTTTTATCATGAAATAATCTTATGGTTTTTTCTATGATATAATTTAAATTATTACACCAAAAGAAGAAAAAAAAATGAGAATCGAGTAATTACTAACGATTCGAGTCGATAATAGTTCGGTTCGATTCGTTAGCTTTATAACCTAAAATATCACAAAGATCATCTTCATCTTCTTCATTTCTTCAACCCAAAAAGCCGCCCCACCCCTTTTCCCCTCTTCAAAAATTTCATCACTTTTCACCAATTTTTCTATCCTAAACTACTTAATTAATCATCTTCTCTTCCATTCCACTACATAAATTCATCACCATTGCATAAAAGGATAGATTTTGCAAGCAAAGCTCTCTCTTTTTTTCAACACATTTCCGGCGGCCACCACCTATTCCGGCAACTATCTACGCTTTTTAGATTTATACGGTAACAATATATATATATATATCAATCATTTCAATTTTTATCAAGCTTTTAGTTATTTTATTTTAATTTTTAAAATTTTTTTGGTCTAAGTACTTATTTGTGTTTGGTGTTTGTTGTTGTTTTTGTTGTTATTTTGTCATACCATTATCGTAGATGGCCTCATCATCTAGGAGAAACCCTAAGAAAAGAAAGCCAGATATCCCCGATGTAGTACCGGTTATAGAACCAAGACCGTTGACTGATTTAGAAAAAACCGTTTCTTTTGAGAACACTGCTAGTCCTGAGGCTAAGCAAGCATAATAATGAGTATTTCAGTAAATGCAGAATCTGGTTGGAAAGGGGTATCGACTTTGATTCATTAAGAAAGGAGGTAAAGATATATTTTTACGATAGAGAATGGATGGAAATAGCCATGGAAAGAATCGATAACATTAATACCACTATGGTAGGTGAGTTTTACTCTGTTCTATCAACTTATGATCCAACTCATTGTTGAGGAATTGACTTATATTCCTCTTAGGAGTGTTAATGTTACTTTCGTCGATTATGATAAACACATTTTATGGATTGCCTGATATACGATGAGGATGATTATCATATGCATGCGGGGCTTAAACCATCATGCTACTCTTCAAGCTAAGGCATATGAGGCCCAAAGCAAGCTTTTGACCCCACGGTTGTTTGGAAAGATAATAGATTTGCATATGGAAGATGTATTAGGGACATAAGGGCAATTAAGCAATTCTTAGGCCATAATGTAACGCCTTCCACTCATGTTTGTGCTTATGGTAGAGATAGCGTTATTATAGCACTGGCTATGGTAAATGACATTCCTATCAATTTGGAAACTTATCTTTTCTAAGGCGTGTGATTTTGCTAAAAATCGAATTCGAGGGGACGTCTGCCGTTTCCTAATCTCATTTCGACCTTGTGTACTACTTTTGAAGTCCCAGTTTGCCATCCGATAGGATTGAGTCTCCTTATGTTCCACTTATAGGTCAAAACTAAGCGCCTTGCTTTGGTAGAATCGATTACAATAACCAAATCGCCAAAGAACAACAGCAACCACCACCACCATCTCCTATTCATACTCCAGCATCTCAAGCTCTGGCGATCCACAACCAACCACCACCACCATCTCCTATTCAGAGCGAGAATAGCAGATTGAGGCTATGTTTCAAAGATATAGTTCGAGCTCAGGCTAGAATCGATGCTAATATAGCTTTAGCTTGTGAGCGAGAATAGGAAGTGGGGTGAAGATCTTAGGATTGGCCAAAGAGGCCACAGAGCTTTCATCGGTGAGATAGAACCCGGATATGCGAGAAATTTCTACACGTTATCCTCGAGTCGGCGACCCATACACTATGCAGATTGATTCCACCTATTCCACCACCGTTTTATTCCAGGACTATATGCCGTCATCATGTAGGGATGGTGGTGGTATGTTTACTGAGTTCATTTGATGCATCCATGGGCATGGGAGGAGTAACTTCCGAGTGGCGGATGTGTCGGCAGGTCTCGGCTCGTTTGGATTGGAAAGTTCGGTGACGATGACAACTAGGCAGACTCAAGCTACATTTCAAGCATCTACGTCAACAGATCCACAACAGTTTAACTATGATTTGATGCGACTCGGTCTCTAGGGGTGACTTTACTTCTAGTATGTTTGGATCTTTTTCGGCTCATTTCGACTCATCTTATGGCGAAGATGAGGATTACGATGGAGATGAGTAGTTTAAGTAAACTTTTCCTATGTTACGATGTATGACGATATACTTTGGTTTGATTTTTATTTTAGACTGTTTGATGTACTCTTTGGTTAGTACACTTCGCAGTTTTACGTTTTTTTCCGTTATTTCTATATTATTAGACTTTTTCACCCCTGTTTTAGATAAAAATGTTTACATACACACTGATTGAACCTGATAGAACATCCTGAAATGCAAAAATCTGTGACCGAGCACTGTAGGACCGGCCCGCGCCGGTACTGCACCGGCCCGCGCCGGCCTGGTGTTCTACCGACCTCATTCAGGTTGTTTCTTGTCTATTTCTATCATTTCTATATAAGGAAACAGATGTCTCAATCTTCAAATTGCCAATTCAGTTCATAAAGCCTCTCGTTTTCTTATAAAGACCGTATAAAATGTCCGATCATTAAATCGATTAATAGTTATTCTCCTCCTCATACCCCAAATTCGGTATATCCTAATCCGCATTATCCGTTTTTCCATCCTGTTCCTTACAATTCCATATATGCCTCGGTTCACAACCCTTTTTAAGCAATTTCAACCAGTCACCGGTGCTGGTTGAAAGAGGTCTAAATTTTCGAAAAGTGGATAATTGGGCATTCATAATGATGGAAGCGAGATGGGTGGGAGTATTTTTGTCGTATGCCAGAGGTAGAATTAATGTTACATTGGTAAGAGAGTTTTACTCAAGACTTGCGAGAGGCTAATCTTGTAGAGTCGTTCTGATCTGTTACCATTAGAAGGTCTTGTTGTTCCTTTTACTTCTACCATAATCAATCAAATTTTTCAAATACCACCAGTCCAAACATCACCATCCGGTCATTTTGAGTATCGGTGGAGACTTGATACATTGAAGGATTTATTAACAAATGTTAGGAATCTTATCAAGTTTTATTCCAACATTATAATAGGGATAGAGACGTCTCCACTACCGCTTTACTTCCCCATTTGAGAACATGGAAACGTTTCATCAATTCACGAGTTTATCCAACTGATGATTTCAAGGAAATCAGTGATGATGAATTGTTACTATTGTATGCAATAACAAGCGGAGCTGTTATAGATTGGGGAATATTGATTCAAAAAGCAGCTGTTAGTTTTGCGTTTGGAAGCAGACCGATCCGTCAGCCTATGCCGTTTGCATGGCTGATTTCTAGAATAAGTGTTCGTTTGGCTAGGATACCGGAAAGAGCGACAGATGAGTACTTTCCAGCTCGCCTTCCTCAGGTAGGGCTACTACCAGTCGATATTACGGGAGGATCGTCAAGTGGAGAAAATTAGCTGATATGGTGATAGTGAGAAAAGGAAGGAATAATAATAGATTAGTATCAGAAAGACTATAAGTTTAGACTACATTAGTTTAATCATAACTTAGTGTAACTTAGTTTAAGTTTTTCTAGTTTAAGTTCGTAATAGTTTTAGTAATTTGTATTTTTCTTTTAGTTTTAATCTTGTGATATAATTACATGTTTTGAATTTATGTTTTTTTCTTTTATGCTATATTATATAAACGCTAGTCTATATGACACGTAAAATATTCAACCGTTATAAAATTTATTTTATTTCCTAAACCAATTTTTTACTACTCATTACACATCGAGACGATGCCAATTCGTAAGTGGGGAGTAGAGATTGGTTAGTAAATAAAATAAATGTAATATATCAATTACTGATGCACTTAGTTTAATTATTCTTAAGGAAATAAATGAAATAATATATAATTATTATAATATGGATAGTATATTTGGATAGAATAAATTTTTAATTAAGTAAAGTAATCTCGATATATTATTTCTATATTATTTATGTCTATTTTAGATTTTTATCAAGATTTTAAGTTTGTATAACTGGATAAATAGTATGAAATATTATTTTTTTTGAAATTAGACAAAAGTTACTTATAATTATAATGAAATTTTAGAATGATTTTCTTTTCAAGACAAGTATGAATTTGGAATCGGATTAGGAATGATGAGATTTTTGGCATTACTTTGATTAACTATAGCCAAATAAGCCTACCCGAACGTAATTTCCAATTTTGTCCCCACCTCACCTTATAGAGTGATCAAGACCTCACACAAAATTAGCCATTATGATTAACTAGATATAACCGACCTTAACTTAAAATGGTCTACATTTCCTTGAAATCCATAAGTTTAGTATGTGCTTATGGATAGCGGTGGCGACATCGAAATTCGGTAGTGGTATATCTTTGAGATTGGAATAAATATTATTCGGAAGGCAATCTTTTATCAAAAGCTGTTATTTTCTAGAAAAGAAAAAGTTGGAATAGTTAGGTACTGATGTATTTGTTCTCACCTCATGACGCTTGAAAGATAGTTGATTATGGTAATGAGTTCGGGTATGTTAGTATTCTGAAGAAAAAAAAAATATGGTTAGTAGAATTAAAATTTGAAAAACAATGTCAGGATGTTACTGATCAAGATATTTTTGACCAAAAGTTGAAGGTGTAAGTACGTACGACTTGCTTCTATTTCTTTTGATTTTCCTTTGTTATCCTTTCGATTAGCCAAACACCCTGAGCCTGAACGTTATAAGCCATTTTGCCAACTACTTGACTTAGTCCTTGATTCCAAAATCTCATATAGTGGCGATTAAAAAGTTATTCTAAGTATTTTATTTTATAAGTAATTCATGTAGAATTTCATTTGGATAATGTAACGCCCCGTTCCCGGACACCGAGTCCTTATCCGGAAAAGAAAGCGTTAAACGCGTATAAAATAAATATAAATTCATTTTATCGTAAGCCTCTACTACTACGTCGTATCAAAATGAAGGCAAACGGAAGCAAACTCGGTATATATAAAATTTTCCCAAAAAAAAAAAAAAAGTAGAAAAGAAATCTAAAGGGTAGAAATGTAAATTATTACATTTGGAAAAGTACGAAAATCCCAAAAGACAAACTACGACAAATCGTCAAAAGCGGTATTCTACCTCAAAAATCACGGAAAGTACAACCAAAGAAAAGCGAGAAAAGAAACATCTTGATTCTTCAACGAAGCGGCGTCAAGCGTCGTCGTCAAACTCTTCCTCGAAAACTGTTTCGTCTTCTCGTCCCCAAACACATAGAAAAAGTATGCATTCGAGGTAAGTACAACGTACTTAGAAAGAAAGAGAAGCTATGAAAGCGATCATAGTTATAACGAATAGACATTTATTTAATTAGTTGATTAAATGAGACCAACTCCATCTAGGGTTCACTTCATGCTCATCAACACGTTGTGACTAACTGTTTCTAACTTAACCTATCTATGTTACAACCGCACTCAAGGGCACTACGCGCATCCCCTCAGCAGAGTCCCTCTGTACTTAGGGTCTTTGACCCTCTGAGTTCTTCTACCTTGGGAACACTCTTTTGCAACATATCGAGTGGATCACACCAATACCCACGAAGTCTAGAAAAGGTAGACTCGATAGCACGCACACCTCAAGCAGAGTCCCTCCGTACTTAGGGTCTTTTTGACCTCACGAAGTTCTTCCACCTTCGAGAGGTAGCACATGCATCGCGATTTAGCCTCGGTGCCTAGCCAAGAGAGACATGTTGTTTAATCTTTTACTAGTCACATACGTTGTTTATTAAGTTATTAACTAGCCAGCCTAAGTATTTTCAAATAATCTCCCTCACACATACTACTCTCTTCCTAGACCACTAGACACGGACAAGTCCTAGCACATACACAGACATTGATGAATGCTAATTCATCAAAGCACAAGCCTATCATGTTCTTCCGACGGATCCGAACTTCAACTCCCTTTAAGAGTACATTCGGTGTTTTAACTGAACGAATCAGAAGCTCAATTCAGGCTTGTCTAAGTTATACCATGTTTAACATATCATAATTATAGATTTTAGGTAAGTAAAGCATGTATATATATGGCTAAACAACAATTAACAATAGAAAGGAGGCAGTACAGAACTGGACGCCCGTTTAAAGACTTGGACGCCCGTTCAAGCTTACTGGACGCCCGTCCAAAATAGTGGACGCTCGTCCACCCAAAACAGTTCAATCCTGAATGTAAAATAGCACCTTAGACGCCCGTCCAATACAACCAGACGCTCGTCCAAGGTGGAACCTAGGCTGGACGCTCGTCCAGAATACCGGACGCTCGTTCACCTGGGTTCGACCTAAACCCTAACTTCATCACCATGCAATTTCCAGATCGTAATTCAACCCAAAACCAGCAAATAATCAACACAACAACACAAAATCCCCATCTAAACGTACTATAACAATTATAGTCATTAACCAAAACAAAGATTCATGTTTCTAACACCAAGCGTCTTAAAACATGATCAATTCCTTACTGACTAATGATGGAATTCATAGGATTGTTTCTCTTACCTTTTGCAGCCCCAAAATCGGTCAAAGCGCTCCGAAAATCGCTACAATCCCACAGAACTGATGCCAAAATGCTGTGCTCTTTACGCCGAGTCCAATTCTTGAATCCGTTCTGAAAACGATCAACCTTCCCTTAGCAAAAGTGAAGAACTTTCTAGCCTCTCCTCTCTCTTTCTCTCAATCGCATAAGGGGAGGAATTGTTAGACTGAATTTCTGATTTTTAGGCTAGGTCTAAACATTAAAAAGGGGTCAATCTTTTCCTTAATTGCCCTTGATCACTAAAAATGAATTTTTCTTTTAATTATATATATAAAACTCGAAATTATATATATAAAACGTCCCAAACTAATTAACTCCGAATAAAAGGAAACCGAACCTAATATTTCGTCTTCGCAAAAAGACACGTCTGCCCTTTCCCGAAAATCGGAATATTACATTCTCCCCCCCTTAAAAGGAGTTTCGTCCTCGAAACTAGAACATACCTGGTAAATCCCCAAACTCTTGGAACTCACTAAGCATGTCGCTTTCCACTTCCCAAGTTGCCTCCTCGGGTGAATGATTGCTCCACTGAACTAACACCAAGGGGATCATCCGTCTCTTAATCATCTTTTCTTTCCGGTCCAGAATCTTGATTGGTCTCTCGTCATATGCAAGGTTATCTTGTAAGATTCCTGGGTCAACCGTAGTTTCCACATCATTCTTCGTCAAACACTTTTTCAACATCGAAACGTGAAACACATTATGGACTCTCGACATTGATTCTGGCAACTGAAGCTTATAAGCTAACGTCCCAACTCTCTCCAAAATCTCAAAAGGTCCAACATACCTTGGACTTAGCTTTCCTTTTTGTCCAAAGCGTTTCACTCCTTCATCGGTGAAGCCCGTAGTAAACTCTATCGCCGACTTCAAACTCAAGAGGTCTTCTTCTAACATCACCCCAACTTTTTCGTCTGCCTTGAGGTGCTTGATTCTTCTTGACCAATCGAACCCTTTCCTTTGCTTGTTCAACCATCTACGGCCTGTAATCTGCTCTCTCCCGATTTCATCCCAAAACAAAGTGGCGTGCGACATCTTCTCCCATACAACGCTCAAACGGCGGCATGCCTATACTTGCATGAAAAGCGTTGTTGTAGGCAAACTCCGCTACCGATAGGTAATCATCCCATGATCCGCCTACCTTCAAAACACAAGCTCTCAACATGTCCTCGAGTGTGCGGATGGTCCTCTCATTGTCCATCATGCGAGGGTGAAAAGCCGTGCTCAAATCCAACTTGGTCCCGAAGGCTTCTTGCAAGCTCTTCCAAAACCGACTTACAAACCTCGAATCACGGTCCGAAACTATCGAGATTGGAACTCCATGTAGCTTCACTATATTGTCCGGATCTGATGTCGTCATCTTCTTTAATGGCATGTCGACCTTATACGGTAAGAAATGGGCGATTTGGTCAATCATCTCACGATTACCCAAATTGCGTCGTGTCCGCCTCTTGTCTTAGGTAATCCGGTGATGAAGTCCATTGTGATCTTATCCCATTTCCATTCCGGGATATCCAATGGCTTAAGCATCCCACCGGGTCTTCTATGCTCCGCCTTAACCTTTTGACATACATCACACTCGGCCACAAACTTGGCTATCTCCACTTTCATCGAGGGCCACCAAAATCTTTCCTTTAAGTCTCTATACATTTTAGTAGCACCCGGATGAACCGCAAAAGCTATCCTATGTGCTTCTTCCATAACTCTTTGTCTTAAGTCGCCAACATTGGGTACACATAGACGATCCCGATACCACAGATTTCCACTCTTATCCAACACGTAACCAACCGTAGGCTTCTCCCAGCAACACGCTTCAAATCCAACAAAACCGGTCTTCGTCTTGCTTTCCCGAATATCATCCATCAACTCGACCTTGCTAACAACGGTGCCACAAAGCATCTGTCTTCAATCGATCAAAGCTTCGATTTCCAACCCATCTAACCTTTACGCCATTACCTCAACTTTGGAAGGCTGCGCAAACACCGGTTTCTCGCTTTCGGCGCCTCGCCACTACATTCGCTTTACCGGATGGTACCTTGAATGTCCAAATCATAGTCCTTAACGAACTCTAACCATCTCCTCTGTCTCATATTCAGTTCTCTTGTGTGAAGAAATACTTTAAACTCTTATGGTCGGTGAAGATCCTTGCTTTAACCCCATATAAGTAATGCCTCCAAGTCTTTAAGGCAAAAACTACCACCGCCAACTCTAGATCATGTGTCGGGTAGTTCTTCTCATGTACCTTCAATCGCCTAGATGCATGCACGCTATCACTTTTCCTCCTTGCATCAACACACAACCCAAACCTCGTCCCGAAGCATCCGTGTAGACATCATAGTTATCAAAAATCTCGGAATCGCTAACACCGGTGCCGTAGTCAACTTACTCTTCAAGGTATGAAAGGCCTTATCACACTCATTAGTCCATTCAAATTTCACATTCTTACGTGTCACTGGTGAGTGGAGTAGCTATCTTCGAGAAATCTTGTACGAACTTCCGGTAGTAAACGACCAACCCAAGAAAACTTCTTACTTAGAGATGTGGTAGGTTTAGGCCAATTCTCAAGCGCCTCGATCTTTGCCGGATCAACTTGAATACCATCTCCGAAATTACATGACCCAAGAAACTCACTCGATCCAACCAAAAGTCACACTTGGAAAACTTTGCGCATGACAAGCGATTCTTCTTGGTGTGTCCAACACTATCCTTAAGTGTTCCTCGTGTTCTTCTCGTCCTTAGAGTAAACTAGGATATCGTCTATGAACACTATCACGAACTTATCCAAGCACGGCATGAAGACTCATTGCATCAAATCCATAAATGCAGATGGAGCATTAGTGAGCCCAAAAGGCATAACAAGGAACTCATAATGTCCATATCTCGCATTTTGAAAGCCGTCTTGGTATATCGCTATTTTAACCTTCGATTGATGATATCCGGACCTCAGGTCAATCTTGGAGAACACTTTCTTACCACTGGCAGAATCGATTAAGCAGGTCATCTATTCTTGGTAGAGGATACTTATTCTTGATGGTAAGGTTGTTCGATTGCTCTGTAGTCGATACACATTCTCATGCTTCGCCATCTTTCTTCTTCACGAACAAAGCAGGGGCTCCCCAAGGCGAGGTACTGGGCTGAATTATGTTCCTTTCAAGCATATCTTTAAGTTGAGCTTTCAACTCCTTTAATTCAGCCGGTGCCATTCTGTAAGGTGCTTTAGCGACGGTGCCGCTCCGGTATCAACCGAATTTCAAACTCTATCTCTCTCGTCCGGCATGTTTCGGTAACTCTTGGAAATACCTCAGGGTATTCCCTCACTATGGGAGTCTCCTCTAACTTAGGCTTCACTTGTTCCACGTCCACTACATACAACAAGTAGCCCTCACAACCCTTCTGACAAGCCCTTACGCTTTTAACGATATGATCGGATGTTTCTTCTTACTCGGCTTGTATACATTCCTTGATACGTCTTGTCTCGATTTCCCGGGTACTTTAAAAGTCACTTTCTTCTCTTTCTGATCCAAGTGTACATAATTCTCGGATAGCCAATCTATTCCGAGGATTACATCAAAATCCGAAAAGTCCAAAACTGTAAAGTTGCTCTTACATCGATAAGGTCCGACTCGAACTTCCACTTGTGGTATCATTCTAGTTACCCTTGTTACTTTCCCTAACGGCGTAGTTATCTCCAAAGTGTTTCTTAAAGGCTCTGAAGGTAAATCCAACTTCTTAGCTACCTTGGTTGACACAAAAGTATTTGACGCTCCCGTGTCAAACAAAGCCTTGACCACTAAGTTTTCTAACATTATCGTACCTAGGATGCATATTCATTTATTTAAATATAGTTACAACATGAATAATCACGCTATAAAATATCTTAACAAAAGAATGAAACAAAACATGGTACCTGAAATAACGTCATCCTCTGGTTCCACAAAATTAGCATCCATTTGCAAAAACTCGAACCGGTCGGCTCGGGCCGCCTCTCCCGCTACCTTGGCTCGAACCACTCTTGTTTTCTCTGTTTGGACACGCTCAGAAAAGTGTCCTTGCTCACCACAAACGTAACAACCGTTACTACTCGCTGCACTCTCTCTGTATGATTTCTGTTGCACTTGGGGCAAAGTGGTGCCTTTGTTCGGGGCCTTAGGCTGCTTTGTAGGAGCCGTAGTCTTCTTGGTCGCTGCTGGCGTGGCGCTCCCTATAATCGCCTTGACTTGTCCCAAAATTTCTCTTATTATTAACAACCACTGTAGCTCTCTCTTCCGAAAGTTTCGACTTCCAAGGCTTTATTCATCAACTCTGCCATATTCCTTGCCGTGAATCCTAGCATGCCCGACTGAATCTCGTAGGCCAACCCATCCTTATAGAGGGCCATCTTTCTCTCTTCCACTTTCATCAATTCCGGATAGAACCTTCCTAACTCATTGAATTTATTAGTGTACTGGGACACTGTCAGATGATTACCTTGCTTGTGCTTCAGGAATTGACTTGCTTTATCTGCTTGAACTGTAACCGGGAAGTACTCATTATAAAACATCGTCTTGAACCCTTCCCAATCCGTTACCTTACCGTTGCTGCTTTGAACAGCATCAATCCATGCTTCTGCGATCCCAACATAAAATCGATCGCTAGCTGTGCCATCTTCATCTCTCGGGAACATGTATGTTCCTACAAGCTTTCTCGAATCCTCTTATCCATTCCTCTGCTTTAGAATGCTCCACATTACCAAAGAAGTTCTCAACTCGATTTCTCCTCAATCTTGTATACCAATCCACCGTTGGTGCTTGCTCAAAAGCCGGTCTAACGGTGGGTGGCGGAGGGTAACCATAAGATACATGCGCGGTGATCATGGCGATGTTGAGGATAAGGTGGGATTACTTGAGGCTCATTCGATACGGATAGTACCCCGATAAAACCGATCTTTGTTGAGGTCTTTGAAAACCAAAGGGTGGATGACCAACGCCTTCTTTGGTGGTCAAAGCGTGGTGAAGGTGGTGCTGTAGGTTGAGGAACATGACTGCTGGAGGAGGGTAAAAGACCTGCTTCTGCTTGAGGATACACCTGGAGGATAAGCACTAGATGGTGGTGGATACACATTGGTTTGGTGGTGGCGCACTAATCGGTGGAATGTCGCCTACTACAAATGACACGAATAGGTGCTTGTCCAGGCTCTCCATAAATGTAGTTATATCTTGGCGGTGGTCGGGGTGGCGATTCGATGCGGCCTCGGTGACACATCTGTTGAGACCGTGGTGTAGGCGTGGCTGTATGGGGTGGTGGTGAAAGACTCAAAGCGAGGCGAAGGATTACGCCTCACAAATCCGCCCCTACTACGGGCACTGGGCTCCTGCCTTGACTAACCCCCGAGCTCCCGGCTCACGAACGCCTCTCCTTGTCGTTACCATCTTTGAAAGATCAAGAAAACCAGGCGTTACTAAAGATCTAAAGAAACTTATCTTAAGGAAAGGAAGTCTAAAGAACGCTTTCTCTCGATACCAATCATAACGCCCGTTCCGGACACGAGTCCTTATCCGGAAAAAAAGCGTTCGCACGTATAAAATAAATATAAATTCATTTTATACGTAAGCCTCTACTACGTCGTATCAAAATGAAGGCAAACGGAAGCAAACTCGGGTATATAAAATTTTCCCAAAAAAAAAAAAAAAGAGTAGAAAAGAAATCTAAAGGGTAGAAATGTAAATTATTACATTTGGAAAAGTACGAAAATCCCAAAAGACAAACTACGACAAATCGTCAAAAACGGTATTCTACCTCAAAAGTACGGAAAGTACAACCAAAGAAAAGCAGAAAAGAAACATCTTGATTCTTCAACGAGCGGCGTCAAACGTCGTCGTCAAACTCTTCCTCGAAAACCTGTTCGTCTTCTCGTCCCCAAACACATAGAAAAAGTATGCATTCGAGGTAAGTACAACGTACTTAGAAAGAAAGAGAAGCTATGAAAACGATCATAGTTATAACGAATAGACATTTATTTAATTAGTTGATTAAATGAGACCAACTCCATCTAGGGTTCACTTCATGCTCATCAACACGTTGTGACTAATCGTTTTAACTTAACCTATCTATGTTACAACCGCACTCAAGGGCACTACGCGCATCCCCGCCAAGCAGAGTCCTCTGCACTTAGGGTCTTTGACCTACTGAGTTCTTCTACCTTGGGAACACTCTTTTGCAACATATCGGTGGATCACACCAATACCCACGAAGTCTAGAAAAGGTAGACTCGATAGCACGCACACCTCAAAGCAGAGTCCCTCCGCACTTTAGTCTTTTTGACTCACGAAGTTCTTCCACCTTCGGAGAGGTAGCACATGCATCGCGATTTAGCCCTGGTGCCTAGCCAAGAGAGACATGTTGTTTAATCTTTTACTAGTCACATACGTTGTTTATTAAGTTATTAACTAGCCACCTAAGTATTTTCAAATAATCTCCTCACACATACTACTCTCTTCCTAGACCACTTTAGACACGGACAAGTCCTAGCACATACACAGACATTGATGAATGCTAATTCATCAAAGCACAAGCCTATCATGTTCTTCCGACGGATCCGAACTTCAACTCCTTTAAGAGTACATTCGGTGTTTTAAGCGAACGAATCGAAGCTCAATTCAGGCTTGTCTAAGTTATACCATGTTTAACATATCATAATTATAGATTTTAGGTAAGTAAAGTATGTATATATATGGCTAAACAACAATTAACAATAGAAAGGAGGCGATGATGAATGGGCGCCCGTTTAAAGACTTGACGCCCGTTCAAGCTTCTTTGGACGCTGTCCAAAATAGTGGGACTTCGTCCACCCAAAACGATTCAATCTCGAATGTAAAATAGCACCTTAGACGCCCGTCCAATACAACCAGACGCTTTCGTCAAGGTGGAACCTAGGCTGGACGCTCGTCCAGAATACCGACGCTTCGTTCACCTGGGTTCGACCTAAACCCTAACTTACATCACCATGCGATTTCGGATCGTAATTCAACCCAAAACCAGCAAATAATCAACACAACAACACAAAATCCCCATCTAAACGTACTATAACAATTATAGTCATTAACCAAAACAAAGATTCATGTTTCTAACACCAAGACGTCTTAAAACATGATCAATTCCTTACAGCTAATGATGGAATTCATAGGACTGTTTCTCTTACCTTTTTGCAGCCCCAAAACTGGTCAAAACTGCTCCGAAAATCCGCTACAATCCCACAGAACTGATGCCAAAATGCTGTGCTCTTTACGCCGAGTCCAATTCTTGAATCCGTTCTGAAAACGATCAACCTTCCCTTAGCAAAAGTGAAGAACTTTCTAGCCTCTCTCTCTCTTTCTCTCAATCGCATAAGGGAGGAATTGTTAGATTGAATTTCGATTTTTAGGCTAGGTCTAAACATTAAAAAGGGTCAATCTTTTCCTTAATTGCCCTTGATCACTAAAAATGAATTTTTCTTTTAATTATATATATAAAACTCGAAATTATATATATAAAACGTCCCAAACTAATTAACTCCGAATAAAAGGAAACCGAACCTAATATTTCGTCTTCGCAAAAAACACAAATCCCTTTCTTTCCGAAAATCGGAATATTACGGATAATATTTTATAACTAATTTATTAAGTTATACACACTTTTTATCTTTTAATAATCTTAGATAGATAAAATTAATATGATTATAATGTTGACAGCATGCGTTACTAAGTTAGAAATTTAGTCTAGAAGAACTATATTATTTGCATTATAACATTTTATATATTATCGCTTATTTTGCTCGAGGACGATCAAAAGCTAAGTGGGGAGTAGTTGATGTATGATTAAAATATAACTATATTATATGACTTTTTATATCGTATTAACGATAATATCGTATAAATTCTATAAAATATATCTAAAAACACATAAAAATCAAAATCGTTATAAATAGATATTCTTGTTATAATTTTAGTAAAACTTAAAGTTTTTGTGGTCAAAATTACTGTGGCTCGTGTTTTTGACTGTTTCAGGATACGTGAGATGGAAAACTGAAGAATAAAAATCGAAACAGTACAAAATCGAAGAAAGATATTTTTCAAAGTCCGCACGCACGGAGTTGACGGCACACGCTGAATCTCTCTCGCCACCAAAGACATGGGCTCTGTCGAGGAGAGAATGCATCTTTGTAGCACCGCACACGCGCCGGTAAAGGGCCGGCACGCGCCGTGCACTACTACGCACTCTATAAATACTCCTCATTTGCAAGCATTTGGGAGTGTACCAATATATATATACCTCTTATATATATATCTATCTTATCTCTAGTTAGTTTTTAGTTTTGTAAATACCGTAAAGGCACTCTGCCGAAATAATAATGTAGTATAAGTATCGTTGTAATACTTAGAAGGATTATCAAGGCTCGTTGTTGCTAAAGGAGTTGCTATTTCCGGAGAATACGGCTCTGACGCTACAATTGTAATCTGGTAACATTCTAATGTATTTATGTTTTGTTTGTTGTTATTAGTATCTATATATTAGTTATAATGATATTAGGCTAACTCTATATCTAGCCAAGATATGAAATTGAATTAGTTTATCTTTTTAGGGAAATAGATGATGACTATGTTAAAATTGAATTAAAATCGATTATAATGAATCTTTTTCTATTTTGCAACATATTGATAATATTCGGATTGACGTAATTAACCAAGATGAATCGCAACATATAACCTAACGATGAACTGACCAGAGAAGTTAGGATATGAGATAAAGGATAGAAAAACCGGAGGGTAAAAATGGCCGAGTGAAAACGTGACAACGGAATCCTATTTCCTACCCGGGGGCAGATTTGTCTTGGGAAAGATGAATCTTATTAAATTTGTGCTCAAGATCGTAATAATGTTAAAATCAACGGTTTAATTGAAACTAACACCGGAAAGTTAAATCGATCCGCCTGACAACCGGAGCCTTTTGAATAACATCGGCCGTCTGACAAATGGAATAACCTCTTTTATCCGGGGTAGATTTGTACTCGGTACCTATTCAGACTAACTGAGATTAGCATGGGGCAGTTGTTGAGATTGAACTGATGACAATTTGACATATGACAATTTCATACGCTCGTGTGAGGAGGAGTTGTCTAGTTTAGGAGTACACCGGTTCATATATAATTGATTCACCTTAAAATAAGGAAAGATCAAGCACATCTATTTCTACTAAAAAGAGATACTGATTCAGTAACATATTCTTGGCTAGTTTCTAATAATATTACTAGTATTTATATCCTATATATTGTATTGGTACCTATATATATTTATATCTATATATATATATGTATTTCTATATATTTATATATATATTTATGTATCTATATATATATCATTTTAGTTTTATGCATTTATTTCTTGTTTTACGGTTACTAGAAAGGAAAAAAAGAAAGCATGACTTAGATTGAGATAATAAATGACTTCTTGGTGTTTAACCACACTCTGAATTACCACACGTTTCCTCGAGGATTCGACACCTGACTCACCATACTAGCACTACAGTTTGACCCGATACACTGTCGGTTAAGGACTGGAATAGCACTAGAAAAGACCACGTCAACTGCTAAACACGAAAAATTGACTAATGATGACTTCATAAAAGTGGAAAAGTAACAAGAACGTTAAACTCAATATTCGAGAATCTAAATTAATTTTTCGGAAGAGGAAGTTCCTCTTGAGCCTACGAACTTAAGTGACATGATAAGTATGTCACTGCTGTCACTCGTGTTAAATGGGAGACAACTTAAAATTAGTTCAAAAATGATGAGAATGATCTGGTATCAATCTCAAAGGACATCCC
Organism: Gentiana macrophylla; assembly: GCA_026214975.1. Lineage (NCBI taxonomy): Eukaryota > Viridiplantae > Streptophyta > Magnoliopsida > Gentianales > Gentianaceae > Gentiana > Gentiana macrophylla. The sequence goes on from CM047806.1 coordinate 90,194,774, forward strand.
ACAGTTCACGAGTAGTGTCTACTCAAATGAACTGCTATTTCGCGGCCATTTCCTTTAAAGAAATCCAAGAATGGGAAAGAATGTCTAAAAGGTAAGTCATCAAAACTAAATAAGCTAAAGGCTAAACCGAAATAATAATAAAAGAAAGTAAAAGATAAGGAAAGTGATTTCGGATCACCAACCTATGAATCCTTAGAGACTTTCTAAACCAAGTAACTTGACTCGGAAGCTAAAGTTCTTTTGTATGAACAAAGTAGCTGAGCATTCATGATGAAGAGTAGACAACGGGCAGTTATTTCAGCTAAGATAGTGGGAGTGATATAAGGAAATAAATTTCGGATTTTAATCCTTGAATATCGCAGAAATTTAATTTCTGTCTTTCAGATTCGTTGGAACAAAAGGATTCACTTTCACATCGATAATATAGTTGCCTTAAAGAAAGTGAATATGACATTTGTATACGATTCTCAGACTCGAACTTTTGTCTGATAAAGTCAAAACCACTAAGTAATGCTGAAAAGGTATATGTAACACATCATAAACTATTAAGACAAATGGTTTCCGTATTTAGATAAATGATTCTTCAGCATCTATTAATTAGTGCATATATCCTAGAGATAAGATCTGAAGACTGGCTAAGGGTGATTCCTATCTCCCAGTCTAAGAACACTATCTCAAAGGAAAAATGACTAAGTAACCTTTTGATTTGGAAAGGGTAATAGAGCTGAAGAAGTAACACAGCTTGTTCATATTGACCTTCGGGTTCTTATGAAAGATACAAGCTAGTGGGAGCTTTTGAGTGGTAGACACTTTGTCTGAAGACTACTCGAAACACCGATTAGTTTGTCTAAATATTTAGAGGAATCTCTGATATTACCAGAGAAATGAGTATTCCATGCTCATATATAGGCTATAGCATAGTATTTGGAACTGATGCTCGGCCTATTTCCGAGTTAAATGATTTCACTGAAAGGATAAACCATGTATTGTCTTGTATAGTTATTGATATGCTACATTACACTGCTTAACTCAATTAAGATATTAGTTGCAAAATAACGGTTAACATTATTATGTAATACCGAGAAGTCTGCCTAGAAGATGCTTATGAATTTGTGCATAAAGAGTGAATAAAACTTACTCAACTTCCGCAAATAGAGGCATTTAGCACTAGTGCTTGAAGGTAGGACTGGAGATTGTGCATACACGTTCAGATGGTGACCGTTCATGAAATATCTTAGTGAAATGAGTAAAGGTTGGTTATAAGATTCTTAAGATCGGAAAGTGACGGTTGAACTGTCACAACCTTTCTAAAAGAGTGTTTAAATAACGACCTTAGGCCTTGATGTACATTTACTCAAGGAGTTACTATTTGATTTAATCAGACCACATCTAACATTGGTTGTTGGGGGATAACATTGATAAATGCTACTGAACCAAATCATAATATCAATCCACCCAAATGCAGTGGGAGTATGGTTTAACCAACGACCCGCTGTGATTATGCGGTCTTTACAAATCTACTTGGGGTGATTGATAACATATGGTCTTCTTTGGAGAGCTGTATAAAATTCTGATAATTAGAGGTTGGTTTAAAGCCATATACCTGTAAATGGAGTTTTGGTAACTCCTATTCTGTTCACACTTTTGTGAAACCACCTGAGTGTCTCAGGCCCAATGGGAATAATTGGATCTATGTGGAAATGAGTCGAATGAACGAGAAATTTTAACTTTCAAGGCAAAGCCAAGTGGTTTGGGGTAATTCCCTGAAAAGTAGATAGTTCAATAGGGGTGATGCCCTGAAACTTTCTCACCACTCAGCCTCGCTTGACTCTATGAAAAGCCGAAAGACTGACATGGGTGATGCCCTGAATCTTTCTTGCCGTACAATGGAGCTTAGATTCATTCGGAACGGAAGGGTTTTAGCTAAAAGCAAATGGCAGATTGACTGCATATGCTTATATCCAATGATGGATTGAAGCAAACTTCTAGGTCATTAAAAGTCACATGTTTTGGAATGTGTGGGCTTGACCAGAATATTGATGAGTCTTTTGTAGACTGGAGAATCAATATTGGTAAAGTAGTAGACGTTAGTGTCTATAAAGGTAACATCGCTTGATTTGTGAACAACATGAGTGTGTTATCTGAAGTCAAGAACTGACAAGCCAAAGCTTCTCTGAATCAGAGAAGTGGACTATATTCTTAGAATTGATTCAGTCAAATTCATGAGAACAAGTTGTGGCAGTTTCCCATCCATCTTATTGTTTAAGATGATGATGCATTTTCGTATGCAAATTCAACGAGAGGTTTCCTACCCAACCCCTAACTGAATAATTCTCTTAGTCTTCAGATATAGAGAAAATGGGATAAATTCTCTTTTGGATAGAGAAATTCAGGTTATTAAAAGTCAATAAAAGTCGAGTCTTGGATTCGGACGTTGAAAGCAGTATAGTGCATCCTCAAGTATCTTGAGAGAACGAGGAATCATATGCTTGTGCATTCGGGTGTGAACCTGAGTATCTTTGCCTACACTGATTCTGATTTTTTATCGGATTAAGGATGATCGTGAATCGATCTCAGACTCAGTGTTTTTCTCATTGTGATAGAGCTATAGTCTGGAGCAATCCAGCACTACCAAATTTGACTCTGTTAGTCGAATACATGGCTACTTTCAGAGCAGCTAAAGAGGCAGTGTGGCTTGAGAAGTTCTTTGTTGGATCGGGAAGTGATTCCAGGACTCGATGAGCCGATACCATTTTACTGTCAAAACAGTTGAGAGGTAGCTCATGCAAATGATCTTCGCAATCACAAAAGGTCAAAAGCATATTGAGAGAAAGTACCACCTGGTCAGACAGATCATGTGAAAAGGCGACGTTTCGTTCCTAAAGATCGCCTCGAGCCGACAACCTAGCTGATCAGTTTACAAAAGTCTTGTGACATCTAATGTCACTGAAAAGCACTTGGCGGGTATGAAATTCATTCCTTCCTGCGGGAAGTAGAAAGACAATCCCCTTATTTGTTGATCCTAGAAACTGATCGATCGGCCGAGTTCGTATTGGTTATGAACTAATTGATTACTAGTGGGTTAATGGTAAATAAGGATAAGATGTATTGAAGAAGGTTTACGGAAATAATCCTACTTCATTACGGATAGTCTATGGAGGGTTAGTTTATATGAAATGATTATATCAATGGACACTTATCGACTCGACTCGACGTTTTGAGAATAAGTTATATCTATAATCGATAGAGTTCAGTTTCGGATTTATGGTGGCGTAATTCCGGAATTAATAAGTAAAGTAGAAATAATATGTTCGATGAATATTTTATTCGATTTATTGTAGCTACTGGTTATAGGTCCGTGGTCCCCGGGTTGGCTCCTAACACGAGAGTGTTTTCGTTTTGTGGAACTCGAGAATAAATTAAATAGTTGGTCTATTTAATGAATATACAATATTATTTATTTGGTAAATAATATGTAAAATAGAAAAAACATTTTCTATTAAATTTTTTTGACATGTGAGGCGCCACTTTTGGGATTAATTGGGAGAAGAAATTTTCCTAGATTATCTCATTTGTGTAATTAATTAATTATCTATTTGTTGGATAATTAATGGAAAAATAAAGAGATTGATTTTTTTGGAATTATCTCTTATTTTGTAGCAAAAATATCTTTTCCTTATGGGAATAGGTTTTTGTGGTGTGAAAAGAATAACTCTCTTGACTAGTTATTTTCCTATATAAAGAGTGTCCCTCCTAGCACAATACCTACCGCAAAATTGCGCCACACTCAAATAGAAAAGGAAGAAAAATTAGTTTCTTGCCTTAGTCATTAGAAGAAGAAAAACCTAGGGTTTTTCTTGTACATATTCGAGGAGGTTCTACGGCGAGGATCGACATCCACCAGTTGTCGCTAGGAGATACAATCCGGAAGATTGTGGCTTCTCCCTTGGTCAGTTTTATCATCTCTCTCCGATAAGGTAAATCTTCAACCTTCTCGTAGGATTAATTAGTTATGTCTCATATCTTAAATCGCATAAGCTTCTGCTGTGCAAAGATCGAGTGTCTCGATTGGTGCTATTACTTCTAGCAGTGTGTTGGTTGCAGAGAAGAAGTCCTCCCAGTGGTTGTGTTGGAGGGCTTTTTTCCATATGAGCAGCGGCCATTTGCAATCTCGAAGGGCGTGAAAATGGGTTTCTTCAAATTCATGGCAAAGCTGACAGAGGGAAGTGCTAGAAATACGCCGATGCGCCAAGAAACTATTAACAGGTAACCCATCATGGCACAATTGCCAAAGAAAAAAATTATACCTCATTGGTCTTTTGAGTTTCCAAATGCAGGTCTAGTTTTTGGTAGTAGGGATAGCATTCTGGTTCTCCAACTGGTAGGTGTACCCATTGTGGCACAACTACCCATTGTTTTTTTTTCTTTACCAATAAAGTATTTTTCATAGTTATCAGACCCGGCTTGGTCATTGACCTAGAAAAGACACTGGGCCAGTGGTTCACCCGGTAGGTTAGTGGTTCAACCTAGAGGTGGCCAAATGAACCGCCCAGCCGTGAACTGGACCGGAACCGGACAGGTTTTGAACCGGCGGTTCACCGGTTTGTGGCCGGTTCGTATATTTCTGGAATAGGAACCGGACCGGAACCGGCGGTTCAACCGGGATGGCCGGAACCTGTACAAACCGGAACCGGCTCCAACGGTCAGCAGCAGCAACGGCTATTTTTTTTTCTTTTCCAACCATTTCAAAAAATCCTATAAATACCCATTCATTTTCCAAATTCTTTACAGGGGAATGGCATCTTTGAGCTTCTGAACTTGGGGGTTTGCAACAATAAGCTTTGACATGTTTTTGATTTTTAAAGAAATTGAATAAGGGTAAAAACCTTATAAAATCATGGATAGACTGAAATACCCCTCTCTATTTATCCTCAAATCTCGTAACTCCTTCCGCCATTTCGTCCTTTCCTCCGTCGATAATTTCATTCTTCCACCATCATTTAATTACCACCGTGAATTTTCCCCAAAACTTCACCCCGTCCAAAATCAGCATACATGCCCAAATTCGAACCTGGGATCAGCAAAATTCTTGTCAACAATCGAGATAAGTGTGTAAACTCACCGGTAGTTGAGGAAGGTGATCGGCCAATTCCAATTCCCCAAGAACAAGAAGTTAAAGAAGCTGACCGAGCAAGTCCGCAAAAGGTATGATTTTATTGGTTTGGTATCTGCATGTAGATTATAATTCACTCGAGTTAATGCATTTACACATGTTTGATTTTGTGGTTTGAGTTTAAATTGTGTTATGTATATGATTTTGGAGATTAGGAAGATGTGTGATTTGTTATGGTGTTGAATGATGTGGGATCGGTTTTTGTGTAACCAAATTTGTTAGCTTAAACAATGGCGGTGATCAAATTTCTTCAAATGTGTTATTTGCTTCAATTGTATTCAAATTCATTTGTTCTTTAATTGGATTGATACATTTTGTTTATTTTTTGTTGGTAATAGAAAACTGGTTGAAAAATGGCGTTGGTTTATGCACTTAGCGCACAAGATAGGACTGCAAAATGTGAAATCGTAAACTGATGTCAAATTGGTAAAGCAAATGAAGTTTATCAAAAGCTTGACACCAAGCACAAAGCAAAGTTGGAACGGTCTTGTTTTGGACATTTAATCAATTTGAAGGATCTGCAAACCAACCAGATAGTACATCAGTTGATAATGAGGTTGGCGAACCATGTAAATCGAGATGTTTTTTGGTTCAAAGTTGGAGCCAAAAAGATACGATTCAGTGTACAAGAATTTGTGCTTGTTACCGGTTTCTTGGCTGGCGATGATAGCATTGTCGATAAAGGCGGAAAAGAGTCTAAATTAGTTAAGAAGTATTTTAAGAACCTTGCGTCAATGTATAGGAAGCATGTGTGGCAAAAGTTTAATAGCACTAAGAATGTTGTAGACCATTACAAGTTGGGGTTGATCGTTATCTTAACGTACGTTGTGTGGGCATCAGAAGAGAAACGTGCGGTGGATTGGTGGATTTTTCAGTTGGTTGATAATTTGGATGCTTTCAACAAGTATCCATGGGGAAATGACTCTTATGAAACCACTGTCCATGTTTTGAGGAGGGACCTAAGAGATGTTTTCAAAAAGGTCCCGATCGTATATAGTTTCTATGGTTTCCCGCATGCTTTGAAGGTATGTAAAAGCCAAATCCGGTGTTTTAATTCATAATATATATACGTATGTTGTTAAAAATTTTGATTATGTTTGGTCAATCACTTGTATGTAAATGCATCGTAGGTTTGGGAACTTGAAGCAATTCCTTCTTTAAGGAAGTTTTCAGAGATTGTTGACGAGAATGCTCTCCCAAGGATGATGAAGTGGGGAAATGCAAAAAAGGTCAACTCTGCAGTAGTTGAAGTTGTTCTTAAATCGGGAGAGGTAGTTATGTTTAATTTGTATCTTAAGTTTGGCATGTAAATGCATCCTTCACATTAATTATGAGTAGTAGATAATGCAGGTGGATGTAGTTCGAAAGTTGGTTCCATCTGAAGGTGAAAAGGAAAAAGCTTATTTTGTGATGCTCCGTGAAGATGAAGTTGAAGATGATGAAAGTGAAGGATGTAGTTTCTTTTGCGCAATGGATGGATCACGATCTACAAATTACAATACATAAATAAAGGATCTAAATCCTACAAGGGGGTTTAGTATAACTTACCAACAGTAGGAAGAGAAGCCAAAGTCTTCCAATGTGTTCTCCAAACGGCGGTTGGTGGACACCGTTTCTTGGTAGTGGAACCTCCTTGAGATGCTTCCAAGAAAAACTCCAAGTTTGTCTTCAACCGAGACTAAGACCAGAAACGAATTCTTGTCTCCCTTTTGCTACTATGGGGCGCAGAAATTGTGTCTTTTGGGCTCAAGGAGAACTCTCTTTTTATAGCCAAAACCCAAGAGAGAAACCTATACCCAATAGGTAATACAAAATAAAAGAGATAATTCTAAATATTATTATCCAATAAAAATAAGAGATAATTATAATCTTATAATAAGAAAATATAATTATCCTTAAAGTTAAGAGATAAATAATAAATAAGTTACTTTCTTTTATTTATCCAATTAATTATTCAACAGATAAATAATTAATTACACAATATGTCAATATCCAAGAAAACTAATTTCTTGGAAAATCCAAGACATATTGGCGCCACCTATAGCTCACCAGGCCCACAGAAAATGTCTTTTCTGTGTATCATATTATTTAGCCCAACTAAATAATATTTTGCATATCAATTAATTAGCCCAGCTAATTAATAATCACTGAGGCCCAATAACAAGAAAATACTCGCATTATAGGAGCCACGTTGGGGTACAGTGGACCTATAACCAGTAGCTCTAATAAATTAAGTAAAATATTCATCGAACTGAATATTTACACTTAAGTTATTAATTCCGGGATTACGCCACCATAAACCCGAAACTGAACTCTACCAATTATAGATATATACTTACACTCAACCCTATGAGTAAATAACCTCCACTGATATAATCACTACATACGACTAACCCTCCATAGACCGTCCATTCTGAGTGGGAAGTCTCCGTGAACCCTACTCAGAATATCTTATCCTTATTTACCATTAACCCCTTGTGATCAATTAGTTCACATATCTGACTAGTAGCTAATTAGTCTAATATGAACTGGGCCCATCGATCATTTTCTTAGGGCTAACAAATAAGGGGACTGTCTCTCTACTTCCCGCATGAAGGAATAAATTTCGTGTCTATGAAACACAGAACTACTCACTTATCAGGGAATAATGCCAACGAGAAGTGTCTTGGATCACATGTCAAAGGGATTCATAACTAACACATCAAACACTACCCCGAGACCAGCAGCACCCTGTGATCACCTCAGGATTAAGGTCAATCAATATATGATCATCTAATGATTTAATAAGATTTCCTGATTACGGAATTATATCAAGAAATACAGATTTAATCGGTCGAGTCCTATATGAATGCCATCATATACAAATGCCCCACTTAGGTACCCTCTACCAACAGTCCGTATAAGACTATCACACCCTAAGGTGTTCTGGGCGCATTATTGGTGTTTTAATCATGAGACCCTAAACTCTGATTAAGTTCACCACGGACTATTAGTTTAAGTATATCACCACTAACTCAATCCCCACGTGTATGCCATACACTGAGTTAAGCGGTTACATACTGATATACTTAGGGTTTGCAGCAGTGTATACTATATAAACACATAGCAAATAATAAGATGAATAATAAAATCTGTCATTATTAAATCAAAAACAATTACATAAATTGTCTTTCGGGCACTACATCTAACAGAAACTACTTATGACAATGCACCTGAGCAATCAACGGGTTACGTTGATTATGAAAAGCTAAAAGAATTGGTAAAAATTGCTGTGATTGAAGAGAACAAAAGAATGTGCGAAGAGTTGGTAAAAATTGCTGAAGAGAACAAAAGAATGTGCGCTTTAGTGGATACGCTCCAGCGTAAAGTTAAATTGATGGAGGTTCGTCTTTCTTGTGCATGTTAAAAATGCAAAAATGATGGTATACATGCAAGTGAAATGAAAGGTAATGAAGAGTTGAATGAAATGGAAGATAACTGTGGAGGCATCCCGAAACGGCAAAGGTATAAAGATAAATTTGTGTTCGGTAAAAACGAGTTTTACAATTTATAACCGAAACACCCCAAGTATAAGGATCGTAGTATAGGATGTTATCGGGTCGCCCTAAGGAAATATGGAATGTTTATCGAATTCAAGTATAAAATCTATATCGATTATGTCACAATTAAAACTAAACTAAGGTTGAAACTAACTAAAACCAAAACCTAAGAATTGAAACTAAAACAAAAATAAAAACAAGCAGAAAATAAGAAAAGCTCACTAAAGTGAGCGGCCTGGAAAACTAAATCTAATGGACGAGCATCTCGCTATTGTGGATGAGCGCCTTACTATGAATTAAAGCAGTAAAAGTGCAGGAAAACAAGCAGAAATTAGGGTTTATAAAACTAGAACTTAAACTAAACTTAATCTAAACGATTTGATTAAAGAAATTAAAGGAAAACACAATGAAGCGAGGCTAGGAATCCACCCATTAACCAACAACCCCAACTAGATGGTGATTAAAAGACATAGTTTTTAGTAGTGATTTTTCACGAGTTCGATCAAATATCTTCAATCAAATTTCTAAGGTTTCGTTTATCTTTTCAAACAAACTAAACATGCAATCAAAACGAAATCACGAGATTGTTTCCAAACTCTTACTCAATCAACCATGCCTAATCTCTTATAACATGAATAATTGCATTACTTTGAACAAAATAGAACTCAAATAATATACTTTCATATAATAATTCAAGCATCAAATAAAAATAGATCGTTTCATCAAATCTTAATTCAACAAAACTTAAACAATACAAAAACAGATCCAAAGTAATAAAAACTATGAATTAACTCACTACTCATCTAGTATCGAACTCCCTATAGTTGGTTGTGTTGTTGATGGGCTTCCTCCGTCGACTCATCGCAAGGCTTTTAGCCAACAATCATGTTGAATATAATTGTTGATTGGAGAAATTCATCTCTATGGAATTAGGGTTTCGGCCGCAGCTTTTTGTGTGAAAGTGCGATCTCAATGATGTGGTAAAAAAGTATCCTTAGGGGTGGGGAATTTCTTTGTATTTATAGAGTGCTAAGTCGGTTAGGCTTAGGTCGGGCGGCCTTCTGCTCACTTATATGGACGCCCGCTCAAGATGCCTTAGACGCTATCAAGACGCTCGCCCGATTCCGCCCAAACTCTCTGCTCAACTTTTCTTCTCTGGGACGCCGTCCGAATTACCAAACGCCCGTCCACATTGGACATTTGCATGGACGCTTTCGTTCAAGATTGATGCGAACGGATTCCTTGATATTTCCATCTTTATCTCGATTGATTTCTTCCCTTATCTCTTTTATTTTCCCATATCTTTGATTGATCCTTTCTCATCTCAAATTAAGCCTCCTAAAAGATAAATAAACATTGCAAAATGTAGTGAAATCCAAATAATCATAATTAAATCAATTAAACACTTAAAATAACCAATTTTGCAAATAACCATATTAAAATGACATTTACTTAATAATTACACTTAAACCCTTAATTCTTATATAAATTATGCAAATGTGGGGAAAATAATAATGAAATAAACCCTTAATAATCATATAAATATGGCCTTAACAACACCCCCACACTTAGCTTTTTGTACGTCCTCGGACAAAACAATCAAAACTATAGCTCAACTTTCATGTAATCCACATAGATCTCTAACTCACGTAACAAAAGATACAACAACTATAGCAAACAATACCATCACAGAGATAGATTCAGTGTATGTGTGACAAGCCCTTTTCAAATTTAACAAGCCTTTCAAAGAAATATCCTCTCAAAAATCCAATGACTATCCTAGATATAGGCAGTAATAGCTCCACTCAAAGCCTTCCCACGCACTCGAGAGGATAAATCCCTACATCATATCATGCGGTTCCTCACTGGGTATAAGATCCATGATAACAAAAACTTCACTTTATTCGTATTCATCATTTCCAAAATTTTCAAATTTGACGCATGTCAGAATGAGCTTTTACCCATCATAGTAGAATAGGACATTTCGAGATAATCCCCTACCTACTCAAATCATAAGGTAGCTTTTCCTAACTGTCGTGAGCTTCTGGTCATCATAGTGGTATAGGATATACGTGGTATACCCTATCGCACTCAAATCATAAACCAGCTTTCGACAAACGTATTTATTATGACTGCTTATTCATTCTTTTTTTAAGACATAAGTTACATCTCACTTATCACATTCAAACTTTATGATATTCACAGCACACGGTCTAACTAAGGTGTTACTATACTGACCTTCCTAAGATAAATCACTAAAACAATGAAAGGATATAGTTCAAAAATCTTGCTTCAATATCAAAGGCTTTCGTGCGTGAAAAATGAATACTAGCTCCATGAAAGTAAAGACATGCTATAATTATCTCACTAAGTCACATACTATCATCGTTAGAAAACTACAACTAGCAAGCATTTAGTTTCAATCATATGCTCGAGATTCACAAAAATTTTTAAATTTCGTGGAAATTTAACATTCACTCATATTTCAAAGGATATAGCAGGAAAACATACCCAATTTACCCCCCCACACTTAAATCACATTATGTCCTCAGAATGTGCAAATAAATGAAAAAAAAAACTTATTTGGTTTATGAAGTGGTTGTCGGATGAAAGTTGGCGAGTGGTCGCCGGAGCATGAATGAACCGCGACAACTCGTGATAGACAACACTAAAAGACATAAAAGCTCGCAACCCCGCTCAAAAATATCTCGCAACACTCGACATAACACATAATCTCGGGTACACGGGTATATGAGCAACAGATATATAAAACACTTACAATGAAAAGGAATAACCATCAACACAAAATCAACGAGTACTACTTCTAAAAACAATAAAACAAAACGACCTAAGAAAATAAAATAAATAACTAGGTAGCCTCCTAAGAGCGCTCTTTTAATGTCAATAGCTTGACACAGATTTCAAAAGATCAACCCGGATCGGGCCACTTTGGTTTAACAGCCGCCACCTCAAAGATCGGAATCGTAAGTATTGGGCGGAAATGATTTTCACCACAACAACAAGTCAAATGTGCTATAAGATCATTAAACTTTTCTCTCCAAACTACACTGACTCTCTTCTTCTTGTTCTTGCGGATGATAGGCATAGGTGTGCTCATATGCTCAGGAATCTCAGAAGAAGGGTCCTCACAGGTAGAGGTAGGAATGTCATCATCCGACTCAAAGAAATAAGATGGAATCTCTTCACAAATTAGGACATCTCAGATTCTCATCTCTTCTTTGGAAATAAAGAGTCTCAGCTTTTCCTTTGGTTGCCCAAAATATTTCTTAAGTCGATGGCCATTCACTTTAAAAGCTTGATTACCATACCCGCTCAAAGTAATTACTCCACTTGGATTAACCTCGAGAATCTCAAAGGGACTGCACCATCTAGACTTGAGTTTACCCGAAACAGTGAAGTCTAGTATTATGAAGTAAAGCCATTTCACCAACTTTGAATTCTCGGTCCTTGATCTTAGCGTCATGGAGTAACTTCGTTCTTTCCTTGCTAAGCTTAGCATTCTCGTATGCTCGAGTCCCGAATTGCCGAGCCTGCTCAATTGTAACAACCGCTTTCTCCCCACGAGTTGGCTATCGAAATTTAAGAATTTCATTGCCCGTAAAGCTCTGTGTTCAAGTTCGATAGGTAAATGACAAGCTTTGCCATAGACCATTTGGAAGGGTGACGCGTGCCCATCGGGTTTTAAATGCAAGACGATAAGCCCACAACGCGCGTCATCCAACTTAAGACTCCAATTAGATCGATTATTGTTCACGGTCTTCTAAAATTCTTTTCAAGCTCTGGTTGCTTACCTCGACTTGGCCATTTGGTTTGGGGATGATATGGTGTACCAACTTTGTGTTTGACACCATATTTTTCAAGGATTTTATCAAGCGGCGCATTGCAAAAGTAGGTACCTTCATCACTAATGAGTGCCCTCGGACAGCCGAATCTGGTAAAGATATTCTTTTGCAAGAATTTCTTCACGACTTTATGATCATTAGTATGGGTAGCTATGGCTTCAACCCACTTGGAAACATAGTCGACACAGACGAGGATATATTTATTACCGTACGAAGATGGAAAGGGTCCCATAAAATCTATGCCCCAAACGTCGAAAACTTCGTGATTCAAGAATGGGCTTAAGTGGCATTTCCATCCTACTACTCGCCGTCCAGTTCTCGGCACCTATCACAACTTTTACAAAAGGCTTCGATCTTTAAACAGAGTCGGCCAAGAGAATCCAGCTTGAAGGATCTTTGCAACCGCCTTCGGTGTTCCATAATGACCTCCGGTAGGACCGCGCTATGGCATTGATCTAGATATCCCATCGATCATGCTCCGAACACACCGTCGAAGCAACCCGCCTTTACTGATTCTCAACAAATAAGGATCTTCCCATACGAGATATTTAAGATCAGAAAAGAACTTTTTCTTCTCCTGATACGTCATGTCCTCTAAATGACCACTCGCTAAATAATTGACGTAGTCAGCATACCACGGCCTAACCGTTTCAAGCTTCATCAATTGCTCAGTCGGAAAATCAATGCCTATATCATTGTGATTCTCTGCACCCTCATTTACTAGGCGAGATAAATGATCAGCCACAGTATTCTCAATACCTTTCTTATCTTTAATCACAAGGTCAAACTCTTGTAAAATCAGAATCCATCGAAGTAACCTTGGTTTTGCATCTGCTTTGTCCATAAGGTAGCGCAAGGCTGCATGGTCGGTCCAAACAACAACTTGAGAGCCTAGAAGATAACTTTTAAACTTGTCAATAGCAAAAACAACGGCTAAGAATTCCTTCTCAGTTGTGGTATAATTGCATTGAGCCGGGTTCAAGGTGCGGCTCGCATAATAAATGGGCCTGAACCTTTTATCAACTCTTTGACCTAAAACTGCGCCCACGGCGTAATTAGAGGCATCGCACATCAACTCGAATGGCTTGGTCCAGTCAGGTGCAACTAAAATAGAGGCACTGATAAGCTTGTCTTTCAGACAATTGAAAGCTTCTTTGCACTTTGCATCGAACAAGAAATCTACATCATCTTTCAAAAGATTTGATAAAGGCTTGGCAATAGTAGAAAAGTCTCGAATAAAATAGAAGCCAACGTGTCCTAGTAAACCTCGTACCTCCTTCACTGTCTTAGGGTACGTCATCCTTTCGATGGCTTCGACCTTAGCCTTATCAACTTGAATACCAGCATCGGACACCTTATGTCCCAAAACGATTCCTTCGTCTACTAGAAAATGGCATTTTTCCTAGTTAAGCACCAGATTTTTCTCAACACACCGTTGGAGTACCATATCTAGGTTCTTTAAGATTTCATCAAAGCTATCACCGTAGACTGAGAAGTCATCCATGAAGACCTCCATGCACTGCTCCACAAGTCCATAAAAAATGGCTAACATGCACCGTTGAAAGGTCGCGGGTGCATTGCATAGGCCGAATGGCATTCTGCTAAAAGCAAAAGTACCAGATGGACATGTAAAAGTTGTCTTCTCTTGGTCATTAGGATCAATGGCTATCTGGAAGTAACCAGAATATCCATCGAGGAAACAATAATACTTGTGACCACTCAGTCTTTCAATAAGCTGGTCAATAAAGGGTAAGGGGAAATGGTCTTTGGCGGTGACTTCATTCAATCTGCGATAGTCAATACAGACTCTGTAGCCTGTCACGAGTCGTAAGGCAACTTCCTCCCCTTTTTTCATTCTTTTCGACTGTGATTCCGCCCTTCTTTGGCACAACTTGAGTAGGGCTGACCCACTCGCTATCGGCGATTGCATAGATGATGCCCATGTCAAGCCACTTTATCACTTCTTTCTTGACAACCTCCTGCATATGCGGATTCAGCCTTCTCTGAGGTTGTCTAACCTTTTTAGCTCCCTCCTCCGTTCGGATTTTATGCATGCATACATCTGGGTTGATTCCTCGGATATCACCCACTTGCCATCCGAACGCGAGGATATTCTTTTTAAGCACTTCTATCAGCTGTGCTTCTTGCTCAGGGTCGAGTTTCGAAGAAATGATCAAAGGCAATTTATCTCCATCCTTAATAAAGACATACTTAAGGTGTTTCGGAAGCGGTTTGAGCTCTAAATCAGTAGGTGGTTGCTCAATACTGGACTTTAACGGGCCACCTTTCTCCTTATGAGCTTGGAGTGGTTGACTAAAGAATAACTCATCTTCCCGAGGCTCAACCCCGGAAAGGTACTGGATCAAATCATCCATCGGAATCCTCCGGTCAACACTTGCTTCCTTTTTCTTGTGATCGATCATCTTTCTTAACTCTTCATCTTTAAGCTCTTCTGCCAGCTCTTCCCAATCATCTACTTCCCAATGAGTAGCTTCTCTCCAAAATTCTACCTCGTCCCAACTACCCATCAGAGCTTCTTCTTCACCAGGGATGAAGTCTTCCTGACTCAGTTCTTTGAGATCATCGCTTGTATTCGGGCATCTCCATGCTTCTAACTCACTAACATGTGCTCGGTGTGAGCGAGTGTAGATGACTCGCCAATGACGACGGGTCTGTAATGAATTAGAAGATGGTCCGCGATCGCCTTGATCTTCAATGTCCATGACTTCAAAAACACCTATCTCTCACAACTCCTCTCGCTTCTTCTTCAGAGTAGGCATCTTTTTCGTCCTCATAGATTGCTTCGACAAACGATATTTCATCAATTACGGCTCTTTCAGATATGTCCTCGGGTGAAGGTAACGGATGTGTCACCGACTCTAAGAGTAATCTGGCCCTTGCGTAAGTCGATGAGAGCGTTAGAAGTGTCGTAAAGGTTCGGCCTAGAATTAGAGGCATTTCCTTATCGTGGATAGTCTAGAATAACCCGGCCGGTAGGGAAGACTAAATGTTCAACTTGAAGGAGAACATTAGCTACACAACCGGCCGCAGCACCGCTAGATCTATCTACCATCTCAAGAGAAATAGTATGCCTCCCGCATCCTTTATCTAACCCGAGCTTTTGCATACGCTTAATGGCATCACATTAATAGAGGCCCCCGAGTCGCATAAGACATTTTCGAATAAATGGCCTTCGATCTCACAGAGATTGAAGGGTCCGCCAGTGGTCACCTCGCTATCAAATGACTTTTCGTGAAACCATTGCGCAATCTTCGCGTAGCACTTCTTCAGCCATCCCTTGAAGCTTTCTCTTACTCCCACAGAATTCTTTTAGATACTTAGAGCATTTAGGCATTTCAGTTAATACCTCGGCTAAGGGCATACTAACTTGAGTGTCTCTAAGCATCCTCCTCACTCCATCATACTGCTTGTCATTAGTGAGGGCTTTCTCCTTCCTTTTTGGGGGATAAGGAAGGGCTTTGTCACTCTCTGTGGCCTAATTCTTTATCGCCTCATCCTCCTTATCCTTCCATCTCACGAACTTTTCCTCTTTTTTCTTAGTCAGGAATACAGCTTTCTGACTTTCCTTCCTTTCCTATTCATCAGAATTATTTTCGTCCTCCGAAGAATTGTCGCTAAGCTCCTCATCGTTGCTTTCTTCGGCATGCGGTTTCTGATTTCCCCCTCCTGAACTCATGGCGTCAGGTGGGGCTACTCGTTTCCCGACGTCTTGCCGGGTCCAGCCTTTTTTACCACTTCTCAACGTTACATCATTCAACTCCTCTTCTTGTCCATACTCCCACTGAGGTGTAATGGCAGTGCAAACATTCACATCAGCTTTCGGATTTCTCTCGGTATAACTCGGAAGTTTACCGTGAGGTCTGCTTGCTTGCTGGTCTGCCATCTGACCAACTTGTCTCTCAATAGCTTTAACACTAGTAGACAGAGTCTTCACCATGTCTACCAGCTCATCAAATTTGTGTTGAGGGACACATGAGGTGGTATGATTTTGAGTTTGGTTCCATCCTCCTTGAGGCCTTTGGGAGTTAGGAGCTGTCCTTTGATAGTTTGAGTTGAAAGAATTCGAATTTGAAGGGCCGGGTGGTAACTTGGCTTGATTGAAGTTTTGTCGTTGCAATCCCGAGTAGTTCTGATTTTGGTTAAAGTTTCGGAAGGGTTGGTTTTGATTATCCATTAAATTAACTTCTTCCGTCATCTCCGTTCCTACCTGCATTCCAAGATCGTAAGGTCGTGGTCGAAGATTGGCCACCGCTTGCTTATCAATTCCATCCGAGCAACCAATGACTTTGTATCGGGATCGCAAAGATTCTTCTTTCTTAACAACATTGGTCTTCTTGGGAGTCGACCACATATTGTTCTTGGCGATGGTCTCACCACTCAGAAGCGCCTCATCGCCTCCTAAGAAGGATCCATGAGTCGTGGAGTCAAGATAGTCTCTATTAGGTTGAGAGACACCCTATAAACAGTTCCAACAACTCATGTCCGCTCATATCCGTGATTGGGGCATTTCTCATCAAAAGATTCAATCTCTCCAAGCTTTGCCAACAGCCTCATCCTCCAACCGCCGAACGTAGCTATTTCCCGCTTCATCTCCATAATCTTGCCTGGTGAAACCCCTTAAGAGCGAAGGCTCTTTTGACATCATTCCATGTATGGAGAGAATGATGTGCCAACGATTTAAACCACCGACTTGCTTCACCTTTCAAAGCAAAAGGAAATAGCTTTAACTTAACTATCTCGTAATCAACACCAGGATAATGGCCTCGCTTCATGATTTGTACGAATGTGGATAAGAAGTCGTGTGGATCTTCCCCGAGCAAAGCACCATGGAAAGAGCTATTCGAACTAGAGCAACTACTCCGTTCTTTAGATCAAAATTCACACCTCCCATGTCGAGGGGGACGAACAGTCTATGCCCTCGAGAAAATCTTGATTTAGATATGGGGTGTAGGGGTCCGGTTCGATTGATTAAAGCCGGTTTTCGCTAAATTGTTGAAGTTGTTGATTTATGCCCACTTGTTGATTCTCGTTGTTGCCGTAGAGCTTGCATCCGCCAAGGATTAAATTTAAATCGAGCTTGGGGATCGTGGATTTGGAATTGGTGGATCTTGATCCGCCATTATGTCCAAATCGGAAAAAGCCTCCTTCTAAAAATAGATCGTTCGTGCTCGGGATCGAAGATTAGAAGTCCCTTCTTACTTCTCGCTTGCATAAAACGAAGAAAGGAAAAGGAAGAAATCAACTTAGGGTTGATTAGAACAGAGTTAGAAAAGGTTTGATGGTTTTAGGGAAAAAAAAGAGAAAAGAAGATAGAAAAGAAGTGATGATTGAATAGATTGAATCAAGGCCCCCAGTGTTAGTGGACGTTCGTTTCAGAGAGATGAACGCTGCTCAAATTATGAACGGTCGTTCGGGGGAACAGGATTGAAGTGGACAGGCGTTCAAGTTATTAAACGCTCGTCTAGACTTCGAAAATCTAAAACTAAGGCTTAAAACTTAAAAACGAAATAGAAATAATTAAGGAAACTAAAAGGAACGTAAGGAAATAATTAAAGGCTAATCTAAAATTATGGAAACAATTCTAAAATTATCGAAACTAATATAACTATCAAAAATTAGAGAAAATAATTGACGGAAAATAAAATTAAATAAAACAAGGTAAAACGAAAACAAAAATAAACGTAATTCTAAAATTTAGACCTACAAATTAAAATTAAAATCGATATAAAATTTTATACCTAAAAGAATCCGACAATCATATCGATTCCCCCGCAACGGGCGCTAAAAACTTGTTCGTAAAAACGAGTTTTACAATTTATAACCGAAACACCCCAAGTATAAGGATCTGTAGTAAAGGATGTTATCGGGTCGTCCTAAGGGAATGGAATGTTTATCGAATTCAAGTATAAATCTATATCGATTATGTCACAATTATCTATCTAAACTAAGGTTGAAACTAAACTAAAACCTAAACCTAAGAATTAAAACTAAAACGAGAATAAAAACACAAAGTAAAATAGAAAACAGAAGACGGACGAGACTGCTCACTAAACTAAAGTGAAGCGGCGTCAAAACTAAATCTAATGGACGGGCGTCTTCTATTGCGGACGAGCGTCTTACTATGAATTAAAGCAGAAAAGTGCAGGAAAACAGCAGGAAATTAGGGTTTATAAAACTAGAACTTAAACTAAACTTAATCTAAACGATTTGATTCAAGCAATTAAAGGAAAACACAGCGAGGCAACGAATCCACCCATTAACCAACAACCCCCAACTAGATGGTGATCTAAAGACATAGTTTTTAGTAGTGATTTTTCACGAGTTCGATCAAATATCTCCAATCAAATTTCTAAGGTTTCGTTTATCTTTTCAAACAAACTAAACATGCAATCAAAACGAAATCACGAGATTGTTTCCAAACTTTTACTCAATCAACCATGCCTAATCTCTTATAACATGAATAATTGCATTACTTTGAACAAAATAGAACTCAAATAATATACTTTCATATAATCATTCAAGCATAAAATAAACCTAGATCGTTTCATCAAATCTTAATTCAACAAAACTTAAACAATACAAAACAGATCCAAAGTAATAAAAAACTATGAATTAACTCACTACTCATCTAGTATCGAACTCCTCTAGTTGGTTGTGTTGTTGATGGGCTTCCTCCGTCGACTCACTGCAAGGCTTTTAGCCAACAATCATGTTGAATAAAATTGTTGGATTGGAGAAATTCATCTCTATGGAATTATGGTTCTGGCCGCAGCTTTTTGGTGTGAAAGTGCGATCTCAATGATGTGGTAAAAAAAAGTATCCCTTAGGGTTGGGGCGTTTTCTTTGTATTTATAGAGTGCTAAGTCGGTTAGCCTTAGGTCGGCGGCGGGCGGACGCTGTTCACTTATATGGACGCCCGCTCAAGATGCCTTAGACGACGCTATCAAGAGACTCTCGTCCCGATTCCGCCCAAACTCTCTGCTCAACTTTTTTTCTCTGGGACGCCGTCCGACTACCAGACGCCCGTCCACATTGGACGCATTGCATGGACGCGTCTCAAGATTGATGCGTAACGGATTCCTTGATATTTCCATCTTTATCTCGATTGATTTCTTCCCTTATCTCTTTTATTTTCCCATATCTTTGATTGATCCTCTCTCATCTCGAAATTAAGCCTCCTAAAAGATAAATAAACATTGCAAAATGTAGTGAAATCCAAATAATCATAATTAAATCAATTAAACACTTAAAATAACCAATTTTGCAAATAACCATATTAAAATGACATTTACTTAATAATTACACTTAAACCCTTAATTCTTATATAAATTATGCAAATGTGGGGAAAATAATAATGAAATAAAGCCTTAATAATCATATAAATATGGCCTTAACAACACCCCCACACTTAGCTTTTTGTACGTCCTCGGACAAAACAATCAAAACTATAGCTCAACTTTCATGTAATCCACATAGATCTCTAACTCACGTAACAAAAGATACAACAACTATAGCAAACAATACCATCACAGAGATAGATTCAGTGTATGTGTGACAAGCCCTTTTCAAATTTAACAAGCCTTTCAAAGAAATATCCTCTCAAAAATCCAATGACTATCCTAGATATAAAGCAAGAATAGCTCCACTCAAATCCTTCCCACGCACTCAGTAGGATAATCCCTACAGCATATCATGCGGTTCTACTGGGTATAAGATCCATGATAACAAAGACTTCACTTTATTCGTATTCATCATTTCCAAAATTTTCAAATTTGACGCATGTCAGAATGAGCTTTTACCCATCATAGTAGAATAGGACATTTCGAGATAATCCCCTACCTACTCAAATCATAAGGTAGCTTTTCCTAACTGTAGTGAGCTTCTGGTCATCATAGTGGTATAGGACATACGTGGTATACCCTATCGCACTCAAATCATAAACCAGCTTTCGACAAACGTATTTATTATGACTGCTTATTCATTCTTTTTTTAAGACATAAGTTACATCTCACTTATCACATTCAAACTTCATGATATTCACAGCACACGGTCTAACTAAGGTGTTACTATACTGACCTTCCTAAGATAAATCACTAAAACAATGAAAGGATATAGTTCAAAAATCTTGCTTCAATATCAAAGGCTTTCGTGCGTGAAAAATGAATACTAGCTCCATGAAAGTAAAGACATGCTATAATTATCTCACTAAGTCACATACTATCATCGTTAGAAAACTACAACTAGCAAGCATTTAGTTTCAATCATATGCTCGAGATTCATAAAAAAATTTAAATTTCGTGGAAATGTAACATTCACTCATATTTCAAAGGATATAGCAGGAAAACATACCCAATTTACCCCCCCACACTTAAATCACATTATGTCCTCAGAATGTGCAAATAAATGAAAAAAGAATACTTAGCTGGTTATGAAGTGGTTGTCGGATGAAAGTTGACAGAGGTCAGCCAGAGCATGAATGAATATCTGCACGACAACTCGATAGACAACACTAAAAGTAAAAGCTCGCAACCCTGCTCGAAAATATCTGCAACACTCGACATAACACATAATCTCGGGGTACAAGGGGTATATGAGCAGACATACAAAACACTTACAAAAAGGAATAACCATCAACACGCAACTGGAGTACTACTTCTAAAAACAATAAAACAAAACGACCTAAGAAAATAAAATAAATAACTAGGTTGCCTCCTAGGAGCGCTCTTTTAATGTCAATAGCTTGACACAGATTTCAAAAGATCAACCCGGATCGGGCCACTTTGGTTTAACAGCCGCCACCTCAGTATCGGAAACAGAAGTATTGGGGCGGAAATGATTTGCACCACAACAACAAGTCAAATGTGCTATAAGATCATTAAACTTTTCTCTCCAAACTACACTGACTCTCTTCTTCTTGTTCTTGCGGATGATAGGCATAGGTGTGCTCATATGCTCAGGAATCTCAGAAGAAGGGTCCTCACAGGTAGAGGTAGGAATGTCATCATCTGACTCAAAGAAATAAGATGGAATCTCTTCACAAATTAGGACATCTGTACTCTCATCTCTTCTTTGGAAATAAAGAGTCTCAGGCTTTTCCTTTGGTTGCCCAAAATATTTCTTAAGTCGATGGCCATTCACTTTAAAAGCTTGATTACCATACCCGTTCAAAGTAATTACTCCACTTGGATTAACCTCGAGAATCTCAAAGGGACCAGACCATCTAGACTTGAGTTTACCCGGAAACAGGTGAAGTCTAGTATTATAGAGTAAAGCCATTTCACCAACTTTGAATTCTCGGTCCTTGATCTTAGCGTCATGGAGTAACTTCGTTCTTTCCTTGCTAAGCTTAGCATTCTTGTACATACGAGTCCGAATTCGTCGAGCTCGTTCAATTGTAACAACCGTTTCTCCCCACAGAGTTGGCTATCGAAATTTAAGAATTTAATTGCCCAGAAAGCTCTGTGTTCAAGTTCGACAGGTAAATGACAAGCTTTGCCATAGACCATTTGGAAGGGTGACGTGCCCATCGGGGTTTTAAATGCAGTACGATAAGCCCACAACGCGTCATCCAACTTAAGACTCCAATTAGATCGATTATTGTTCACGGTCTTCTCTAAAATTCTTTTCAAGCTCTGGTTGCTTACCTCGACTTGGCCACTGGTTTGGGGATGATATGGTGTACCAACTTTGTGTTTGACACCATATTTTTCAAGGATTTTATCAAGCGGCGCATTGCAAAAGTGGGTACCTTCATCACTAATGAGTGCCCTCGGACAGCCGAATCTGGTAAAGATATTCTTTTGCAAGAATTTCTTCACGACTTTATGATCATTAGTTTGGGTAGCTATGGCTTCAACCCACTTGGAAACATAGTCGACACAGACGAGGATATATTTATTACCGCACGAAGATGGAAAGGGTCCCATAAAATCTATGCCCCAAACGTCGAAAACTTCGCATTCAAGAATGGGCTTAAGTGGCATTTCCATCCTACTACTCTGCCGTCCAGTTCTCTGGCACCTATCACAACTTTTACAAAAGGCTTCTGCATCTTTAAACAGAGTCGGCCAGTAGAATCCAGCTTGAAGGATCTTTGCAACCGTCTTCGGTGTTCCATAATGACCTCCGGTAGGACCGCTTATGGCATTGTTCTAGATATCCCATCGATCATGCTCCGGAACATACCGTCGAAGCAATCCGCCTTTACTGCATCTCGAACAAATAAGGATCTTCCCATACGAGATATTTAAGATCGTAAAAGAACCTTTTCTTCTCCTCGATACGTCATGTCCTCTAAATGACCACTAGCTAAATAATTGACGTAGTCGAGATACCACGGCCTAACCGCTTCAAGCTTCATCAATTGCTCACCGGAAAATCAATGCCTATATCATTGTGATTTCTCGCACACCTCATTTACTAAGCGAGATAAATGATCACCACAATATTCTCACTACCTTTCTTATCTTTAATCACAAGGTCAAACTCTTGTAAAATCAGAATCCATCGAAGTAACCTTGATTTTGCATGTGCTTTGTCCATAAGGTAGCGCAAGGCTGCATGGTCGGTCCAAACAACAACTTGAGAGCCTAGAAGATAACTTTTAAACTTGTCAATAGCAAAAACAACGGTTAAGAATTCCTTCTCAGTTGTGGTATAATTGCATTGAGCCGGGTTCAAAGTGCGGCTCGCATAATAAATGGGCTCGAACCTTTATCAACTCTTTGACCTAAAATCGCGCTTCACGGCGTAATTAGAGGCATCGCACATCAACTCGAAAGGCTTGGTCGGTCGGGTGCAACTAAAATAGAGGCATCGATAAGCTTGTCTTTTCGACAATTGAAAGCTTCTTTGCACTTTGCATCGAACAAGAAATCTACATCATCTTTCAAAAGATTTGATAAAGGCTTGGCGATGTAGAGAAAATCTTTAATAAATAAGCCAACATGACCTAGAAAACCTCGCGTACCTCCTTCACTGTCTTAGGGTACGTCATCCTTTCAATGGCTTCGACCTTAGCCTTATCAACTTGAATACCAGCATTGGACACCTTATGTCCCAAAACGATTCCTTCGTCTACTAGAAAATGGCATTTTTCCCAGTTAAGCACCAGATTTTTCTCAACACACCGTTGGAGTACCATATCTAGATTCTTTAAGATTTCATCAAAGCTATCGCCGTAGACTGAGAAGTCATCCATGAAGACCTCCATGCATTGCTCCACAAGTCCATCAAAATGGCCAACATGCACCCGTTGAAAAGTCGCGGTGCGTTGCATAAGCCGAATGGCATTCTCGCGGAACGCAAAAGTACCGAGATGGACACGTAAAAGTTGTCTTCTCTTGGTCATTAGGATCAATGGCTATCCCGAAGTAGCCGTAATAGCCATCGAGGAAACAATAATACTTATGACCACTCAGTCGTTCAATAAGTTGGTCAATGAAGGGTAGGGGAAATTGGTCCTTCGCAGTAACCTCATTAAGTCTACGATAGTCAATACAGACTCTGTAGCCTGTCACGAGTCGTAAGGCAACTTCCTCCCCTTTTTCATTCTTTTCGACAGTGATTCCACCCTTCTTTGGCACAACTTGAGTAGGGCTGACCCACTCGCTATCGGCGATTGCATAGATGATGCCCATGTCAAGCCACTTTATCACTTCTTTCTTGACAACCTCATGCATATGCGGATTCACCTTCTCTCGAGGTTGTCTAACCTTTTAGCTCCCTCCTCCGCTCGGATTTTATGCATGCATACATCGGCCGATTCCTCGGATATCACCCACTTGCCATCCGAACGCGAGGATATTATTTTTTAAGCACTTCTATCATTTGTGCTTCTTGCTCGTGGTCGAGTTTCAAGAAATGATCAAAGGCAATTTATCTCCATCCTTAAGAAAGATATACTTAAGGTGTTTCGGAAGCGGTTTGAGCTCTAAATCAGTAGGTGGTTGCTCAATACTAGACTTTAACGGGCCACCTTTCTCTTTATGAGCTTGGAGTGGTTGACTAAATAATAACTCATCTTCCCGAGGCTCAACCCCAGAAAGGTACTGGATCAAATCATCCATCGGGATCCTCCGGTCAACATTTGCTTCCTTTTTCTTGTGATCGATCATTTTTCTTAACTCTTCGTCTTTAAGCTCTTCTGCCAACTCTTCCCAATCATCTACTTCCCAATGAGTAGTTTCTCTCCAAAAGTCTACCTCGTCCCAACTACCCATCAGAGCTTCTTCTTCACCAGGGATGAAGTCTTCCTGACTCAGTTCTTTGAGATCATCGTTTGTTGCTGGGCATCTCCATGCTTCTAACTCACTAATGTGCTCAGGTGTGGCGAGTGAAGATGACTCGTCAATGACGACGGGCTGTAATGAATTAGAAGATGGTCCGCAGTCAGTTGGATCTTCAAGGTCCATGACTTCAAAAACACCTATCTCTGTCAACTCCTCTGCTTCTTCAGAGTAGGCATCTTTTCCGTCCTCATAGATAGCTTCGACAAACGATATTTCATCAATTACGGCTCTTTCAGGATATGTCCCTCGGGTGAAGGTAACGAATGTGTCATCGACTCTAAGAGTAATCTGTCATTTGCAGAAGTCGATGAGAGCGTTAGAAGTGTCTAAAAAGGTTCGGCCTAGAATTAGAGGCATCTCCTTATCAGGTGGATAGTCTAGAATAACCCAGTCGGTAGGGAAGACTAAATGTTCAACTTGAAGGAGAACATTAGCTACACAACCGGCTGCAGTCCGGCTAGATTTATCTACCATCTGAAGAGAAATCGGGCGTTCCGCATCCTTTATCTAACCCGAGCTTTTGCATACGCTTAATGGCATCACATTAATAGAGGCCCCCGAGTCGCATAAGACATTTTCGAACAAATGGCCTTCGATCTCACAGGAGATTGAAGGTCTCGCCAGTGGTCACCTCGCTAACAAATGACTTTTTCGTGAAACCATCGCGCAATCTTCACGTAGCACTTCTTCAGCCATCCCCTGAAGCTTTCTCTTACTCCCACAGAATTCTTTAAGATACTTAGAGCATTTAGGCATTTCAGTTAATACCTCGGCTAAGGGCATACTAACTTGAGTGTCTCTAAGCATCCTCCTCACTCCAGCATACTGCTTGTCATTAGTGAGGGCTTTCTCTTTCCTTTTTGGGGGATAAGGAAGGGCTTTATCATTCCCTGTAGCTTGATTCTTTATCGCCTCATCCTCCATATCCTTCCATCTTACGAACTTTTCTTTCTTTTTCTTAGTCAGGAGTACAGCTTTCTGACTTTCCTTTCTTTCCTCATCATCAGAATTATTTTCGTCCTCCGAAGAATTGTCACTAAGCTCCTCATCGTTGCTTTCTTGGCAAGGGGTTTCGATTTCCCCCTCCCGAACTCATGGCGTCAGGAGGGGCTACTCGTTTCCCGACACCTTGCTGGGTCCAGCCTTCTTACCACTTCTCAACGTTACTTCATTCAACTCCTCTTCTTGTCCATACTCCCACTGAGGTGTAATGGCAGTGCAAACATTAACATCAGCTTTCGGATTTCTCTCGGTATAACTTGGAAGTTTACCGTGAGGTCCGCTTGCTTGCTTTGGTCCGCTTATCCGACCAACTTGTCTCTCAATTGCTTTAACACTAGTAGAATGAGTCTTCACCATGTCTACCAACTCATCAAATTTGTGTTGAGGGACACATGAGGTGGTATGATTTTGAGTTTGGTTCCATCCTCCTTGAGGCCTTTGGGAGTTAGGAGTCGTCCTTTGATAGTTTGAGTTGAAAGAATTGAATTGGAAGGGCCGGGTGGTAACTTGGCTTGATTGAAGTTTTGTCGTTGAAATCCCGAGTAGTTCGCTTGCTAGTTTTCGGAAGGGTTGGTTTTGATTATCCATTAGATTTACTTCTTCCGTCATCTCCGCTCCTACCGCATTCCAAGATCGAAGGGTTGCGTCGAAGATTGGCCACCGCTTGCTTATCAATTCCATCCGAGCAACCAACAACTTTGTATCGGGATCGCTTAGAGACCTTCTTTCTTAACAACATTGGTCTTCTTGGGAGTCGACCACATATTGTTCTTGGCGATGGTCTCAGCCACTCTGTAGGCAGTCTCATCACCTCCCCCTAAGAAGGATCCATGAGCTGTGGAGTCAAGATAGTCTCTATTAGGTTGAGAGACACCTCTATAAAACAGTTCCAGAACTCATGTCCTGTCATATCCGTGATTTGGGCATTTCCTCATCAAAAGATTCAATCTCTCCCAAGCTTTGCCAACAGTCTCATCCTCCAACTGCTCAAATGTAGCTATTTCCCGTTTCATCTCCATAATCTTGCCTGGTGAAACCCACTTGAGAGCGAAGGCTCTTTTGACATCATTCCATGTATGGAGAGAATGATGTGCCAACGATTTAAACCACCGACTTGCTTCACCTTTCAAAGCAAAAGGAAATAGCTTTAACTTGACTATCTCAGAATCAACACCAGGATAATGGCCTGCTTCACAGATTTGTACGAATGTGGATAAGAAGTCGTGTGGATCTTCCTAAGCAGTACCATAGAAAGAGCTATTCTGAACTAGAGCAACTACTCCGTTCTTTAGATCAAAGTTCACTCCTCCCATGTCGGGAGGACGAACAGTCTATGCCCCTCGAGAAAATCTTGATTTAGATATGGGGTGTAGGGGTCTGGTTCGATTGATTAATTTGGTTTTGTCTAAATTGTTGAAGTTGTTGATTTATGCCGCCTTGTTGATTCGTTGTTTGCCGCAGGCTTGCATCTCTTTGAAGGATTAAATTTAATCGAGCTTGGGGATCGTGGATTTGGAATTGGAGGATCTTGATCTGCCATTATGTCCAAATCCGGGAAAAGCCTCCTTCTAAAAATAGATCGTTCAGGCTCGGGATCAAAGATTAGAAGTCCCTTCTTACTTCTCGTTTGCATAAACCAGAGAAGCAGAACAGGAAGAAATCAACCGTAGGGTTGATTAGAACAGGTTAGAAACGGTTTGATGGTTTAGAGGGAGAAAAGAAAAGAGAAGAGAAGAGAAGATAGAAAAGAAGTGATGATTGAACAGATTGAACTGGCGTCCAGTGTTAGTGGACGTTCGTTCAGAGATGAACGCTCGTTCAAATAAATGAACGGTCGTTCGGGGGAACAGGATTGAAGTGGACAGGCGTTCAAGTTATTAAACGCTCGTCCAGACTTCGAAAATCTAAAACTAAGGCTTAAAACTTAAAAACGAAATAGAAATAATTAAGGAAACTAAAAAGAACGTACGGAAATAAATAAAGGCTAATCTAAAGTTACGAAAAACAAATCGAAAATTATAGAAACTAATATAACTATCAAAAATTAAAGAAAATAATTGAAGGAAACTAAAACTAAATAAACAAGGTAAAACGAAAACAAAAATAAACGTAATTCTAAAATTTAGACCTACGAGTTAAAATTAGAATCGATATAAAATTTTATACCTAAAAGAATCCGACAACCGTTACCGATTCCCCGGCAACGGCGCCAAAAACTTGTTCGGTAAAAACGAGTTTTACAATTTATAACCGAAACACCCCAAGTATAAGGATCGTAGTATAGGATGTTAACGGGTCGTCCTAAGGGAATATAATGTTTATCGAATTCAAGTATAAGCCTATATCGATTATGTCACAATTATTAACTAAACTAAGGTTGAAACTAACTAAAACCTAAACCTAAGAATTGAAACTAAAACAGGAATAAAAACAAGCAGAAAATAAGAAAACAGAAAAGAGCGGATTTAACGCTCACTAAAGTGAGCGAGCGCCTGAAACTAAATCTAATGGACGAGCGTCTGCTATTGCGGACGAGCGTCCGATTATGAACTGAAGCAGAAAAGTGCAGGAAAACAGCAGGAAATTAGGGTTTATAAAACTAGAACTTAAACTAAACTTAATCTAAACGATTTGATTAAAACAATTAAAGGAAAACACAGCAAGGCGACTAGGTTCCACCTATCAACCAACAATCCAACTAGACGGTGATTAAAAAGACATAGTTTTTAGTAGTGATTTATTCACGAATTCAATTAAATTTCTTCAACCAAATTCTAGGGTTTCGTTTATCTTTTCAAACAAACTAAACATGCAATCAAAACGAA
This sequence comes from Gentiana macrophylla, assembly GCA_026214975.1. NCBI lineage: Eukaryota > Viridiplantae > Streptophyta > Magnoliopsida > Gentianales > Gentianaceae > Gentiana > Gentiana macrophylla. Next base: position 90,223,487 of record CM047806.1, read on the forward strand.
ATCACGAGATTGTTTCCAAACTCTTACTCAACTAACCATGCCTAATCTCTTATAACATGAATAATTGCATTACTTTGAATAAAAGAGAACTTAAATAATATATTTTCATATATTAATCCAAGCATCAAATATAAATAGATCGTTTCATCAAATTCATAATCCAATAAAACATAACAATGCAAAACAGATCCAAAGTAATGAAAAACTATGAATTAACTCACTACTCATCTAGTATCGAACTCCTATAGTTGGTTGTGTTGATGATGGGCTTCCTCCGTCGACTCACTGCAAGGCTTTTAGCCAACAATCATGTTGAAGATAATTGTTGAGTTGGAGAAGTTCATCTCTATGGAATTAGGGTTCTGGCCGCAGCTTTTTTTGTGTGAAAGTGCGATCTCAATGATGTGTAAAAAGTATATCCTTAGGGTTGGGGCTGCTGCTGTATTTATAGAGTGCTAAGTCGGTTAGGCTTAGGTCGGCGGCGGACGCTCGTTCACTTATATGGACGCCCGTTCAAGATGACTTAGACGCTATCAAGACGCTCGTCCAGATTCCGTCCAAACTCTCTGTTCAACTTTTTCTTCCTGGACGCCGTCCGAATTACCAAACGCCCGCCCACACATTGACGATTTGCATGGACGCTCGTTCAAGATTGATGCAGAACGGATTCCTTGATATTTCCATCTTTATCTTGATTGATTTCTTTCCTTATCTCTTTTATTTTCCCATATCTTTGATTGATCCTTTCTCATCTTGAAATTAAGCCTCCTAAAAGATAAATAAACATTGCAAAATGTAATGAAATCCAAATAATCATAATTAAATCAATTAAACACTTAAAATAACCAATTTTGCAAATAACCATATTAAAATGACATTTACTTAATAATTACACTTAAACCCTTAATTCTTATATAAATCATGCAAATGTGGGGAAAATAATAATGAAATAAACCCTTAATAATCATATAAATATGGCCTTAACAGAGGTCCCACCTGAAAATGTAAGTGAGGGTGATAAAGAGGTAGGGGATTAACCTGATGTCCCGGTTGAGGAAACGGTCGAGAAACACGAAGCGGCAAAGGTATAATGTGAAACTTGTCCTTTTGATTTGTTCATTATGTAGTTTGATGAGAGAATTAGTTCATAACATTTTATTTCTTGAAATTTTGATTAGGAAATGCCGTGAGTGAAGAGATAAATGAGGACATTGAAATGGAGGAGGAAGCTGCTGAAAAGCTAAACGAGGTTATGGAATGTGATGTAGATATAAATGGTGGCATAGAGGAGAAGCAAGCTGATATAAGGGAGTAAGGTGAGGGAACGCCAAATGGCGAAGTTATAATTAAATCTGTCATTTATGTGTTTTGGTGAGAGAATTAGTTTATTCATAAAATTTAGGTTGTATAAATAAATAAATAAAAAACCATCTTCCTCTTGTCAAGTTTACAATATATTACCTCTAAAATTGTTGTATAAATAAATAAATAAATAAATAAAAGTTTCACACAACACTATTCTATGTATCATATATTTTAATCCCGTATCATATGTATTCAATAGTGTTAAGTACGCCACCACAATCAATTTATTTGTTAGTTATCACAATGAAATTCGATATTTTTAGATCGAATTTATACACAAAACTCAATTTTATAAAATATCAGATTTTTTACAAGTGTGTTGTTGAATTGATACGATATCTTATTTTAATATATAAAAATATTAATTAAATATTTAAAAACATTCCCAACCGCCGGGATTAGGCTTGATTAGAGTGTTCTGACTTCTGAGGAGGCCATATAGAAAAATGTAATGATGAGAATTTTCAAAGATGATAACCGTATAAAAATATGAAAGAAAAAAATATAAGAAATAATAAGATGAAAATAAATCATTATTTATTAATTATATAAACAATTACATAAATTGTTTTTTGGTATTTCCAACAATCCCCACTTGCCCGTAGAATGACAAGAACAATTGTCTTTCTAAGACTACATCTAACAATCTCCCACTGCCCGTAAAAAGACAAGAAAAATTGTTTTTAGAAAGACCACACCCTTATTCTATCTACACAACAGAAGAAAATCAGAATACGCAGCACGGAAGACTCAAACTTTTGTTTTATTGAATTAGTAAATAAAGCTTACAATGTATCTCTTATATAGTAGAGAAATAATACGAGATAAATCAAAATACTTATCCAATTATAATTTGAATAATTTGAATAAAACAAATAAATAATCTTTTATTCAAAAATCTAATTTATCTTGATTGTATATCATATTTATCTCCTTTTTCGATCTCCATGCATATCTTCTAACTTTATCTTCCAATACTTTGATCACAGAATCCTAGCACCGGTCACCGGTCTTGATAAAATCAACTCCGTTCAACTACCAATCACACACAGAACCTACGCTATACTAGTTTGTTAAAACAAATGTGTGTAACTTGCTACCGAATAAAGAACAAAGAGAAGCAATTCAAACGAACAAGATTATTGGTACTGACAAAATAACAAGAAGAACACATATATATAACGTGGTTTCGGCGTTGTCACACGACTACTTCTGCATATAAAATGAGATATTTTATTATGCACATAAATTCACAAAGATTCTCACTCTTTACATAGATTACATCAGTTTGTATTTATATGCACAAATCCTTAAACTCTAACCGTCATTTGGTCCCTCATCGGAATTGCTTATAACGCCATTCATTTGTGACCCATTCTCTAGTTGACTCCACCAGTTGTGACTCAGTTCCAGATGTGTAACCAAACAGACCAAATTGTAGAACCCAGCAGTATTCAACAGACTCTGCAATCTACTATGCTGACAGATGGACTCAATTACACTTCACCCAGCTGGCTTCTCAGATTTGAATACTCTCGATCAACAGATCATCATTCTCAGTTGATCTTAAATTTAGTTCCACCAGATGCAGAGATCCAGTCACCTTTTGATAAATATTTTAGCAATTTTTTAAATAAACCAATCAACAAACACAAATAATAACAATTAATATTACATATACGTGCACTTTGCTAGTACCCTTAAAAAAAAAAAAAAAAAAAGTAAAGGAGGGAGTACCAAACACTCAAAATCGGAAGGGAAAAGAAAAAAAAAAGTCCTCCCTTTCTATTCCCTCCTGATCCTCAAATCTGAAAGGTGGACAACCAGGGGACAAGTATACAAAGAAACATAAGTAGAAAAGAAAACAGTCACACAAATTCAGAATCCAAATTCTTTATCCTGCCGGCCACAGGTATAAAATTTGCAACTATGTATATGTTCTTTCTGTTCATTCTTAATAGTATAACTATGTATTTCTACGGTTCTATATATTTCTGTTGTTTCCGATTGCACTATGATTTAGCGTTTTTTATTTCCTCTTAAGCCGATACTCTGATTTTCGATAAAGGGGTGTTTCTGAGTTAATTCAAAAAAAAAAAAAAAATTTCTTTGACAAAAGTTGTGATATTACTCATGCCTATGCTTTAGAAATAAATTTATAAGAAGTGTGTGTCAGTGTCTCATTGATCCTGTATATACAATATAAGAAGCCTCGTGATAGAATTTCAGTAAAGAAATATGTATTGGAATGGCAAATTGTACTCAAAAGAGAAGATGGAACTGATCTTATTTCTTACAAAATCATGAAATCCCTGTCTGCTTAAGTAAAAATGCAATCAGTTGCTACCAAGTTCCATTTTCCTAAAATGTAGTAAGTAACTCGAGTTTGAGTCTCGTTGTAAAACCATATGGATTCAGTGGGGTGCCCTAGGTGCAGCGGCAGACGCAGGATCTCGTGTAGGGGGGGGGCAGGGGCAGTAAATTTTTTCGAATCCTATGTAGGTCCGCCACTGCCTAGGTGTGAGAGGGTAAAGGGTCGAGTTTTTGTTCTTGGTGAGAAAAGGGATCAACTGAAATTATACTTTACTAACATCACCTCTTTGATCATTGTCTGTGATGCAACATAATTAAACCGGGGGAAGGGATTCAAAATATGAATATTTGAGGTAATGCAACACTACTTCTTTAGTTAGTTACCATCTGATGGTATATACTCAATAATGCAATATATTTGCCTGAATGTTAGGGTCTAGTTCTTTGTATCTGAATGAACAAACAATTCTCAGCTATGGAGGCAAGATAAACTAAATAAGTTACTCATGGAGGCTATCCAACATCTTCAATTTCATATTATTCTTTGTTTTAGCTGTTATGTAGTACTGTTAAATTTAAATTCACTTCTGATTTTGCTTCCACTGTGCTGTATAATTCAAAATTCCTTGTCCCTTTCCACATTCATCCTGATTGCTGATGTACTTTGTTTTTTTCTTCCCCTTTTTGAATACTGTTGAATGCTCTTATTCTAGCGTCGCCAAGCATATACGAGTTTATAAACTTCAAGAACCATGTTCCTCTTTAATGAAAGTATTCCGAGTCCAGGAATCATGTTGCTCCTTGTCGTTTAGAAATTGTGGTTTGCGTTTTTTATTGAATAAGTCCCTTTTTTTTTTTCTTTTCATTGTTACAGGAATGCTGTGGAATTCACCAAATCCGACAGTGTTGACTCTAAATTCAACTTCATTCTTGTGCCATTCTTGTGTGAGTAATAAATGCTCCTGGTAATTGTCTTTAGATGCACCACGCCGAACATGCATCACATTGAAAATCAACTTTCTCAAAGTCAGAGTATGATAATTGTATGTCTTATATTACTCGACTTTTTAAAAGTCGATTTTTCTTAGTGGTGCTTGATAGTTGTGGTGCCACACTAAGTTTGTCTGCATTCATCCATGTCATTCACTTACATAAATCATAAATCTTGTATCCATGAGCATCTTTTATTCAATTTTCGGCATCTGATTTTGATCCAACAATTTCATTCTATGTTTGGATGATCTTTGTTCTTTGATAGCCTGACTCTGCCTCAGTACCGGGTAGCAGTCTGTTCGTAAATCAGAACCTGTCCCAACAATTTTCAAGAAGTAAAAAGAAATGGGAATTACATTCAAGTGCACCGACCAACAATATTGCATTATGCGGTGAAGATAAAAAATCATGGGACGCTTGCAGACAAGTTCTGTCGATGTTTCAATTTAACGAGGAAGATGGAAACAAGATTTTGGGCAAGGCATTTGGTCATATCCATTCTCCTTACTGGTACGAAGAACGGAAGAAGGAAGTGCCAAGAACTGATGTTATCAATGAAACTTTGAATTATTTAAGGAGTTTAAATCTCTCCAATGACGATATAGCGAATGTTTTGAAACGATTTCCAGAAGTTCTTGGATGCTGCCTTGAAGATGAAGTGAAAAACAATGTAGAAATACTAGATAAACAGTGGGGTATCACAGGAAAAAATCTTCAAAAACTTATCCTTCGAAATCCAAAGGTGTTGGGCTACAACGTTGATTGTAAAGGAGATTGCGAGGCAAAATGTACTCGTTGCTGGGTACGGTTCTGATCATCATTAATCTTCTTCAAGGTTTGAATGTAAAACGAATATACATATTTATAAACTGCGTTTCCCCGCTGTCATTATATACTGTGTTTTGTATATCAAGTGGAAATTAATGTCAAACTTTATTGATTCATGGATATGGTTTTTTTCTTTTTTGAGTTCATGTTTGTATTTAGGTGGTGTTGGTTCGGTTCGCATTGAAACGCCAACTGTTGTAACCGAAATTAGAAGGATGCAACCAGAAAACGAGACGAGACGACATATCTGATTCATTTTATCTTTGTCAATATCGGTTCAGATTTTTTATGCAGTATGCACTGTGATTTCTGTTTTATTGTTGAAGGCATACTCAACGGTTAATTTCCCTAACAATCTTAAGACAATTTTGATTGTTTTATACATGTTGTCCGCACAGTTTCGTACAAATTACAATTTAAACCAAAGATTAAACTCGTATTGTAATAAACCAAAATGTAAAATAGTGTGATTTTTGGAATTTCAAGGGAAGAGTTTCACCGGCTAGCCGGTAGATTTCCACTAGCTCTGCGGCACCCTTGAAGTCTGTGCCTATAAAAGGCACAAAAATTTCAAAAGTCTGACGCTAATTTTACATTATAACCGAACCATAAGTCGGTTATTCAACTTTTGCACCTCTTTTAATTTCTTCATCATAAACACATCAAAACTCGTTCTAATCGCAGCTAATCAACCCTAGTCGATTCATAGCGATCCTGAGCAACCATCATCACAAGTTGCAATAACTCTTGATAAAGATTATGGAATCTTTTCGTTATCTTTGGTTAATGAATTAGGGTTTCTTGTTATCATCATTTCTTTATTGCAAAAGATCGGATGTTTCTTGCCCTAATCATAAGGCCTTGCTGGCTAAACAAGTGTGGAGAATTCTCAAGCTGCCAAACACCCTAGTCAGTCAAGTACTTCATGAGAAATACTTCAAGCACTCCAATTTTAGATGCTCATGCATTTGGGATCTAGACCCTCATTTCTCTGGAGATGTCTTTTAGAGGGGCGAGACCTCCTAACACGTGGACTGCGTTGGCGGGTTGGAAATGGCTCCCTCATTAACGTCTATAGAGATGCCTTGCTACCTTTTCCTTCCTCATTCCGGATTAGCTCCTCCTCCTTACATCATGATACAAAATTTGAGGCCCTCGTTATACCCCGCACGCATAGCTGAAATCATGAATTGATCCACCAATCCTTTTATCCGCATGAAGCAGAGGCCATCCTAAGCATTCATCTCCCATCTGGCAATCATGGTGACGACCTCATTTGGCACTTTCACAGAAAGGGATCTTACACAGTTAAATTTGGTTATACTCGCTACCAAGATTTCCCATCCGGAGCTTAATACTCTTGCCGCCTTTTCTTCTGAGAATAACAATAAAATTTGGAGTAAATGCTGGAATCTAGCTTGTCGCCCCCGCGTTCGACATTATATCTAGCGGTGTCTTCAAGATAATATTTCTGTTGGCTTTTCGCTTTTGAGAAGGAACATAGGGGACGGCCACTTCCCCATTTGCGGATACCATCTTCAAGACAGCAAGCATGCCCTTTTCTTTTGCCCGTCTCACATTCGCCTCACACTTCTTGGCCTGCGACTTGGTCTCCTCCACCCTAGGGAGCCTGCAAAATTAACACCGACGCCTCTCTCACCGGAAATGAAAGTGCAATTGGAGTCATCCTCTGTGATGCTGAAGGATCGATCATCCAGTCTATCTCCCAGAGGGTTCAAGGCAACCTTGACATTGAATCCCTTGAGCTATCCTTCAAGCTTTATTTACCACGTCTTCCTTGTGTATCTGCTCTATCATCATGGAAACAGACTCACTGCAGTGCATCCAACGTCTCAAATCGCCTGTTGATGACTTATCCTCCCTTTGGTGCATTGCCACGGACTGTCAAAATATTGCTAAGGCCTTTTTCTTAAGGAGCAAAGGCCTTTTCTAGTTGTTCTTTTTCTTTCAGAAAACGTAGTTTCAATAAGCCAGCTTGCTGTCTTGCCCAAGCAGACCTGTCTGTGATGGGTCTTATTATTTGGGGCTCCTCTCCCCTATCCCCCCTCTGATGTACAGGATGCTTGCGTAGCCGATTTGGCGTAATAAATAACCTTTTCCCTAAAAAAATTAGGTGAATCTTCGATTCCAACAACAAATTTGGCATCCTTATCGCATAATTCAACCGTTAGAGGCAGGGGTCGGCCACCCCATCGCCAACAAAGGTGGCGCTGCCCGTAGTTAGAGATAATGATTATATAATCAAAGGGCTAACTTAATTTTTACGAATGTTTATTTAATTTTTGCAACTTTAATTTAATAATTAATCATTATTAATTATGACTTCAAGTCTAGTATTTATTGGGAGATATGTGGCAGAGATTTGAAGCGGATTACAGCTTCCGGGCAGCTGGTGCTGCGATGGAGTTCTATCGGCTTAGCGGAAGACCTAAACTCCTTTTCTTGTAGAATACATGGTCCACTTTCATGTAAGTAGCCTGTTTATGCAAATTATTTTCCAAAGTATGTATTAATTATTAATCTTATCAACCTGGCATGTAAAATTGGTTAGAATTGTTAATAGAGTCATTTGCATTACGCATGTCAGCTATGAATTTTTAAGAATCCTCAACACCCGTAGACCAGATCCCTACACCCGGGGAATTGTATGTAGTAATACTAGGTGGGTGTTGGCCGATTAGAATTGCCTATCTGCAGGTCATAGAGTAATGTAAGTTATCGTCTTTCTTTCATGGTCCATATGAAAGCGCATTTAACACCAGATCATTCCATTTCACTCACTTCACTTATTCAGTGTAGCGTTAATTCAAGTAAGTTAATTGCGCTAAGGTAATCCAATTAATGTACCGTAAGTCAAGCAATATAATATAAGTACTTTAATTTTGAATTCTATTGCAATGAAAGTATCTTTCCACACACAACACAGTATTATGACCGAATATGAATCATAACATGGTGACTATCATGACCTAATTTGGGTTAGCTAGAACGACATATTTGTGAAATCAATGAAGACTTAAAATCGACTTTCACATAGTCGATTCTATGAAAGCGATGTGGTGTACTGGTAGTTGAGGTGCAGCGGGTAGAACGAGTATTGTACAAATAATAGGCTATTTTGGGAAAACAGATTGATGATCTAACTACCAATTGCAATGTCCAATTTATACACCACTCTTTATATATATTATAATAATAATAATAAGATTTCTACAAGAAAACAATTCCTAACAAACCAGAAATCAAGCAGGAGCGTTAAAGGTGTGCTTGTAGTCTTTAGTTACACAAAGAAAAGGATAAACAAAATTGCATTTCAAGTCCTTCTCAAAAAAAAAAAAAAATTTGCATTTCAAGAATTATATAAATAGGTGTAGTATATATACTCTCCAACCCCATATTTTTTTAGTTTATACCCAAAAATGGCAGTCCCAAAAGCAACAATATTTCTTACTTTCCTCTGTTTGATCCTTACGCATGAGGTATATTACATTACATACATAGGATGACATATATGTTTAAATTTTCTGGGTTAATTTTCTTGATCGACATGATGGAAGTATGTAATTAATTTTAATATGTTTTTGTGATTTGTTGTAAAATTAATTTGCAGTTACAAGGTAAGGGTGGAAATTCGGTAGAGGGATTCGATATTAAGTTGTCGTTTTGTGTCGGTTTTAGTTTACCGTTTCCTCTCTTACCGGGACAAGGTTTCGACGACTACTATTGCTGCCACAGTTGCAACAACACCATTGTTCCTCCTCCTATCGCTCCTCCTCATCTTCCGCTTCCTCTTCCTCCCCCCCCTCCTTCTTCGGAGAACAATGTGAGTATTAATTGCTACTTCATCAATTTATAAATAGGGTTCTATTTGGACTTCCTATTTAATCTACTCGCGATCGCATTAATGAATATTTTTCGAGGTGAAAAAGCGTCACTCACATGTTTGGTGTTCGTTGTGGCACACCTCACTTGGCGTTGGTATGCCACTAGAACACCAAAAAAAAATCATGGGTGACGTTCTAAGATTTAACACTTTTTATATAGGAGCGTCGGTCGCCACTTCCGGTGTTCCACAACGTCGATCACTCATCATGGTGTTCGCTTGGAACAACACCAGTGTGATCGACGTTCCCTATATAAAAATAATGTGGTCTTGAAGTAATTTTTGTGGTACAAGTAGTAAGTGGAGTGCAAGTAGTAAATACAAAGTGCAAATAGAAACCCCTATAAATATTTTCATTATAATTTCTTTTATAACGAAATTACGGATAATCCGGAGTTACGGATAATCTGGAATTTGGCCCGGGTCGTACCTGCAGAGTCAGAATTACTACTACTATATTTCCGTGTCCCCATTTTCTTTTCACTCTCCTTTTTCATTTTTTTTTTTACCAGATTTATAAAAACTAAATGGCAGTGCAAAAAAGCAGCAATTTCAATATACAAACATGATTTGTTTTGGGAGGTTTTTATCTTTTGTTTCCATTGACATTATAGTAATCAATTGCAGATACAAGTTCAGCCCAAAGATACCACAGAGGCAACTAGTCTGAATATATGTGCCAACATTGATATTCCCTTTCCATTCTTATCCGAAAAAGATCGGGACGACTACATTTGCTGCCAAAGGTGCAACACCACCACTGTTCCTCCTACTTCTGGGAATATGACTATTGCTATCAAGACATATGATTAAGTGATTATCCTCCCCTACCCCCTTAACCCCCTCCCCCCCACCCACAGGGGGTGGAAACCACAACTCTGTTCTTAAAACATTATTGTACTACTACTATCAAAAGGCTGAATTATTAAGCTTTATACAGAAAAAGACATCATGCTATTCGTTTACTGAATGTAATACTAGTAAATGATTTATACGTCTAATCGTTTTAAGTATCATGCATATCATCATCAATCTGTGTTATTTGCAACTATGGGGGGGGGGGGGGGGGGTGAGGGGGGTGAGAGGGCCTCTGCCCTTTTCATAAGGCAAAAACACTTGCCCACACAACCATCTTTTCCTATTATGTATTTCAGGGTTTTGTGTGTTCTTTTCTTAAGGAGGGGGAGTGGGGGCAGGGAGGGAGGGGGGGGGGGGGGGGTATGAGGTATTTAATAAAAGGAACAGAGACATTTCATCTTCCATTAAAACAAGATCTAGCAAAGACTGCGTAGAAATGATTACAATGGACAGAACAAATGACACACTAAAGGTTAATTATAACATTACTGCTACTAAGTCACACTGACTGAATCTGATTCAGATATTATATCCACTATAACATATCTATTCTACACTATTCGATGTTCGAAATATTACAATGCTAATGGTAGTAGACGCCTCCGGTTTCGTGAATACACAATTGATAGCAATAAGTCCAACAAAAGAAAAAAAGAATCACCTGTCGTTTATCCTAGACATTTTGAAAGCAATAAAGTGCTTCTCCTTCGCTGTCACAGTGAGATTATTGATGCCCAAAAACGCCGGTAGAGGACACGTTTATTCATATACTTTCTTCCTCTTCAGAAGGGTTGGAACTATTGCCAAGGCCCCAATGAGGAAAAGAACAGATAACGTTTTGAAATCGTATAAATCTTTCACCGACTTGAGATCACTGAGTGCAAGGCCAGCCTAAGACAAAGCCACATGAGTTATTTTCATGTACTTGCATTAATGTCTCTTAACAGACTCAAAAACCATACATTTCTCATTTCACTGAATGTCCATTTCATGTGAAATGCATTAATCTTTACAAGTGTGATTTACGGTTCCAAGAAAGATTTTGTATTATGTAACTTGCATATCTGAGTAGAGATTTTGCTGCAGAAGGTTTTATATGCTCTGAATCGTTTGGATCTCTATTCTACTGTTTTACTTTGTTTTAGAAAAAAAAAAAAAAAAAAAAAAAAAAAAAAAAAAAAAAAAAAAAAAGAACTCCAGATTTAAAACTGAAATGGCACCTTTTTCATACCCCAGGGAGGTTTAGCAGAATTTCTAACACAGAAAGCAAATTGAAATTTCCGAAAGAGCGAATTAACGCATCCTCTCTATAAATCCAAGCTCACACAATGTCCATCAGGACACACAAATAAAAAAAAATATAGAAAAACACAGAAGGAAGCAAGAAGCATGAGTGACTTACTCTGACGGTGATGTAAGATGCCGGAATGAGACCAATCACCGTAGCCAAAAAGAATATATAAAATGGAATATCAACAATAGGTGACGCCAAATTGATAAAAAGGTTTGGCAAGGTTGGAGTTACTCTCAGAAAGAGCATGTAGTTCAGCAACTTCTCACGCCGCTTAGCTATCTGTCAAACACAAACAGAAAATTAATCACCAAGAAACAACAAGAGAAAGTACATTACCTTAGAGTAAAGCCTGGGTAAAACAAATACCTCAGCCTGGAAAAATCTCAACTTTTCAGGCCACAACCAGTTAACTATAGGCCTGCCGATTAGTTTGGACAAAAAATAGCAGGATGATGCACCAGCAGTTGCATTAAAAATAACTAAGAAAAGGCCTCTAATGACACCAAAGAGTGCTCCAGCAAGTAAGGACATGAAGATGGTTCCAGGTATCATAAATGTTTGCATGAAGATATATATCGAACAATAACCGAGAATGAACCTTGCCGGGTAAACTTCCGCGTAAGTTGCAAAATGATCTCTGGAATAAAATGAGAAAGATTCATCAGAAAAGGAAAGTGAACTCAGAATAACTTACTTGTTATCACTTGGACCAAATTGTAAGCCAGGAGAAGAGAGATATAGAAGATAAATACTAACGTTAAGGCAACTTTTGAGTACCCTAATGCCAATGTAAGCACAGATGCAAGAAACATAACACAAAAAACAATTTTGGATAAATTTTGTAAAGGCAAGGACTTTCTTAACATTATCACATATATTTGACTTTCAGCAAAAATACACAGTGAGAAGAGCTAAAAGAAGACCAGAGTAAGACATTGGAAAATCTAATAAACTCCACAATACTGACACTTCCTTAGGTAACTATACAAATTTACTAATCAGCAGCCGGATGCATGGAATCATCATGACTCTGCCGGGTCCACAAAAGACCTGAACATTTACGTCTAATGTACACAAAATTATTTGCATTTTTATTAGGTTGTTTACAGATTGAATCCTTTGTCCTGTTCCGTGAAGGAAGAACTTCTAATTCAAAATTCACAAAGGCATTTTTGGAAACTAATTACACACTCAAGTCTCCAGTATTAGAAATGTTTTACGATTCTTTAGAATTCAGGAAGCTTGCCCTTCATCAAACCACATGCCAATTGTAACATAACACTGACCACAGAACTTAGCAGCATTCCGATCCATAAATGAAGCTAAAGAGCTCAGAAAATTCAAGAAGCCAAAAGTTGACAAATAAAAACACAAGACACTTCCATAACAGGGGATTCAACACACTTCCATTTTATCTGTCTTTATCTACAAATGTCAAATATTTCCCACAAGAATCCTATAAGAAATGACATTGTACATAGAAGCCACCATATGTTTTCCACACCGATCGAGCGAAATACCCTTTACCCCCAACCATCTATCCCCGAGGAGGCCAACTATACTTTTGCAATTCTGAAGCCTTCAATGACAGGTAATGCACAAACAGATGACTACACGCTGTCTCGGCTAATTCAGATCCCAAAAGGAAATCCAGAAACAATTAATTTGTTCTTGTATTTAGAGGAAAACAAAAACACATTCGGGTTTGATTTCATGACAACTTTAAGGCAACCGCAGACCTGTATTCTTTTCAGAAGACATTCACTGTCCAACTTTAACCCTCTTCTTGTGAGGACAAAACATTCAACTTTGATTTCATGGCACTCTTGAAACAACATCATGTTTGTTTTCATATTCAGAAGACATTTTAATTTCTCTCTTTTTTAGGGACAAGTTTTAAGCTTTGATTCCATAATATTCAGTAAAGGAATAGCAAATTTCTTTTTCCTTATTCTCATCATTCATTTTGTGAGCAAAGAATGTTAGGAACTACTCCATAAAATTGAGGTATTGCAAAAAACAGGATTTTAATAAAAACTTTACAGAATGCTGCTGCTAATTTACTTATTTTTCAAAAGTTTCAAACATAAAACACAATTAATTAAATATATAAAACTCACTTGAGCATTCTGATATCGGAAAGGGTGCGAGGAAATTTGAGCTTGCTATAATCAGCAGCAGGCATAGTCAAGTAAACGGAGAGCAACCCTACACAAAATACCAAAAATACCCCTAACGCCACCGTGACCTCCGACCGTGACAATGGAAACTTACCCCCTCCGTTCCCAAACTTCCCTTTCTTGTTGGCCGGAGAATTCGCTTCCTCCCCCACATAAACCGCCTTGTAGTCCCCCGAATCCTTCTCCTCATCTCTCAATCGCGCCACTCCTCCAACTCCACCAGTCTCCGCCGCCGCCGCCGCCGGCCCACTCCTCGGGACCATCATTGACGATTTAAATGACGACCTCAATAAAAAAAACCAAAAAAATAAAAATCAAAACTGTCGTCTGAAATCAATATCTTCCAGCTGATTTAAATGCCATTGATGGATCAACGTTGTGGTTGATCCGGGAGAAACCGAAGATTCGGATTTTTGGGTTTCGCGGCTGAATTGTGAAATACAAACAGCAATGCAAATGGAGATATGGAAATTCACGGAATCGATAGGAAGGGGATAGAAAATTGGGGAAGAATCGTAGAAAAAAATAGACTTGCAAAAAGTAGAGGTAGGAAGAGGTGAATGGCTTGACTAGGAACAGACTTTGTGAGAGGAAAGGGAAAATAATGGTAATTGAATAAGTAGGCCCCTAAAAAAAAAAAAAAAAGAATAAGTAGGCCCAAAAAATATAAATAAATTTAAAATAATTAGCCCTTGTTTGTTTTAGGTATTATGGTTTGGAGTTTTTTTGGTTTTTTTTTTTTTTATATATCAAATCATCAATCGTTTTTTATAATTTTCTCACCAATCGATTCTTTAATTACGAATAAAAAATATTAAATCATCTCTCATTTATTTTACTTTATCTACTTTATTATATTTTTAACATAATTTTATTCATTTATACTACCTTATTCCAATTTCAGTACTCGTTTTTATCTACATAAATTTGAAAAAATATTTTAATTACTTCAATCATTTTTATAATATTTTATTATCAACTAGTATATAAAAAACCAAAAAAAAAAAATCGATATTTGTTTATAAGGACTAGTTTGAACACTTAATGGGCATTTAGGACACCCTTAAATCTTATTTGTTTATAAGGACATATTATTCATTTCTTTCCTAAACTACCCCTGTTTTACAAACGCGAAATTCATTTCTCAAAGCCGATGAATTAATCTGACCTTTCTCTCTGGCGTTTAGGGTTCCCCTTGCCGCCGCCGTCCACCTCCTCCATCCCCCGCTAATCCAAAGCCATGGACAACATGGCAATTGATCAGACAGCCGAAGAAGAAGACCTGCTTCAACATAGCGTCGAAAGACCGAAGGACGCAGCACCCCAATCCTCAACCTCTGTGTGGGCCAACAAATCTGGAGTGGATGTGGTAACCGGACGCCCTACTCATTCACTATTCTACGTCGGGGAAGATGATGATACAGAGTATACAATATGGAAGGACGCAATTGATAATTTCATGGGACCAGAGCAATCCGAGAAATCAGTGACTATTCCACTGGACAGATGCTTTGATTTATGGCGGCCGTGGCGCAAAGCGTTGATCGTCAAACTCCTCGGTAAGACGGTATCCTTTAAATTTCTCTATCAGCGTTTGCAAGATATGTGGCAGATGCAGGGGCGTTTAGAACTAACCGATTTAGAAGATGGGTTCTACATTGTTCGGTTCACTAAGGCCGTTGACTACGAAGTTGCTCTGATGGGAGGCCCGTGGGTAATCCAAGGCCATTATTTACATGTTTTGCAATGGACCCCTTATTTTGAACCATCGAATGATGCAATTAAGACAAACACTGGCATGGATCAGATTTCCTAAACTCCCATTTGGTGCTTCAAAGAGGACATTCTAATGAGTGGGCAATCGATAGGTAAAGCAGTTGAAAATTAGCGTGGTCACCAAAGAGAATTTACGGGCTCGATTTGCAAGAGTACGTGTTGAGATAAATCTGGGACAACCTCTTGATTCAACGGTGGTTACGAATGGGAGAAACTTCAAGGTGGAATATGAGGGCCTTGAATGATTTGCTTTGGTGTGGAAAATTTGGCCATAGAAAGGAGACATGCCCCCGCTGCATACTCAGAGTCTGGTGAGGGGAAGATAATAGAGAGAAGCTGACGATCATCTGCTGCAAGGTCCAACCAAGGATAAACCTACGGCCCTTGGATGATTGCTCAAACCAGGAAGGAGATGGCCTTTAATAGATCCACTGGTAACGAGCAGCCCGAGAATGCTAATAACTCCAAAGAAAAACAAAGCAGATCCCCCCGCCTCGGGTTCTAGATTCACAGATTTGAAGAAAGCGTGAGCACCACATGTAATGGACACCCACGATATGGATCTGAAGTGATTCCCGAAGCGATCGAGAATTTAAGAGATCAAGTACAACGAGTAGAAACCCATGGTGATGAGACAACTACACGAGAAGCTCAGAAAGATCAACAACCCAAGCAAAACACCAAGAAGAGAAATGCGAGAAGATATCGGTAAAGTGCGGTTATGTGCCTACTGGTGACTACCCTGCTAAAAGCCCAAGCTGCAGGAGGAAGCAAAGAAGCAGGACCAGGCGACAACCCCACAAACCAACCAGGCTAGAAAATCTAATCTTTGGTAAACCCAAATCCACTCCCGAAACGGCCTCTCCGATGTCTCAAATGACTCAAAAACCTCCACACCCAGCAGACATCACGGTGCCCCAAGAACTAGCAAAGATCTTTCACACCTCTACAAAAAAATGGAGACAACATCAAATCCCATCCACGACAAACCCCTCGGACCCGAGAATCCGGTCCATGGACATAGACTCGGCTAGTGCCAATCCTCTTTTTGATCTTTGCCGTTGGGGATACTCCCACAACCCAAAAATCTCCTTCCATCCTATGAAGATCCTCTATTGGAATTGTAGAGGAGCCTCTTCAGAGAGTTTCTCCGCCACCTTCGTTCAATGTTGAAAGATCACAAAAACGACATCTTATTTTTGATGGAAACCAGGAGCTCAGTAGCGAGCTTGTCAAATCCTCCGAGAGAACTCACTTTACCAATATGTATGCGATTGAAGCTAGAGGTTATGCAGGTGGCTTGTGGTGCTTACGGGCGCTAACAGGTCAAGCTCAACTACGTTACTGCACAAACCGGTCCTTAACAATGGCGGTGGTGAAAAATAACGAGGTTGGATTGGATCTTAACCCTTATCTATGCCTCACCTATACTAGCGAGAAATGAGTGTGGGACTACTTGGAGCGACTCAAAAATGCTTTTGATTTGCCTTGGTGTCTTATAGGTGACTTCAACCAAGTTGTCTATCAAAGAGATAAATTAGGAGGTCGAGCTGTGGGAGGTTTGAATAGAGCTAAATTTTGGCTCTTTACCCAAAGCTGTGACCTAGTGGAACTCCCTTTCCAAGGACCGAGGTTCACCTGGTGAGGAACTACATATGACCACAAGAAAATCTTTCAGAGATTGGACCAAACCTGGTGCAATACATCGTGGATGGAAAAATTCAATAATGCAGTGGTAAGACACATGCCCAGAACCCACTCTGACCACAATCCTATTAGCCTTGATACAGACTTTACCTTGCCAAAACAGAAAGTCCAAAACTGTTTCTTCTTCCAAAGAGCCTGGATGGAGCACTCTGACTTTGAAGACTTTGTCTCTCAGAACTGGAAAGTTCAGAAGACCCTTTCTGCCACAATCGATCACTTTGCTAAAGCTGCCTCCAAGTGGAACAAACAAGTCTTCGGCAATATCTTTACTAGAAAAAAGAACTGTCAAGCCATATTAACAGGGATCGAAAGAAGACTTGAGCAATCCCCTTCTGCCTTCCTTGCCAAGCTACATGAATCTTTAAGGAACAATTTAAATGACATTATTGAACAAGAGGAAATCTACTGGCACCAAAGATCCCAACTTCAATGGCTTCTTGAAGGAGAGCGAAACACTCACTTACTATCACCTATCCACCATTAAAAGGCAGAAGAAGAAAATCTTATGTCTAAAGAATGATCGGGGCAGTGGGTTTTATGACACCGACCAATTGGGGATTATGATCAAGAACTTTTACACACAATTTGTTTATGGCGAGAACATGTGAACAATAATCTCAACTTTGGGTATCAAGCTGGCCTACCCTTAGTCCTTCCGACAAGCTCGGATGAGCAGACAACTCTCCGAACAAGAAGTGGAAAAGCCACTTTCCAAATGGGAAACTTTAAAACCACGGCCCTGATGGAATTCCGACTTGCTTCACGAAAAGGTATTGGCCCATTGTCACCCACTATCCTACAATTTGCCATGGGCGCGCCTCTCTCTGTGGCAGATTTGATGAGAATCTTAATGAAACCCTTATCACCTTGATCCCAAAGACTAACCCCCCACGAAAAAGTTGAAGCAGTTTAGACTATTGCACTTACAAATGTCTGTGCCAAGATCATCACCAAAGTCCTGGCTAATAGACTTCAGTCAGTCATTGTCAAGCTTGTTAGTCGAACCCAATCTGCATTCATCCCTGGTAGAGGTAGCACAAGCAACATTATCATTGCTCAAGAGGTCCTCCACCAATTTAGACACAAGCAGGGAAAGAAAGGATGGATGATACTCAAAATTGATCTTGAAAAAGCTTATGACAGAGTGAGTTGGTGTTTTCTAGAAAAGATCCTTGTCCATATGGGTCTTTCCGAAACACTTACACAACTTATTATGTTGACCTCAAATCCAACAAGATGTCTTTGCTTTGGAATGGGAGCAGTGGCCCCAATCACCCCACAAAGAGGCCTTAGGCAGGAGATCCTCTAGCCCTACCTCTTTGATCTGTGCATGGAAGTCTGAGCCTCCTTATTGAACAACAGATCCAGCTGAAGAAGTGGAAACCTATTAAGATTGGTAGAAATGGCCCACCCCTATCTCACTTATTTTTGCCGATGATCTAATCCTCTTTGGGGAAGCCACGGAAGATCAAGCAAACATCATCAAATCTGTCCCTTGACAACTTCACGTGATTTACGGGCAAAGGTCGCGACTCATAAGTCCATGTTCCATGTCTCCGAGGAATCTGAGACCATCAAGTCAAACATCTCTCTCCCGGAGACTCGCATGCTTCATCTGAAGATTTAGGCAAATACCTTGGGATCCCTTGCTCCACTCCAGATTAACCAAAGAGAGATTCACACCACTCCTTGACAAGATGAAGAAGAAATTGGCAAAAGCGGAAAATGAACTCCTATCCAGAGCGAGCGGGATGATTCTAATCAACGACTCCCTTGCTACCCGACCTTACTACACCATGCAAACCACGAAGATCCCAAGCTGAGTCCTTCATCACATGGAGCATTTGCGAAACTTCTTGCAGGCGAAGAGGAGGTAAGAGAAAAATGCACTACCTAGCATGGCACACAATTTGTCAACCGAAAAAGAAAGGGGGCTCGGTTTCAGAAGGTGCAAGTCATGAATGTGGCACTCTTAGGTAAACTTATATGGCGATTACTTCACGATGATGAGTCCTTGTGGATCAAAGTTCTCTAATGAAATATGGATGCCCCTTTGAATCCCTAAAGCCTCGGACTCGCTTATCGGAAGACCATTTGCCATGACGACCCGGCTATCTCCGTGACCATGTTGACACCATTGGCGGGAACATTGTTTGGACAACGGACCCAGATCACAAGTATCACGGTTGCTACGGCTTATAAAACCATTAACTGGATAACTCTCTGAGATCTTGATACACCTTTGGAATCTTGTCGGCAATTTGCATTGCCCTAATAGGCTGAATTTCCTCCTTTGGCAGGCTTCCCACGAGGCTCTACCTACCATGGAATTCCTTCACAAAAGGCATGTCAGCCCTTCCTCCCTGTGCAACCAATGCAACTGCTACGCCGAAACAAATATGCATGCCTTAAGAGACTGTGCCACTTCTCAGCATATCTGGAAAGCCTTGCTACCAAAGAATCAATGGAGAGACTTCTTCTCAGCCTGGATTTCTAAGTACATGCAGACACCTCGGAACAATAAAGATTGGCCCTACATTTTCAGAGAGGCCTTGTATACCATTTGGTTTTGGAGAAACAAAGTACAACACGACCCAGATATCCAGAGACCGCCTACACACGTCTTGATTTCAAAAGTTTTGAGTAGAGTTCGTAACCTCAAGCTCGCTTGGGATGACTGATGTTTAGATAGGCAAACCATCTTTGAACACTTTGATTGTAACTTTTGGGGGTTGATCCCACGTTTTTTATCAATAAATACAGATCGTTTCTCAACAAAAAAAAAAACCGATGAATTAATGGAGATATAGCTTGGGTTCATTTGTCTGATTCTGATGAAATACACTCTTTATTCTGATGAGGTTGAAGGCTGGAATGCTGCTTTCACTTATTCAACCTTCGAAGAACCTTTGTGAATTTTGCCATGGCTGTAGAGCCTGCTGCTGCAATTTCTGATGAATTTTGTTGAATTTTTCCCTTAATACAAGGGGAAAAGATTAAAATCATCGTATATTGAGATCCAAAAAGTACAGCTGCGAGGCTACTTCGTTTCAGAAACGGACGAGACAGAATTGTGCGATTGGACCACGGTCCAATCCATGTTAACCATTCTTCAATGGTGGGGTTTCAATGTCACTGTGATTATTATGAACAACTGGATCATTCAGGTAATAGCAAATGAAAATGTAGTTGATTAGTTGCTTTTTATTGCTTTGTGCCTCACGATTTTGGTTTCATATGTCAATTTGAGCTGTTTCAGTTAGTGACATGAGTTGCCATTGGTGATTAAGAGGTGTTGATGTTGTTAGAATTGTTTTTAGTTTTGGTTGAATGTGGTATGCTGTTGGGATGAAGCAATTTCAATGGATATTGAATTTCAATGGTTGATCCAAGTGAAACTCGGATCGATAAGTAAATCGAGCCTTTAGCTCGAAAACCATTGAAAAATGTATTGAATTTCTTGACAGCAAACCATTTATCAGCAAAATGAATTTTACTCATGAGAAGGCCATGAAATTTCTTTATCATGTCCAAAGAGACATTGATTGGTGGGTTTGAGATGGATTCGAAGGTGTGTATGAGTTTGATTTGGAAGAAAATTGGTGCAGTGATATGAATTTGATGGTGGGTTTAAGTATGATTTGGAATAAAATTGATGCAGTGACATTGATGTCAATGCGAAATATTCTTTTTTTTTGCAGTCAAATAAGTTTCCATGATTTCCTTTGGTAATGGTCCATTTTATCTCATACCCTTGTTTTCGTTTTCTCCTCATACTTAAAAGTCGAGGAGTGTCATCAGCGTTGCAACAAGAGGAGAAATCCGAGAATATTGGGCTCTATTTCCATTGACTTTTGCGATTTATCTTTGGAGCGAGATATTATATTGGTACCCTCAATTTTTGAGCTTTGTGGGTGACTCAACTCACGGCAATGAGATATGGTTCATTTCTGTTGTTAAGTAAATCTTGGCGACTTAGTTCATATGTGATTGAAGGTCTTGTGCCCGGCATTGATTTTTGCAACCACAGTAATCATTCGTGTACGTGCATTTTTATGCTTATGGTTTCATATGGTTACCTTTTTTTGTTGATAATCCTGTTAGTGCCTTGCTCTGTCTGTGTTTGTGAACTTGAAATAATTTGTAATTGCATCTCTGAACCTGAGCTTATGCTTTTCTAAGTTCTGACTTGTGTGCATATGCAATTGTGTTATGAACTTGTTGTTCTTACAGTTGAGTTGATTAGTTGATTCAATGGTCATTGTATATAGCATTTCACTTTTTATTTTTATTTTTTTATATAGAATTCATGATTCATCATGAAAGTTGCTTATAGCCATCACACTACAAAGTGTAATAACGTGTAAATTGGAGTTTCACGGACCAAAAAAGACATGGAGTTGAAAATTGCAAAAGATAAAACTAAATAGTACAATCACATTGTTCAAGCCTAGCAAAAGTCCCCAACAAGCTTATGCTTCTTGTATGCCTCTTGCCTTGGTTCTTGCTCCTCGAATCAAATTCGGAATCGAATATGAGTGCGAATCGAATCGATTCTTATGTTGAAGCTGTATTTCCCATGCCTCTCTCTTTTTGTTCTTTGTTTCTTCTTCTTATTATTCTCTCTCCTCTCACGATGAGCTACCACTTGAATCGGTAGATGAATCAGAGCACATGTGACGGATGAAGCTCCACTATCCGATTCAAAAACCGAAGCTCCACTACTTTGTAAAATAAATGTATTGTCATTCACATTAAGGGTGTAATCGAGCCGAGTCAAGTCGATACTACAAAGGGCTCGAGCTACACTCGACTAAAAAAGTATGGGCTCGAAACTTGGCTAGAGCTCGATCGAGCCATAAAATGGCAAAATCGAACTTTACTCGCTAAGTACTCGATATACTCTACTCGGCTCGTAAGCTCGAAAGATTTGAATAATTATGCTCGTGTATTTTAACATCCAAAATTTACGATCGTTTGAGAATTGATGTCACTGCATATTTGATTGCCGATGTCACTGCATAAATTGTTGATGTCACGCATATATGATTACCGATGTCACTGCACAAAATATTGATGTCACTGCATAAATTGTTGATATCACGCATATATGATTGTCATTGTCACTGCATAAATTGTTGATAAAGTTTGGGCTCGATGAAGCCATAAAAAGGCAAGATCGAACTCGACTCGCTAAGTACTCGATATAGCTCTACTCGGCTCGTAAGGTCGATTATTTTCTTAGAATTCATTATTTTTTAATAAAATATAACAAGATCGAGCTCGACTCGTTAATAGTGGTCAATGCATCGTGGTGTCACTGCATCGCGGTTGTTAGTGCATCGCGGTGTCACTTAATCGCGGTGTCTCTGCATCGGAGGTGGTCACTGCATCCGGTGTTTCTGCATCATGGGTGGTCACTGCATCGCGTTGTCTCTGCATCGGGGGTGGTCACTGCATCACGGCGTCTCTGCATCGGAGGTAGCCACTGCATTGAGGTGGTCAATGGATCTGAGGTGGTCAATGTATCGCGGTGTCACTTCATCGAGGCGTCTCTACATCGCGGCGTCTCTGCATCGGGGGTGTCACTACATCACTGTGGTCACTGCATCGCGATGGTTATTGCATCGCGGTGTCTCTTCGTCGTGATGTCTCTGCATCGCGGTGTCTTTGCATCGCGGTGGTCTCTACATCGCGGTGCCACTTCATCGCGGTGTCTTTGCATCGTCAAATGTTATACCAATGTGATGTCTCTGCATCGCGGTGTCTGTGCATTGGGGGTGGTCATTGCATCGCGGTGTCTCTGCATCGAGGTGTCTCTGCATCGCGGTTTCTCTGCATCGTCAAATGTTATACCATCGTGATGTCTCTGCATTGCGGTGTCTGTGCATTGTGGGTTGTCATTGCATCGCAGTATCTCTACATCAAAATGTCTTTTCATCGCGGTGTCTCTACATCACGGTGTCTCTGCATCGCGGTGTCACTTCATCGCGCTGTCTCTGTATCATGGTGTCTGTGCATCGCGGTTTCACTTCATCGCGGTGTCTCTGCAATGCGGTGTCACTTCATCGCTGTGTCCCTGCATCGCGGTGTCACTTCATCGCGGTGTCTCTGCATCGTGGTGTCACTTCATCGTGCTGCCTCTGCATCGCGGTGTCACTTCATCGTGATGTCTCTGCATTGCGGTGGTCAATGCATCGGGGTGGTCACTGCATCGCGGTGATCAATGTATCGGGGTGGTCAATGCATCGGGATGGTCACTGTATCGCGGTGGTCAATGCGTCGTGCGTCCGGTGGTCAATGCGTCGTGTGTCCGGTGTTCGATGCGTCGATGCGTCATGCGTCGCGGTGGTCAATGCATCGAGATGATCAATGCATCGCGATGGTCAATGCATCGGGATGGTCAATGCGTCGCAATGGTCACTGAATCGCAGTGGTCAATGCATCGAGGTGGTCATTGTATCGCGATGGTCAATACATCGATTAAAAAAAAGTGACTTTTAGGGCTGAAAAAAAAAAAAAAAAAAAAAAAAAAAAAAAAAAAAACTGAACATTCAATGCCAATGTTAATAAAAATAATTAAAACATGTGCCAAACATGCGCCAGTTTTTTTTTATTGTCTTTTATTTTTATTTTTTTTTCATTAAGGATATTTGAGTCTATTTATCTAATTTGTGTCCTTATAACCAAATAAGTTTCCTTAGTGTCCTATTTGCCTAATTAAGTCTATTTTGTGTCCTTTTGAACCATTGCCCCAAAAAAATATAAATTAACGGAAGAACTTGACAAACAAAACATAAGCATCATATTCATCACCAATTGTGGCCTTTTATTTATTTATTTATTTATTTTGAACAACAAAGAAATTTACTAAGATCTAGCAAGGTGCTAGAGTAAAGTTACAAAAGTACAAAGCGTGACATGTCACTTTAACTAGCGGTTAGGTTGCTCTTGGCTGCTAAACCGTCAACCGCCAGGTTACAAACCGGCGGTTCACAAACCGACACAAACCGGGAAAAAAAACCGGCGGTTCCGGTTAAGGTTCGGTTCGGTTACTTCATTTGGCCACCTCTAGTACAATAGAGGAGCCTGAAAATGATGACATCTCCTCCCATAAAACCGACAGCAGGCCGGCCTCCACCAAAGAAACGCCGGCAACAACTACCTACTTCATGGACCGCCGCAGACAGCCCTCCGACGCCATGGAGGATGACCACAGACCCCCTAAAACAGAGAGAAAAGACTGGAAATAAACTAAGATGGCTGGAAAGAGAAGCTTCCGGCCTCCGATCGGAGCTTCGAGCAAAGAAAAGCCACATGCAAAGCCACCAAACAAAGATCCCAAACCACTAGCAACAACTCTTATTGAACCACCCATGACCGACCCGACTAACATAAGCAACAAAAACAACAAAAGACCAGGAAAATAAAGGAGGAGAGAAGATGAGGGACGCCGGCAGCCAAGAGCCACCGGCGTCCGGTTTGTAGATCTGAAAAGTAAACTCTATGAGGATTAAAGAGAGAGAGAGACGAAAGAGAGCTAATTTAGTACCTATGTTGATTCTTGTTTGTGGTTTTTTTTTTTCATTTTTCATTTTTCATTATTGTCCCTGTCTTATATTTGGTTAAACACAACATGCTATATTTGTGCAATCTAACTGTCATTCTAATGGAAAATTTAACTACCTAAGTTGAGTTGAATATTGCAGCTCTTTGTTTTCTATGACTCTGGTGATGCAGGCACATCTGAGGCGGAGTTGTCGGATTTCACATTGGCTGCGATCGAATACATGGACAAAAGGGAGCGTTCGGACAGGCGTTAGTATTTTGGCCGTAACTTTCGGCCCCGACGTCCGTTTTGCGCGCAGGACCCCATTTCGGAAAGCTCTCTCCGACGCCGACGTTACAATGAATGGCCAAAGGCCAATTAGAGCTTTTTCGATGCCAAAATCAGCTGTTTTACTTTCCATTTCGCCCGCCGAAGATTTTTGCACGTTTTTCACAATTTTCTTATTTTATTTACGAATTCAATAAAGATCCGATTCCGGATCTGTGATTTCAGCATTCTTATTTCCGCACTGATTTATTTCCGTAATAAATTCTGTAATTTTATATTTTTGGAAAGTATCGTATTCGTGCAGCTATAAAATCCCGGCTTGTGGGATGATTTAGTCAGACTTGAATAATATATCAAAATTTGCCTCTCAGAGCATATTCTGAAACCCTGTTTGTGAGTTCATCTATTTTTCGCTTCCCTGTTTGCTTTTCCTTATACGCTCCGGTGTCAGTTGGTATCAGAGCATACTCGTTTTCTGGGAACGTAGTGATCGCCATCAATCATGGTTGTTGGTTTTCGTGGAAGACGTGGTCGTGGAGCAGCCCAGATGCGTCAATCCCCTGTTCGAGAGATGACAAGGGAGGAGGAACTGCAAAGGCAAGTGGAGGAGTTGACCCGACAGTTGGCAGAACGGAGCATTCGAGAGTCCAGCAACTCCAATTCCGGTTCTGTTTTTGAGAATCCTTATCACGATCATCAGCGTGAATGGGATGATCACCGTCATGGTCTTCATGGCCTTGGATTTAAGATCGAGCTGCCTGAGTTCGCGGGTACAATGCAGCCTGAAGCGTTTGTTGATTGGCTGATTGAGATCGATCGGATCTTCGAGTACAAGGAGGTTCCAGACCGCGATAAGGTGAAACTGGTCGCCATCAAATTGAAAGAGAGAGCATCTGCTTGGTGGGAACAGTTGAAACGGTCCCGTGAACGCCAGGGGAAACTGAAGATTACCGATTGGGAGAAGATGAAAAGGAAATTGAGGGCTCAATTTCTCCCATTCAATTACACTCAAACAATGTATCAACGGTTGCACGCGTTGAGACAAGGTATTCGATCTGTTGATGATTATACTGATGAGTTTTACCAGTTGATTAATAGGAATGACTTGGCTGAAACGGAGGAGTAGTTGGTCGCTCGATATTTGGGAGGGTTGCGTCAACCCATTCAAGAGTCTCTCAGCCTTCATTCACTTTGGACGGTTTCTGAAGCACATCAGCATGCTTTAACGACAGAAAGACAGCAGAATAGGAGGCCGTCATACAGAGCGGACCAATAGCTAGACCACAGGAGCCTCGGTCTGCAGTGCCGCCCCGTCCAACCCAGCAGTCTCTACCAGGTGCGTCTAGTTCTGGTATGAAGTGTTTTCGGTGTGGTGAATATGGTCACAGGGCAACAAAATGTAGGGTCACTCAAGGTGACAAAAGAAAGTCAAAGAATCTTTTGCTTGACGAGGATGTAGCGGATGAGACCAACGATGAGCCAGTGTATGATGATTACGAGGACGAGGAGGTGTTGTATGGCGATGGTCACCCGAATTTGGTCATTCAAATGAGTCTCTTTTCCCCCAAATTGGATTCTGGAGATGACTGGTTGCGGACGAACATTTTTCGCACCACTTGTACTATTGGTGATAAAGTTTGCGAGGTTGATCATCGATGGCGGCGATTGTGAGAACGTAGTTTCGAGGAAAGTTGTTCAAAATTACAATTAAAGACAGATTGCATCCCGACCACCATACGATCTATCATCACGGTGAAAAGGAAAGTGAGGTAAAAGTTGATAAGCGTTGTCTTGTTTCATTTTTACGTTGGGAAGAAGTATTTTGATTCTGCTTGGTGTGATGTTGTGGCTATGGATGCTTGCCATCTTTTATTGGGTAGACCTTGGCAGTATGACAGGAGTGTAGTGCATGATGGTAGGCGGAATGCGCACTCCCTCGTTATCAAAGGGAAGAAGATTGTGTTGGCTCCCAGCCCAGCGAAACCTCACTCTAACCCTGGGAATCTTAATATACTTTGTATGTCTAAGTTTCTTGCAGAGATTAAAGATGATGATGTAATCTTTGCCTTGATTCCGGGAGATAATGGAGCGGGCCCTCAGGGGCTTGCCATGTTGCCTACTGAGGTGCAGAAGTTACTAGTTGAGTACGCAGATTTAATGCCAGATGAGCTCCCTCCGGGGCTTCCACCGATACGGGACATTCAACACCATATTGACTTGATCCCTGGGTCAAGTTTACCCAACCGTCCGGCATATCGCCCCAGTCTTAAGGAGGTTGAAGAGTTGCAGCGGCAGGTGACTGAGTTGTTGGCAAGGGGATATGTCCGTGAAAGCATGAGCCCGTGTGCTGTTCCAGACTTGTTGGTCCCTAAAAAGGATGGTACGTGGAGAATGTGTATTGATAGTAGAGCCATTAATAAAATTACTGTCAAATACAGGTACCCGATTCCCCGCTTGGATGACATGATAGATTGCCTGGCTGGTGCTAAGGTCTTTACCAAAATTGACCTTAAGAGCGGCTACCATCAGATACGGATAAGGGTCGGAGATGAGTGGAAGACAGCGTTCAAAACCCCTCATGGTTTGTATGAATGGTTGGTAATGCCGTTCGGTTTGTCTAATGCCCCCAGCACTTTTATGAGATTTATGCATCAGGTGTTACGACCTTTTATGGGAAAGCTTGTCGTCGTTTATTTTGACGACATATTAATTTATTGTCCAACTTGGGAGTCCCATTTTGAGCATTTTAAATCTGTCTTTGATATGCTTAGAAAAGAGCAATTGTATGTAAATCAGAAGAAGTGTTCATTTTTCACTACTTCTGTTACGTTCCTTGTCTTTGTTGTGTCTACTGACGGCGTGCATGCAGATCAATCCAAAATTGACGTTGTCTTACGATGGCCCGACCAGTCGCGTTGCCGCGATGTGAGGAGTTTTCATGGGTTGGCATCATTCTATCGCCGATTCATCCGAAACTTTAGCCCTTTGATTGCCCCAATCATGGAATGCTTGAAGGGTCATGAATTTCAGTGGACCGAGGAGGCTGAGGCTAGTTTCCAACTAGTCAAACAGAAGATGACGGAGGGGCCAGTTCTTGCCCTTCCTGATTTTGATAAGGTGTTTGAAGTTAACGGTGATGCATCCGGTGTAGGAATCGGTGGAGTTCTCAGCCAAGAAGGTCGTCCGATAGCCTTCTTCAGTGAAAAAGTGTCTGGCTCAAAGAAAAATTACTCAACTTATGACTTGGAGTTCTATGCAATCGTGCAAACACTAAAACATTGGCGGCATTATTTGGTACAGAAGGAATTCATTTTGCTCACAGATCATGAGGCCCTAAAATATATTAATGGTCAGCACAAGCTGAGCAGGAGGCATGCTAAGTGGGTTGCGTTCTTACAGGAGTTCACATTTACCTTGAAGCACTTAGCAGGAACCTAGAACCATGCAATAGATGCATTGAGCAGACGTTCATTAGTCCTTACTACCATGACAGCCAAAATCACGGCATTTGATATGTTCCCGGATATGTATACGGCTGACCCTTCTTTCGGAAAAATCATGCAGGTGGTAAAAGAAGGTCAACGTTCTGATTATGTTTTACACGAGGGTTATCTTTTTTGTGGTTTGCAACTATGTGTTCTAGATTGTTCTGTCCGGCAGCAAATTCTTAGTGAACTACACAATGAAGGTCACTTTGGGAAAGGTAAGACATTGGCGTTGATTGATGCGAATTATTATTGGCCAAAATTGGCAAGTGATGTGGCCAAGTGGGTGGAGCGATGTCATTGCCAGCGATCCAAGGGTGTTCTTACTAATGCTGGGTTGTATACACCGTTACCTGTTCCAGAAGCTCCATGGCATGATGTCACTATGGATTTTGTCCTGGGCTTACCTCGTACTCAGCGGGCAAGCGATTCTGTTTTTGTTGTTGTCGACAGGTTCTCGAAGATGGCTCATTTCATCCCTTGTAGAAAGACGATGGATGTTGTTCGTATTGCTCACCTTTACTTCAAAGAGATTGTTCGTCTTCATGGTGTTCCTCGTTCCATCACTTCTGATCGGGACACCAAGTTTGTTAGTAATTTTTGGAGGAGCTTGTGGGACAAGTTGGGGTCGAAGCTGAACTTTAGTAGTGCCTATCACCCGCAGACGGACGGGCAGACAGAAGTTGTCAATCGTAGCCTTGGAAACCTTTTACGGAGTTTAGCAGGATCGAAGCCAAAACAATGGGACTTAGCCCTCCCGCAAGCTGAGTTTGCCTATAACCGTTCCCGAAGCAGAACTACTGGTTTGACCCCATTTGAAGTTGTTTATGGTAAGAATCCGAGTGGTGTTTTGGACTTAGCTCATGTTCCGCGCATTGGCAAGTTGCATCCAAAGGCGGAAGATATGGCAGCTCATTTGCATGATATTCATGAGCACGTTCGTCGTGAAATTGAAGCTATCAATTCAAGGTACAAGGCACAAGCTGATAGCCATCGCCGTCAGGTAGTGTTTAACGTTGGGGACTATGTTTGGGCGATTCTAACTAGGGATGATTTCTACGGGATCGTACAATAAGCTGAAGGAGCGCAAGATTGGGCCTTGTGAGGTGTTGCAAAAAATCAATGATAATGCATATCGTTTACGTCTTCCGAGCAATTTGAAGACCGCCGACGTGTTCAATGTGAAGCATTTGCGTCCATATGTCCCTGATTTTGGAACAAATGATGTGAACTCATGGGCGAGTTCTTTTGAACCCGGGGAGAATGATGCAGGCGCATCTGAGGCGGAGTTGTCGGATTCCACATTGGCTGCGATCGAATACATGGACAAAAGGGAGCGTTCGGACGGGCGTTAGTATTTTTGCCGTAACTTCGCCCCGACATCCGTTTTTGCGACAGGACCCCATTTGTAAAGCTCTCTCCGGCGCCGGCGTCACGGTGAATGGCCAAAGGCCATTCAGAGCTTTTTCGATGCCAAAATCAGCTGTTCCATTTCGGCGCGAAGATTTTTGCACGTTTTCACAATTTTCTTATTTTATTTACGAATTCAATAAAGATCCGATTCGGATCCGTGATTTCAAACATCGTGATTTCCTTTCCATTTCGGCCGCGAAGATTTTTGCACGTTTTCACAATTTTCTTATTTTATTTACGAATTCAATAAAGATCCGATTCGGATCCGTGATTTCGACATCGTGATTTTCACGCGATTTATTTCCGTAATAAATTGTAATTTTATATTTTTGGAAAGTATCGTATTCGATGCATTTATAAAATCCCGGCTTGTGGAATGATTTAGTCAGACTTGAATAATATATCAAAATTTGCCTCTCAGGCATATGCTCAAACCAGTGTTTGTGAGTTAAATCTCTTTTTCGAAACTTCCTGTTTGCTTTTCCTTATACGCTCCGGCGTCATCTGGCAAGATGAGATAAAAGCAGACATTTCACACACACACCCCAAAAAAAAAAAAAAAAAAAAAAAAAAAAAAAACCTCAAAGAATCTACCTACAATTACAAATGGCAGAAAGACAATCAACAACTAGATAACATGGAAACAAAATCGCAATTATTTTAGGCGAACTTTATCATCGTGCGCGTTTTCTTTTGCCACCACTTACTTACTCCAGTGACTCTTTAAATTACTCATGACACCATAACAATATTTTCTTTTTATTTTTTTTACTTCAAACACCACAAAAAACATAACATAATTGCTTTTTACACCACAATTTAAAAAAAAAAAACTATCAAGTCCATGACTTTACAAATCTAATAAATAAACCCATCAATACACCCTTTCATCCAACACCACCGGCAGCCATCTCCACCTCCCTCACACACCATCACCACCACCCATCTCCACCATCCTAACACTTCTAACCACCACCTTTCTTCCACATCCTAAAGCCTTCTTCTTCCACAACTTGAAACCTTCCCTTTGATCTCCCCCTGCTGCCCCTCCTGTAAACCAGCCGCCCCAACCCAGCCCGAACGCCACCCCACTCCTTAGATCTGAAAAAACGATGTCCACCACCCAATGGCGGATCCAGAAATGTTTTTTAACGGGGTCCGAAATATTTTTCTATAGATAAAAGATAGAGTTCTATTATTTTTAACGGGAAATATTTTTCTATAGGTAAAATGTAGAGTTTTATTATTTTTAATGGGGTCTGCAGACCCCATTTACAACAATGTGTGTCCGCCTATGCCACCACCACCTCCTTCCCCTTCCCATTCCTTTCAGGAAAAAAGAAAAAATGAAACTCCACCAGGCCTTTTTTCAGGCCACCAAACTTTCAGAAAAAAAAATTGAAAAAAAACTCCCCAGGCCATTTTTTCAGGCCACTAAACTTTCAGAAAAAAAAAATATTTGGGAGAGAGGGAGCCGCGATTTGCGGCAGGGAAGGGAGGTGGAGTTGCGATTTGCTGCGGGAAATGGGAGGTGGGGCGATTTCCGGCGGGGAATGGAGGTGGGGCTATGATTTGGCCAAGGGAAGGTGGGGCAGCGATTTCCGGGGAGGAATGGAGGTGGAGCAGAGGTACTAATTGAACTGGTTTTTGGGGTTGAGGGTGGCAGGTGTTAATGGATTTGAAGGGTGGTGGTGCGGTGGCTGAAGAAGGGAAGGAGGACATGAAGGAGATGGAGGGTAGGAGGCTGCTGTTTTGCAGGTGGGGGGTGGGGAGGGGGTGCTGGTAGGAGATGAAATTAGGGTTTTTTTTTTATTAAAGATGAGGGAAATTGTATTTAAAAAAAATTGAGGATTAAAGTGTAATAAGTTGAAATTTTATTATTTGGTGGTGCCACAATAACAATTTGGTGGTGTGTTGAAGTAAATGAAAAATAATAATAATAATAATAAGGATGCCAATAGTTAATTCGTGGAGCCGATAGAACCCGCCTTAATTTATTCTACTTGCTTCTTTCTTCCCTGATTGATTTAGATTTAGGGTTCATTTCTTAAAAATAAACTAAGTCTTAGCTCTTCCTCTTAGCTCGTCTTCTCTGGGGGCATATTGTTCACGGAAAGAATCAAAATTCGTTCGTCAAGCAAAGTAGGAGCTGCATTTTCAGGCCATCTTCGAAAACCTTCCTATTATCTATCTCCCAGACTGCCAGCAAGTGCTTCCTCCATGCAAGATTCCTACCAATAGTTCATCAAGTCAGAGATCCCATTGACCCGGCCCCAATCTGAATGATTTTTAGTTTCTGAAAGATAAGCATTACATAGATGATAGGTACAAGAGCAGCCCTGGAAAGAGCAGGTAGCAATCATTCAAGACCACTAAGGAAACTGCACTAGACTTTTGTTACAGAAAATTTTCACAGACATATTCATCCAAAATGCTCAACATCCCCTCAAATATTGTGAATACAGCGCAGTTTAACAGGAACATCTTTCTACCAATCTAAAACGCAAAGGTCTTAAACCACAAGAAAAGGGCACCGCTGTTAGTAAAGTCGAAGCTTGAATGTCTAAGGCGGCATAATTACTGCCTTTGATTTTAAGCACTACATTGATCTCAAGCCTCTTTTCTCATCCAACAGGTAATGGCCAAATAAGACTACTAATAACATACATATACACAATACATTACATGCTAGCATCATGTGTTTGAGGTAGATGTTTTCTCACACACCCCCCCCCACGATAAAATAATACATCTGAAATGAAGTGAATGAACTATAGGAAAACAAATCAACTCGCAAGGTCTCAGACAAAGTAGATACATGTCTTTAATCTTTATCTCCCAAGTACATACTGCTTCAAACCCAAAACATTTTTTCCGCATTGAAAAAAAACACAGAGTAAAAGCCAAGTGAAAAGAGTTTTAAAAACAAATTAAATTGACGGCATTTATGGTTTAAAAGATACAACAACTATCTAACTGCTAAAAATATAGATACGAAAAAGGGGACGACAAAATATGATCACACCACATGCAATGAAAATCCAACAATTTTGCACATCTGAAATCAATCAATTCTTGCTAATAATGATGGCAACTCATTGAAAGTTGTTTCTGTTTAAAAGAAGTCATATGATATGCACTTAAAAAAAAGTTCAATAACACATTAATCATGATTTCAATCCATACGAAAACCAAACAGACCAACTAAAAGCCTCAACACAAGTCAAAGTGATGTACAAAAATTGGTCTGAATAAAATGGGGGAAAATAGCATACTTGAAGCTCTTGAACACTTCAACTCATTTGTTGACTTGTGGGGATACGGATTGAAGCACATCCGGATGCTTCCCAGTAAGACATTGAAGCTAGCTTATTCTGAAAAGTAATAACCAGCAAGATTAGCCCAAATCCAAATCTCGGATCTTCAAACATTTGACAAAAAAACAAACAAAACGAAGCGAGGCGAACCCCCCTCCCCCAACCCACTGGAAAACCTATGGCAGAGGGGAAAAAAATCAAAACTTCAAAGCTGCAAAAGAACCCACATTGGGGGATTAACAAGGGCGGCGAGGATGAATCCAACAATCCAGATATGCTAGACATTGCTTCTGAATTGGAATTTGGGAGAGAGAATAATGGAAAATTAACAAAATAGAGACACGTGTCAAGGAATACAAAAGCGACATGCAGTAATAGCAATGAAATTCAATGATTTTGGAATGCTCGCAGTCGACTCAAGGATTACATACTATCTTTTCTGGGAGGCCGAAGTGAAAACTATGATAAATAGATCGATGCTTATCGATATGTTTATCTTGGCCTATCAAGAAACGTAGATTGCATCAATCACTTTCATGCTACTCTCCGTACTGCATGTCGCAATTTACTATCCAATCCAAGAGGTAGTCAAGCATGTAAGAGGACACCGATATTTCTGGAAGGTGGTAGAAGCTTGATAAGATGGATATGAATATTCTGTTGGTGGGGAGGGTCTTAGAAAATGAACCATTTTCGGTTCATTCGATTAACGAAGGACCCAACATTCAGTATGAATCGAATGAAGTTTGAGAAATGTAGCCTGGATTGAAAGCGGTTCTCGAGTGTAGGAGCAGAACCATATTAATCAGTTCCGTGCCAACATGGGTGAGGCTCAAGCTTTGGAATTTGTCTGTCTCGGCATCAACATAGCAGTTCTGAAAGATTGGTTCTCTGGGGTGATATCAAGATCTTCATAATATGTGGAGATTCGGCTCAGTGTTATCTCTTTAGGCAACAATTTTCTCGGTATGCCGATACTCCGTACAAGTATATCAATACTTTGCCAAATAAAGTTTATTGTTGCAGGATCGTGGGTTTAATTTTAGTTACTAGCTAAAAAACACTAATTTTTGCATCTCTTTGGTCGATTTTCCCCAAATTTGGTGTTTTGTTCCTCTTTTTCCCAGATGTCGGATATTTTGTCTAATTGTATATATCCTGCTGGTTGGGTTAATTAGTTGTTTTCTGTCAGAAAAAAAAAACCCACAATATATGGTCATTAATCCAATTAATGACATATATTGGATGTAGACTCCTAAATCTCAAGCAACTAGCACATTCCATAAACCAAAATATCCCAACACCTGGAGAAAAGAGGAACAAAACACCGAATTACCAAAGAGATGCAAAAATTAGTGTTGCACCCGTGTGTATTTTAGCTAGAAACTAAAATAGTAAAATTAAACCCACCGTCCTACAACAACAAACTTTATTTGACAAAATTATATACTCATACGGAATATATCGGCATACCGAGGAAATTGTTGCCTAAAGAGATAACACTTAGCCGAATCTCCACGTATTATGAAGACTTTGATGTCACCCCAGAGAACCAACCTTTCAGAACTGCTGTGTTGATGATGCCGGGACGGACAAATTCCATGGCACGGAATTGGTTAATGTAATTGTCCTCCCCTAACACTTGAGAACCGCTTCCGATCCAGGCTACATTTCCCACAATTTCATTCGATTCATGCCGAATGTCAGGTCCTTTGTTAATCGAATGAATTGAAAATGATTAATTTTCTAAGATCCTCCCCACCAACAGAATATTCATATCCATATTATCAAACTTCCACCTTCTAGAAAATATCACATTGATGTGTCCTCTTACATACTCGACTACGTCTTGCATAGAGCTTGTATTGGGTAATAGATTACGCACTCGACTACGTCTTACATAGAGCTTGGATTGGGTAATAAATTACGACATGCAATACGGAGAGTAGCATGAAGGTCATTGATGCAATCCACGTTTTCTGATAGGCCAAGATAAGCGGATCGATAAGCATCGATCCATTTATCATAATTTTCACTTCGAGCCTCACGAGTAAAAGATAGTATGTAATTCTTGAGTCAATTTGCGAGCATTCCAAAATCATTGAATTTCATTGCTCTTACTAAGTGTTTGAGAGTGCCATTGGAGAGTGCCATTGGAGAGTGCTCACACCAGTCCTGCGCAATCCAAAAACATGGAAAGAACACGTGAGAGGGGATTTAGAAGACACGTGCCAAGGAATACAAAAGCGACGTAATTTTGTTTCAAGGGAAAGGACAACGAAGAAACATTGCACTATATACTACTTCACATTGTCATAACTAATGAAACAACAATCATTCATCATATATGACAAAAAGTCCAACATAAACACATAATTATGAACTTGAGTGGAGGAATTCCAACAGGCAATGTAGTTGAAACATATTTGAAAGCCCTAGGCAATGAGCGAGTACATAAAGGGAAGAAGAAATATAAATATCACTAACCATGTTGCCAAAAGCGATTGCACAAAGCATGCACACCGATCTAAGGTTCTGCAAGTTAACCTCATTTCCCGCTAAGAAAAGAAGCTTTCAACCAAGAAAAGAATAACCCGCGTCATGCACAAAGCATGTACACGGTCCAAGGTTCCGGCAAGTTAACCTCATTTCCCGCTGAGAAAGAAGCTTTCAACCAAGAAAAGAATAACCCGTGTCATCAAACAACCGAACATAGATAATCTGCATGTCAACTCTGTTGGGAGCGGTGTTGCACTCTCCAATAATTTCCCGGATCTTTCACGAAGACAACGATTGGATCCAACAGAGGAACAGAGGAAGCGAGAATGTCTAACTCATTATGAAGAGCATGCAACATTGAAGGCGCGACCTACATGAATTTGTTTTACAAGTTCGATTGCCAAGGAGACCTCCCCAACATTGGCTACATATTTCAAGAAAGTCAAATGAGCACCTAAACTTCTCACATCACGAACATGATCAAGGAGCAACCTGAGAGCATGAGTAAACAGATCTGTACAAATTGCCAAAACAGTCACTGAAAAGCCTTACTAGTGTAATAAACATGCACGGATAGTGTTACATGAAATACGAGTCAAAATCTATATGAATCTAATAGTTCCACAAATGAAATTCTCAAGAGATGAATCACTACCTTCTTTACAAAGACACAATACAAGTTTGCTTAGTATGTCCACGTCATCTTTAGAAGCTGAGCATAGATCTTTATATTTGCCAAGTCCTTTAAAGAGGGATGTGTATATTGTTTCAACAGGTTTGACCCCTTTGTCAAACATTTGACAAAATAGCCTGCAAGCTTCTTCAATCTGACCGACCACCACAAGCCTACATATAAAGATACTATAAGATCTTGTATTCCCTTTGCACCCACTTGTGAACATCTCGTCCCACAACCTCATTGCCGGTCGCAGTAGATCCTCTTCACAAAAAACTTCCAGAAGAGCATTGTAGGATGAAGCCTCAGGTGATAAGCCATTCTTCTTCATCTCTTGTAGAACTTGATAAGCTTCTCCAAGTCTACCACTCTTACAGAAGAACTCGATCATAACATTGTAACTGTTTACATCCCTAAAGTATCCTTTGGCGGAGAGGATACGAAAAACACCAACTAACTCATTTATTTTATCATGCTCATGAATGTTCTGACTCAAATTAATCAATGTAAGAAGCACCGGAAACCTTTCTTTATCAAGCATGAACTTCAAAAATGATAAAGCACCAGAAGGATCAATAGTTGATATGGCAGAGATGGTGATGTTGAGAACCTCATCCTCAATTGGGAAATTACCGCTGACAATAACTTCGACCAATTGCTTCACTTCACATAACATACCGTTTGATAGCAATACAAAAATGAATTGTTTGTAATCATTATCCCTAGGTGCCACTCCAAGCTTTCGCTTCTTCTTTAGTACCATGTCCATCTCAACCACACACCCTGTTTTCTTCAACTCTTCTGCTACGATTCTATAAGCCATAAAGTCGGGCTTGCACTCCCTTTCTCTCAAGAACTCCAGCATGCAAATAGCATCTGATGTCCTAGACATTGAACAAAGACCATGAATGACCAAAACGGCAAGGATAGAGCCATTAACCCCTGAAAAATCACTGTCTATAACCTTGTCTATCAACTCCAAAGTCTGTCTAATTTCAGCACTTTTGCAAAATCGCCAGATATAAAGACCGAAACCAAGAGTACTCAAACAGATTCTCTGTTGAAGCATATCATCGAACACCAAACCTGCATGTCTAAGATCACCTTCAGAAGACAAAAAAGCAAGCAGTGAATTACATGTTTCAGACACAATTTCACAAATCAAGAGACGGGCTTGATTGAAAACCGTAACTGCAGCGCCGGTTCTTCTCCCGGCTATAAGAGAAGTAAGAAGCAAACGACAAATTGAAGGATCAAGAGGAAAGTCTTTAGCTTGTTTCAAAACCTTCTCAAGGTTGTTAAATTGACGGAAAGCGAGAGAGATTTGAACAGGGATTGGTAGGTGGAAGAAGAATGGGAAAAACCAGGCTGTTGGGCAGCCCAGTTGAAAAATCCAAAGGCCAAAGACGGATGGTTGAGGAGGAAGGGATCAATGACTCGGGCAACGATAGGCGGGGTGTGTAAACGGCGACAACCGAGTTGATGCAATGTATGCTCCAGAGATGGAGTCCATGATCGAGTTGGTGCTGTTTTGGTGGATAATGTGATCAGAAATCGGCTGATTTGACCCGCCAAGCCACCTTTTTTCATTTGCAAGCAACACCTGCAAATAAAGTTCAATATATTGTATCAACCCAACTAACAAAAGAGAGCATCAACAATTACAGATAAATGATCACTCGAATGCTCACACTCCTCCCTTTTCACCTAAACAATTTAGTATTTCATTATTTTTATTTATTTTCTACAGCCTCCTCCTGCTGCAAAATGGTTCTAATGTGACTGCATAATATAGGATGAAGATGAGGAGTTCTTCAAATCTTCTTAGCATAATTGCTTTGACTTCCGCTTAAATCTATACACTCCAAACTTGCTATCTGCTTCGTCAGTGGATGCGAGTGAGCCCTTCTACTTTACTATACGATCTGAAGGATCTACCCTGCTAATATCTACGATTTCAACAACAACCAATTCTGTGCAACCGCATTAACCAGTATGCAGAAATGTTGTAAAATTAAGCTAGCACTACATGACTAGATTATAACACAGAATGTTATTCTTCAAGTATTTCAATAATTTAGCAACAACTACAAAGAGGTTAACAGTGGAACTAGAGAATGATTAAGCCATTCCAATATTAAAAGGCTACTATTATACAAAGGAAACAAAAATAGAGCAAGAAAATTAATTCCTCCAAATTCCAGACTCCAACACGAAGTAAACAAAGGAACACAAGTACTTACCCCCAATACAAATCAACATCGGCATAAAGCACCCAAAACTCTGCAAGTTGAGTAGTCCTGGAATCGATTGTTACCTAGAATAGTTGCTCATTAAAGAAGAGAGCAACACCGAAGACGTGGGAGTCTGAGTTTTAGACTGGCGGCGTTATAAAATGGGTGCGTTTTTTTTTTTTTTTTTTTTTTTTTTTTTTTTTTTTTAAATTTATTTATTTATTGTTTTTTTATATATATACTAGCAAAATGCACTTGTGTCGCACGTGTTGGTTAAATTGATATATTTAAATAAAATTTAACAAGATAATTTAACGTTATACATTGTTAAGTATGTATTTAACTCATAAAATAATAGTATAGTGAATAATGATAATCTTGTATAAGCTGATAGTTTCAATTGTAGAATAAACATCAATACAAAAAGAATCTAAACACATCTATTGTTAAAACATAATATAAACAATTTGAAGCATATAGGAATGGATACTGAGAAAATCTCTAGACATGTATGAGTGCTGGATTCAAAGGCAATCAGAGACCTCACACCAATTGTTCTTTGTAAACTGTTATAAAACCTCCAGGAGATCTAATTGGCCCTCTCAACAGATGACATTAGGTGAGTATCGAATATTTTCAGGTTGATATTATCAGTCTGGAAAATCTTCTCCATGGCAACGTCGGTAACAGATGATCGGATATCCTTCACACCATGAAGTACTACCATTGTCTTAGATGAGTTTGTACTTTTCTTTTGAGCGGGTTGAGAGCTTTCAGATGGAATCAATACATCTGGAATTGAGGCACCTTGATCTTCAATAGAAACCATTGAGATTTCAAGGAGCATTTTGGTTTCAGAAGAAAAAGTGTGAATGACTTTGTTGATAATATGCATGCTCTGACACTTTGATTATAATGGAAAAACGAAGAAAGATGCAGATTGAATGGGTTCTTACTTTATAACAGTGAATTCAGAAAGATGTCTTGATTACATGATTGAATGATTAGTACGTATCCCAACGTGGAGGTGAATCAGGAACTCAAAATTTGATAATGAACATCTAAATTTCAAAAGACAAGTAGAAAATGCATTCATGTCAGAGACCTTTGGTTTCCATCTCTTAAAAAGTGCCATGTCATCTCCAATCGACCTAACCTATGACCTACATTCTAACATAGGACTATGGGGCTTTTGGCGTGGGTATGACCCGACGACGTCATACATGCGACCACCAATAATGGGCTACATTAGATACTCTTACAATATGAGCCACGAAGTTCAACCTGGGTTTATGGTCTCATACTCAGATAACTTTGATGAAGATGTCTATGTCATGTGGTACAGGATCACCTCGGACCTACGGGGATTACCGGTGACAATTACAAGAATGGTAGGTACTATAAGATAAGGGGAAACTTGAGAAAATATGCTTGAAAATCATAATAATGTTTGTTTTGTAAATTAGCATTTGAAAATTTTACTTCAGTGGAATTTCGGTAGATTTTACGTAGCACACCACGCTATTTCGTGAATTTTCGATAGTCACAAAAAATACAAAAAAACTCATGCTTATTAATAAAAATACAAAAAAAATAATAATAATCCCGCAAAACCTATCTAATTGCGACGTATACGCCACTAATTTTTTTTTTAAATGAATATTTGTTTATAAGGACTAGTTTGAGTACTTAATAGACACTTAGGACACACTAAAATCTTATTTGTTTATAAGGACACATTTTGCCTAACTTACCTACATTACCCTTTTGTACTCATCTTCGCTGTTGTTGTTTGAAACAGGAAAATAAAATTCCATTGCTTCACTTTGGAATTGGAACCTGGTCTATCTGAGTTTCCACCATATCTTTTCTAACTCCGACACCGCTGAATTCTCCGAAGAAGAGCCGCCGCAGATGATTTTTATGAATCGGACTATGAGAGATCTTCCGGCGACGAAGATGCCTCCGGTCGTCTTTCTCAAAATTGATATAAACCTATATCTGACCCGATTCCCTCCTCTTCTTCATTACTCCTATCCGTTGATGCCGTATTTTCCGAGGTATGCTCCCGATGTTTCTGTTTTCTCAAAGAAATGTGTGCTGAACTTTTGATTTTCTCTGAATTAGTGGTCACTACATCGCGGTGGTGAATGCATCGCGGTGGTCAATGCGGTGCCTCTGCATCGCGGTGTCACTTCATCGAGGTGGTCGTTGCATCGGGGTGGTCACCGAAAAGAAAAAAAAAAAAAAAACATCTTAGTGTCCAGAAAAAAAAAAAAAAAAAACATGTTCTAGCTTCCAGGCGAAAAAAAACAAAAAAAACAAAAAAAAAACAAAAAATAAAAATAAAAATCAACACGTTAGCATCTTGGATAACAAACAAAACAGCGTCTTTATTTGCCGCCGGTTTTTTTATTTTATTTTATTTTTATTAATTGAGGATAGATTGGTCTTTCTATTAATTTTGTGTCCTTATAATCAAATAAGATTTTTAGTGTCACCATTTGCTTTAATTAAGTTCAATATATGTCCTTTTGGACGCTTGTCCAAAAAAAAAAAAAAAAAAAAAAAACCCAAAAGCATACGGGTTCTAATTACTTTTTTTTTTTCCCCCTTTTTTCAAAGGAAAAAATAAAATTAATCACGTTAGGGAGATAAAATAAATGATTGTATTACCTACGTCCCACAAAAAGTATCCATAACGGAAAAATGAATTGTCCCATAAAAAGAATCCATTTAAATTTTCAATACATCATTAAATACATTTTTTCCAATCATACCTCTATTTTAACATTTAATTTTCCATAATCCTTTCATATTCCAAAACAAGTATTTATGATTAGTTAAGGATATATTTGTCTATTCATTTTTAAAATACAACACATTTTTGTGGGACAGAGGTAGTATATGATTATTACAAGGGTAGTAAGCGATATGCACTATGCAAACCTAATATATGGTGCAAGAGTAATTACATATAATTAGGGGGTTTTTTTTTCC
Organism: Gentiana macrophylla; assembly: GCA_026214975.1. NCBI lineage: Eukaryota > Viridiplantae > Streptophyta > Magnoliopsida > Gentianales > Gentianaceae > Gentiana > Gentiana macrophylla. The sequence goes on from CM047806.1 coordinate 90,265,166, forward strand.
ACATATCTTATAGGTTCTGAGTCAGAAATAATAATTTAGAGAGATACTTTTCACATATATACATATATTATTCTGATCGATTTTGAATAAAATAATTTTTATCTTTACCGAATATGAGTCAAGATTTTAGGTATTTTCCATGTTCAATATCAATTAAAAAACACAATTGATAATTCCTAGTAAAGTAATCAAAAAATTTATTCTATCCAGATTAAGGTCGGAATCGATTAACGAAAAAATAAAAAGTGTAATATTTAAAAAAAATTATGATGGGTTAAGATTTTTTTATTTTTTTTTATTTTTATTTTTTACAGACAGATACTACCTTCATCTCAAAATACAAAGCGTTTAGTTTTTTGAATTTGTCTCATAATATAAATCTATTTAGAATATCAATCAAACATTTATTACATTATCATTCTCTCACCCCTAATTTATTATAATTCACATATTTTACAACTATTACATTAATCAGTATTAAAAAATATTCTAGATTTTTATCATTAAAATTAATAACACTTAATCAGTTTTTAATTCGTATTCGTATGAAAAAATCTAAACGAATTTATATTTTGAAACGATCGTGGACTATTTCATGCCATGAATATTATGATAAAAACACGTTTTTCTTTAAAGAGGAAAGTGACATGATCCCAAAAAAAATTGTTAAATGACCCATAAATTCATTAAATACGGTGAATATGGCCATTTGATTGGGAAGCGGATCCCCGACGGTATTTCCGTCCAAATTTGATTCACTCTCTTCCCGTCCAAATTTTGGACGGATCCGTCCAAATTTGGACGAATCCGTCCAAATTTTGACGGAAATGATGCATAGCAAATTATACCACTGTATTTGTACCTTCGGGATCGGGGTCCCATTTGATTGTGCATCGATCATTCTTTGCTTTCTAAAAGTTTCAAGCTAAACGAAGCAGGACCAAGATACCAAAATTTAATGCATTATAGAATTTTAAATCGAGCATATATTTGAATGATTGGACAAAACTTTTGTCAAAAATTTGGGATTGATGTACCATAGAATTTAAAATTTTATTTTACTCTGTTAGAGATTATGGAAATAATTTTCTGTGTGTTTCTCATTACTACTAACCAGGAATATATACAAGGATTACAAGTTATTACAAGCAATAACAAATGCTACGATCAAGCTATGCTATCTTTTACCATAATTGAGAGAATATTCACTACTTAATTACATTCCAAAAATAGAAGATATTTTAGACAATGTAATATTCTAATACACCTCCGTAGTGGAGATGGGAGGTTGCCGAACGTTTATGCAGGATCGGATTTCCGGAAAGATAGACTGCACTGAGAAAATATAAGAAGCAGTCCACATGAAGCGCGGATATTTCATTTAGGTCGAGTTAGATCGATTTTTTTTGAGTCACATCAAAATTTGGACGGCTTCGTCAAAATGTATACTATCTCGTCCAAATGTGATATAATCCCATCAAAAAGAAAATGCAGGCTAAAAGGACGGACCGTCTAAATTAGGACGGATTCCGTCCAAATGTAAACGAACCCGTCAAATTCAGCGAGGAACATACAAGTGGACATTACATACAAGTAAATACAAGCGGACTTTACAGACATTGTTCAAATCTGACGGAAACATACATTTTGGACGGATTCGTCTCAATTTGGATGAAATCCGTCCCAATTTAAACGGGTCTTTCTTTTTGGATTGCATTTCTTTTTGGCGAGATTATATCACATTTGAGCGAGATAGTATCTGAGTTTGTGAAGCCGTCCAAATTTTAACGTGGGACTCAAAAAAAAATGTCAGATCTAACCTGACCTAAAATGAATCATGGGGTGCTACATTGACCTGATCTTATATTTTCTCGACTGCACTAACGTTGTCATAGTATACCAAGGTGGCTTGTGTAATAGGATAGTGTAGCTCCAAAAGTAAGTTGTGACGCCAGCAAGATTTAGAAATGACATTTGCCACCCCACAGTATATTTTTAAATCTAATATAATAATTCTCGTGAACATTTTGAGTTAAAGAGTTCAAATGTTTAAGTTCGACTTGCCAACTTTGATGAACTACTTGAGTTCGGTTAAATCATATTTAAGCAAGATTTTCGTGGAATGAGTGTCGAGCTGCTCGTGAGTGGCTTTACTTGTTTTACACCCCCACTTGACAACGTGGGTTGTTTTTATGAAGACCACGAAATTAAATAATCCCCAAGATAGACACAATAACCGGATGTCGATCGTCGAGTGTCTGGACATCCGCCCCAGTCGGCATCGGTATAGGAAATGAGTTTGGTCGTGGAAGAGGGGTAAATGTGAGAACGAAATCAAGAGTACCCTTAATATAGCGAATTGTGTAATATTCTAATACTCTCTTTTCTTCGTTTGTGTTTTCATCGTTCTACCACTTTACGGACTCTGACCAGTATTCTATGAATAAATGATCTTCTTTCACACACAAAAAAGAGTAATGCAAAATCACATTAATATTATCACACGAAAACACCACACTACTTACATGGCAATATGCTTAAAGCCCCCGGTATCCGGAACCTCCTGGTCCGACTAATCCGGAGTTCGGCCCGTGTTGTGCCTGCAAAGTCTGACTCTTACTCAGGGGTAAGACCTGGTCAATAGCTACTTCAACATGACGCTTCAGCGGAGAATCAAACCGGTAACCTCCCTGGGCATTCTCAAATCACTTTACTGCGTAGTAAATTACTTGGTTTATTATAGTATTATTTATTTGCTCACATTAATTAGCTGATGGGGAAAAGTTTTTAATATACTTTTATATATATATATATATATATATATATATATATATATATATATATATATATATATATATATATATATTTTTTTTTTTTTCCCCAACGATTTAAAAGCATACATTAATAAGAAGAACTTTAGGTGTTACAAAGCCATACCGGAGTACAACCATGCCAAAAGACCTACATCAGATTTGAAAGAAAAGCAAGATTGTGAGCCAACTTGTTGCTTTCTCTCCATAAACAAAATATGGCATGAGTCAAAGCAGGAAATCAACGATCTAATATCTTGTCTGCAGTAGCGAGAGAGTCAAAAGGGGGGTTGACCGGACTCGGCCTGAGTTGCTAAAGACAAGCTATCCGTGAAACATACTAACTTAGAAATTCCCAAAGCAAGACATCTCTTAATGCACCAACGCAAAGCTTGAGCCTCCGCTGCAAAGACGGAACTAGCCTCAGCTCTCGGGGATGCCCAAGCCTCCAAAACCGTACCATCCTCACGGAGAAGAACTGCACCGTAGCCAGCAGAGCAGGAATTAGGCTTCCAGGCTGCATCGACATAAACCCGAACCACATCAGAGGGTGGATCTGCACGCTGCAAGACAGGAGAGGAAGAAAAAATATTAGAGGTAGCCCTCTCCTCATAGTGTGCCTGCTCAAAGTCTAACCAAGCCTCTTTGGCTAAATTTGCAGTGTCCTCCGGGGACCAACACAAAGAATTAAACAGCCTATTACAACGAGCTTTCCAAATGTACCATAAGATAAAACAAGAAAAAATGATTCTGTCTTTCAACACCCCAGTGGGGTGCGTAGACGACAATATATTCCACCATTGAGTAATGGAAGCGCTTGGCATCAAAAAAACGCTCCATGAGATACCTGCAAGCTTCCAGACAATTTTAGCAAATTGACAAGAAATAAAAAGATGATCAAGAGATTCCGGATGCTCTCCACAAGCCGAACAAAGCCTAGTATCAAATCCAAATCGCCGATGTAGGGCCTCCATGGTAGGTGAACGCCTCTCACCGACAGGAGAAAAATTTAATTTTTGAAGGCGGCGATAACGCCCAAAGTCTCTTCCAGAATTTTTCATTTAAGCCGTCGTCACACATAGAACGACAACCGTGGGCTGTCAGACTCTGTTGGAGGCAAGCGTCATAAGCAGATTTCGTAACAAAATCTCCATGCTTAGAGAAAACACAAATTCTCCTATCCGGGGCGCCGCTTAGACTAATGGGTATTCTAGTAATTTGGTTAACATCTACTTGCCAAAAGGACTCTAATAATTTAGCCTTATCCCAGTCGTTATTACGTATGAAGTCACTCACAAAAGAATCCCTACTCAAGGTAGGAGCATGGGAGATTGGCAAAAAAGAGGGATTTTGGATTAGCTAAGGGTCCTCCCAAACCTTAATAGATTTACCATTACCAACTATAAAACAAGTATTATTTTTTAGGAAACATTGAGCTGGCATCAAACTCTTCCAGAAGAACGATGAAGAAGAAGGCACTTTACAATTGAAAATGGTTGATTTGAAAAAATACTTCCCTTTAAGCACTTTTGAAACCAAGAGGTTAGGGTTGCTATGGATCCTCCAGAGAGTCCGGGCCAGTGCAACAGTGTTAGCTATTTCCAGATTTTTAAAGCCAAGGCCACCCCTACCTTTTGGGAGACAAAGCGATTCCCACTTAACCCAATGATACCCTGAGAAATCTTTATTAGAGTTACCCCACCAGAAATTTGCCATAAGAGAATGGATTACGTTGATTACTCCTTTGGGTAGCTTAACAACCGACATGGTTAAATTGGGAATTGCAAAAGCGACGAGGATAGCAAAACCGCTTTGCCTCCACGACTAAGGGACTTAAACTTCCAACATTCAAGTTTACTTTTACAACGATCGATAAGGTAACTAAAAATTTGATTTTGGCCCTACCAACAACTAACGGGAGTCCCAAGTATTTTGAGTGATGAACCTCCGAGAGACCATTGAAGAAAGATAAAACACCATGTTTGATGCCCTGTTGTGTGTGTTTTTTTGCTAAAAAGACCGCAGACTTTACCAATATTGATGGCTTGCCCGAAACTTGCTCATATTTATTTAGAATGTTAGCTAGTTCCGCCCGCTGAGGAAGGATCCGCATACGAGAGAAGATCAATGAGTCATCCGCAAAGAATAAATGATTGATCGAGAGGCTTTGCCTAGCTATTCTTAGACCGGGACGCATCCGTTAGTATTTGCTTTATTTAACGGGTGACTTAGACTCTTGTGCAAGCGATGAAAAGATAAGGGAAAGAGGTCCCTTGCACGATACCCTACTTGGCTTGACATAGCCAACACGCTCTCCATTGATAATGAAAGAAAAAAGACTGTTGTGACACACTCTTTGATAAGGGACACCACTTTTCATTAAAACCAAGTTTCAAGAGGACATGAAGAGAAAGGGCCATTCAACTCTATCAAATACTTTAGAGATATCTAACTTTAAGGCCATATAGGATTCTTTACCTTTCCTTTTGTGCATCATATAGTGAATAGACTCGTGAGCTATGATATAACTGTCTAACATTTGGCGCCCCGGGACGAAGGCATTTTGGCTCTCACCGATACATAGAGGCAAGAAAAACTTAATACGATTAGCCAAAACCTTCGAGAGGATTTTATAAGCAACATTACAGAGACTTATGGGCCTAAAGTGTGCCGGTTCGGAGGGTGCGTGTTTTTAGGGATTAAGGCTATCTGGTGTGATTTAACTCCCTGGGAACTTGCCTCACGTAGAAAATTATTGATTGCCTCCAACATGTCGTTTTTAACAATATGAAAACAGTTTTTAAAGAAACTGGGGACATACCATCGGGCCGGAGGCGAGGGCGAGTGCATTTGGAAGATTGCCGTCTTGGTTCCAAGTCGCTAACTTCTTTCAAGATGCCAAAGACATTCATTTATGGGGTGACATATGCATCCATATCCTCGAAGTCCTGCAACAAGGAGTCATTAATGCCTGCAGAGGAAAAAAGCTTCTCATAAAAAGATTGAAACTCCGAGACGATTTCATTTGGGGAACAACACCAAGTGCGATCGGATGCATTTAAAATGCCGGAATGAATTGCCTCCTTTTTTACCGTTTACCATCGAATGAAAAAACTTGGTGTTTCTATCACCATCTCTGAGCCAACGCACACGAGATAGGCCTTTCCAATATTTTTCCTCTTCATTATAAGCTAGCGAGAGCTCCTTCTTCAACTCTTTGAGGCTCGCGGCATCATGTGAGGACTGTATACTCTCATTGATTTTAGTTTTAAGAGACTTAATTTTAATGGCGGAGCTTGGGACATTGACTCTTTTCCAAAAGTTAAGCTTCATACGAACTTCTTTAATTTTAGAAAGGATTTTGAAGAAAGGAGTACCCCTCACACGCACATCCCACCCTTGCTTAACCACATTAAAAAACCCCGGCTTGCTAACCCATCTCTCATCAAAATAAAAATATTTTTTAGTTGAAGGATTCCTGCCGACACAACAAATATCTAAGAGGCAATGGTCGGAGGAAGCCATGTCAATATGGGAAACTGACGCCTGCTGAAAGAGTTGAAGCCAACTAGCAGAAGCAAGGGCACGGTCTAGTCTTTCAAAAATAGGCTCTTCCCCCTCCCAACAGCGACTCCACGTCCAAAAGTGGCCAATAAAACCCAAGTCTATGAGTCCACTTGAGGATAGGAAGTGACTGAAGTCAGAAAAAGAAGAATCCAACCGAGGTCGGCCCCCAATTTTCTCCTCCATTTTACAAATATCATTGAAGTCCCCAGCTATAATAAAACAATCCCCCCAGAGAGACATACGCTCAAGCAAGAAGCTCCATTGACTTCTTCTCACGGAGGGGATTGGGCTAGCATAAATACCAATAAACCACCATAGAGAGTTTGGTTGCATACAGGCTTCGATAGTGCACGGAGTAGAGGTCACAGATATAATGTCAGCATCCTTTTTCCAAAATAGAGCCAGGCCCCCCGAGAGCCCTAAAGGGTCAACAGTATGTACATGATCAAAACCAAATTTCTTACATAGTTTGGATATTAACTTGGAGTGATTTTTCGTTTCGGAAATGAAGAAAACTTGCGGGAGTGGAGCTACACATCTCACCGGCTGGGATATTGTCAAGGAGCTCCCCACCCTTGACAATTCCACACCATGATCCTCGTTGTGGAGGCGGGAGCCACCGGGCTAGATGCCTCCACCCCATCGCGAGTTGCATTAGAGCTTTTAACATTACAAATTTTCAACTTCTTGAGAAAGGGCTCGAGATAGATCAAAGGCCCTGCCTTTACTACTATCGGTTTGATCTGATCGACCACCATACTCTCTTTCATCGGGACCAATAGCATGCGTGTAGGAGACATATGGAGCATCTCTTAGAATAATTTTACGCTACGCTATCATCAAGAAGAGAACGGTCAGGTGTGAGTCGGACTCACCAATGTATACGTTACATCTTCAATGGTAATACCTGAGTTTTGGGCAGGAAAGTGCGTATCAGGATCTTCTGAATACCTTTCAATCGCAAGAGCATCCAAACTTGGAGGGGACAGCTCTTCTTCAACAATCATGATACTGGGCTCACCTTGGGAAAGTGAAGATTCCCCGTAGCAAAAGACTTTGCTTTTCCCCTTGTCCACTTGCTCCTCACTTTGTTTCGAATCTTGGCCTTCACTAGCCCTTGTTGGATTCAATCTGATATTAGCATTAGACTCAGCCTCCGACAATCGTTCCCTCAGGGGTTGATTATTATCAGCATCATCATTCTCAGGAGATGATTAAGCTGAGCGGGGGTTTCTCACAGCGGCGTTTGGGATTTACAGGATGAGGGGTATTCGATTCCATCGATTTAATAGGGATGTCATGGAGACCAGGCCCGAATGTTTCCTCTCTGTAAATTCCCGCATTTTGGTCGATTACCTTAGCATAGGAACAAGAGGATTTATGCCCAATAATACCACAATAAGCACAGTATAGAGAGACATGCTCATATTTAAAGCTAACCCATTTTTCAATCCCATCTTGACTCACCAACATGCCTTGCATGAGGGGTTGTGAAGTGTCAATTTCAACAAGGCATCTCACAAACTTACCATACTTGCTTCCACCGAAGACCACCTGCTTCTTCAAGCGGTGCCAAAGTCGCCGCATATTTCTTCCCACTGCTTCGATACCCCACTACAGCATCGGTCCCAAATTTGAACCCAAACCGGAGCAAGGTTGAATGCTCCCTCTTCGTTCTCTATGCCTGGTCTCCACTTCTTAATAATCATCAAGTGAGAGTCGTGGTACCAAGGGCATCCCATGAGGACTCTGTCAGCATCTAATTCCAAGTCGAACTGGATTTGATACAAGTTGGTGCTGAGACCGATGATAGCATACCCCTGTCTGCATTTCCAGATGGTTGAGAGGGTACCCAAAAGAGCACCATAGCCTACATTCTTCTCTGAGATTATTCTGACCACCAGGCTTCGCTTGCACTCTTCTTTAGACTTGGCCGTCGCACTTGCCGGAAGAACGACTTTCATCTGTTTAATTGCAGGCGCTGAGCCAGCCTTCGAGTCCCTGATCGGTGTTTCACTTATAATCAAAAGAGCAGCGGGTAGAGACAATCCAAGAGCCGATTGGCACAAAGATAGAAAGGAGAAGGATGGAGATTGATGCGCGATTGGAAGAAAGCGATCGAAATCCGGCAAGAAAACCGGTGAAGAAACCTACAAAGTAGGACTAGAAGGATCGAGAATCTCTTTCTCACTCTAACTTTCTCATTCTTCAAAGTGAACTCCTCATGGAGAGGTTTAAGTACCTATATATATATATATATATATATATATATATATATATATATATCTACCTACTTATTAATTGAATGAGCATATAGGAAGCACAAGAAGCCACGTCCCTCTTCTTCACAATTTGAGAAATGCTCCACAAATGCCACGTGTCATTACAGATTTTTTTTTTTTTTTTTTTTTTTTTTTTTGTTTCCCCTTTCTTATTTCATATTAGATACTTTATATATCAATATTATATATCAATAAAATGAAAATATAGAAGATAGAGTCAAAATCTATGCTGCACAGACACATACACAGATATATGCGCTTAGCACAGATTATAGCATTATATCTGGTTATTTCTAAAATTTAAATACACAACACGTCGCCGACACGTTATATATCAGCAATGGCACGGTTATTCCAAAAAATTAAATTCACTAAAATAATATTATTTAAAATTTTAATATCCGTTAAGTTTCTTAATGGATATTAAACTTCTTGAATTCATAAACAAATATAAATATAGAGATGTCTCTTAAAATGTTAAGTTATTTCCAAAAAGTTTGGGTTTAAGAGTGTCGGGGTGTGTTAAATGCAGTAATTATGCGTGTCGACGATTGTGTGTTTAAAGCGTGTAACATATTTAAATTTTATATAATATTAATTAAACCACCCGACACATATCGAACACTGTGTTGACGTGTGTTGTATCGTGTCTTAAGACGAATATGACATAGTTGTGTATACATATTGTCAAAATGTTTTCCTTCTATTATTATTATTATCCAAAACAAATATCACTCCCAAAAAAAAAGGACGGGAGTTGGTTTTCTTTACCTACCGGTGGTTGAACCCCTTTCTACTCCTTCCCATCACTCCTCTGCCCCTTCCATGGCCGAGATGTTCTGCAGGTGCTAAGATGGATGATTTCGTGACTAGATACACGAATTACTCACGTGTATGGCTGAGGCTCATTCCCGACGGTGCTGAGGTGGAGGTGGAATCGAGTATTTTGCCAGACCTTCACAGAAGTTGGCGAGGAATGACAGATTCCTGTAGATTTGGTAAGCCCTGCTGTTTGATATGAAGAAGATTGGTAATTCGTCCTGCAGGTTGCCTTTGTTGGTTCAACTTGCGGTTCAATTTGGATAGATCTCTTCGATTATCACTGAACTCTTTAATGGAGCCACGAGTCGTGTATAAGTACCGTCTTGGTCGCAAAATCGGCAGCGGTTCTTTCGGAGAGATCTATCATGGTTTGTACTTCAATTATTATTTTCCTTTTTGTTTTGCGTTTCTTTTGGATTTTTATTTTGGTTGATTATTGTGCTTTGGTTCGTGAACAAAAGCTTTCCTCTTTGAATTTGCAGGGACCAACATACAGACTAATGAAGAAGTGGCAATTAAGCTTGTAAGTGAGCAATAGTTTTATTTGGATTTTTTTTTTTTTTTTTTTTTTTGGATTGATAAGGAGGTGACTTGAAATTTAGCCATTTAGGCCTATCAAATTAAGGCATTTATGATTCGGGAATTTTTTTTAGGGCATTGAACTTTCGGTTGTTTTGCTGGCGATGTTGTTTATGGATGGAGTGTGCTAAATTATTCATTGAATTCGATTAGCATTTGAACTGTACATGTGCTGAACTATTGTGCCAGTATAAATAATAATGTCTACATGTGGGATTGAAGGAAAGACTTAATTGCTTGATTTACGTACTTATATTTTGCCATTTTAGGTTTATGGGTTGATGGAGCATGATATCTGATGTTCAAAATTGTGACTTAACACTTTTTGAAGATTGATACTGATTGACCAACACTTTTTCCAAAAAGCAAAATCTTGATATTCGATTAATTTCTGTTGCAACCGTCCTACATACGATTATCTTAGGGTATCTGTTGTCATCTTATTGGTGCTTGGAGATACTTTGAAGTGAAATTCGTGTCCTCCATGACGTGCAGCTGGTGGGGTTGGGACTGTTTGTTCCATGTACTTTAGGTGTTGAGTAAAAAATGTTACTCTAGGTACCGCATCTGTAGACAAAGAACATATGGTGATGTATGATATAGTTGACAACATTGTAGTCACCCCCATACCCTATTTTGTATGTTATCTGTATGTGTGTGTGACTACGAATCATGTGGTTGGCTACTGCCTTGAAAGTGGGTGGAGTTTCTTTCTGTAAGAATGCTTCTTTAGTTATATTTTTATTTAGGTGGCATATAAAATTTATTTTGTTGCATTAAAAGGTTTATAAGCTTTTCAAGCTTTCTCAATATGGAGGGCATTCATCTCTGGTAATTGTTGATTATTTATGAGATGAGTGGCTAACAATGCTTTATGGGTGGAAGGAAGAAAAAGCGCATACTTTTCAAGTCTTTGGCCGAGGAATTTCACTTTTACCTCTGCCTTTACTATGGATTATAGATTGGCGTTTTGTCCTTCCTTACACCATGAAACAGGATTAGCAAAGCAAGTTTCACATTTACAGGGGCAAAGATCCGATAAAGCCTCCAGTTTCTTAACAAAGGTTTGTGTGAAACTGTCTATCAATTGTTGTTCAGGTAACATCTCATTCATTCGTTCTCCTTTTCTCATTGATTCGCACTGAACTGAGGACCATCCATTCACTTCACCAGTATAATGTAATGTTGCATGTTGTCATTTGGTTGATTGTTGGCACAAACATCACTTGAGTTTGAAGTTCTTATAAGTTTTTGTGGTGTTTATGTGAAATTTAGCCGAAGACACCATATTGTTGGTTATCGGCTGATTCATATCAGGTATGTATAAGAAATATTTTTTATAGCGCTTTTATTTAATGTTTTTGTGGATTATATTGTTGCTGTTTTTTAAGTCGTAGAGGAGGAATGCTGGTTTTCTTGTTGCGGGATTAGCTAGCTTCTAATGTTGTGGTTTAGCATCAAATTTTAGCAGTTTCTTTGTTTGAAATTTGTTTTCGATAATTATAATTAAGGACTACTTCACTAACATTTACAGTAGATTTTGCCTCATTCTTTGTGTTTTTAGTTGTGCATTAGATCTATATTGATGATATTTATGTGTTCTACGTTTTTACATTTGGTTCTTTGTGTTTATTGTATAAAGGCCCATATTCTTCTTGGCATATATTCCATTTTCCCAAATTAAAAGATTTTGTTTGGGTTTTGTGAACTTCTCCTCAGATTACTGAAAGCTTGTGCTCATATACTGAAAGCTTGTCAAGTGCTGCCTTGCGTTTAAGTGGCTAGCAGAGGTTTCCTCAATGATTTTTATAGGAAATCATTGGTTCTATCCTAAAAAGTTTAGTTCTTTGGTGGGTTTTACTGTTCTTACTCTTTATGGTTCCTTGCATTTAAGTTCTCAACAAGAGGTTGTGAATTGGTCTTGTGGAAATTGGAAGCAGGTTGTGAGGTTCTTAATGAGAGATTATTTGCTTCATGAGAGATTTATTGTTTTGCTTCATGAGAGATTTAATTAGTTGCTTCATGAACTGCAGAAAAAAAACAGTAACCAAAAACGTTAATTGTACTTTCGTATTGCTATTGCCGAAGAATGACAAAACTACATTTCATAGTTGTGGTAGGAAGGGATATTAGACATGATGCGTGCTTTATGTTTGTCTTTTAGAGTTATTAGTCTCTATTTCATGTTAACAAAAAAATTATGGTACTAGGGTGCCCTGTGTTTAGTTGATAACAATATGTCAATGATTATGGAAAATATGTTTCAAAAGTAGTTATAATGTTTCCGAGATGATATGTTTCTTGTTCTCAATTCTTTGATGCCTCTTCTTCTTTGTAGGGGAACATTAACTGTACTTTCTTATTGATTTGCTAAAAATGACAAAACTGCGTTTCATAGTTGTGGTAGGAAGGGATATAAGACATGATATGTGCTTTATGTTTGTCTTTTGGAGTTATTAGTCTCTATTTCATGTTAACAAAAAAATATGGTACTACGGTGACCTATGTTTATTTGATAAAAATATGTTAATGATTCTAGAAAATATGTTTCAAAAATAGTTATAACGTTTCCTTTCTGCAATGATTCTGCAGTGTTAATGACATGTTCTTGTGATTGTCTTATTTGTATATGTAAATTGCAGTTTCAGAGATGATATGTTTCTTGTTCTGAATTCTGGGATGCCTCTTCTGCTTTGTAGGGTTACTTGGAAGCTGTTCTCCTTTCAACATAATTGGCTTGGTAAATTATATTTCTTAAGCTAGACCTATTTTAATGCTTTACATTGAACTTATAACCTATTGTATTTTGTTCCATTTTTTTAGCACCAACATGGCTTATTAATAAAGGTTACTTGGCACCGGTACAATGGACATGCTCATGAAATTGGACAGTTAATTCAAGAAGAGGCATACAAATCAACTGATATTCTTCTTCCAGCACATGACCACAAGTTGCTACTGACATTGTTCCAATCAAGGATGTTTCAACATCGATGGAAACGGTATGTGGCACATGTGTTTCTGCACTTATTTGGAGTTTAAAATGGAAAATCTAAACTGTTGGTTCATATTCTCTCTACAGATTAAGACTGCTTGGTGCAGCAACCATTCATCTAATACCAGCACAAGACAAGCTCTGGTATGTTGTTTATGACAAATGCAAGAAAACAGTCAATGTTCCAGTAGGCTGGAATGTCCCCTGTATCTATTGCGGCCAAGAAATGGATGTTGAACCTCGGTAACTTATAAAGCAAATTGTTTGTGCAATAATCATAAACAAGAAAGTAAAGAAAATTTGTTAATATTGTTGCACTTACACTTTCCGCAGGTGCCATCTAAATGTTTTCTTAAATGATGAATCTGGCACACTCTCTGCCACGCTTTTCTCATTAACTGCAGAAGATCTTGTAAGTTTACTGCTACTAAGCTTATGGAGGCTAATGAGAAGGTACTTAAAGTTTGAAAGAAATGTTTTTTTTATTTATAGATGCACTTAAATATGATATAGAATTGAAAAGAGCCCTAGACCTTTTCTATTTGTACATGCAGAATGAAAAACCTCTTAATTTTTTTTGCTTGATTAGTTGAGAAATGTTTTCCGGTCAAAAATGGAGATGAGAAATGGTGCTGATTAGTTAATAAATCTTAGCATGATATTAGCTATATCATTCTTCAGGAGGTACTTTCAATTTATATTACTAACACGTGTACTTAGTTATGATGTAGAGCTCAAACAAACCCTGAAATTTGGTTTCCCTGTGAATGAAAAAACAAAAGAAACTAAGTTTTCCCTTTCATTCATCAAGAAATACTTGTCAAACAAAAAATGAAAATGAAAAAGATCACAAACAAGGAATTTTAGGTGGTAAGGTATTTAAAGTTTTTATGACATTTTTTCCCACACTATGTTTTAACATTCTTTAATGTGTTCTCCTGGTTATTTTTAAGTACAGTGTATATATTTTTTGTTCAGTGTTTATTTTCCCCATCTATGAAGAGTGTTGTGTTTGCTTTTTGCCATTGATTGTATGTATGGTCATTATCTTTAATTAAAACCTCAGAAACTTCCACCTCCTTCCCCTGAGACTGTTACAACAAATGCTGGAACTGAAAGTCCATTCAAAAAGCTTAAGAACAAAGACAGTCAGGAACATATTGAACACTGAAAGCTGATGCTTGTTTTGAAGCCATGCCTAGAAAGTAGAAACCCATATCTTATCTGGTTAAGGTTTAGTTGTCATAATGCCTTAAAATATTTACATATTATCACCATTAATTGTGCATCCATTGACAGTTAATGGTTTTGGATAATATGTAAATTTCCTGTTTTATGAAGTAAAAAAGTATCGGTGATTGTTTTGCTTAAGTTTTTGCATCAATGACTGTTACCGATGATGTACTATTTTGTTGGGTTTGTAACTTATTATGGGCACCATCATCTTTTTAATAAACGCATAACTTTTTATTGTAATATTTGTGTTTTTCCGGTATGTATGCCTTAGTCTTGTATGCTTTCGGCATTCATTCAATATTGTCAAACATATTTCATGTATGTAATATTTACATACTCAAAGACTCAATATTAATTGTACATGCACTTGAAAATAATATATAACTCAGATTCCTTGGAACGGGCATACCGTGCCTTGCACGGCATACCATACTACTAGTTACTCCTAGTAAGAGCAAAAAAAGGAGCCCCCACAATGGGCCACGTTAGCTTTTGTGGAAAATGTGGCCAAATTTGTGTGCTTCACACGTGGCGTTTTCCATTTTCCTTTTTTTTTTTTTTTTTTTCCCTCTTAGTCTTAGTAATAGTAATAGGGCAAGAAATGGTGTCTTCAATACACCGATCTATGTTGTATAGACATGAATACGGACATGGTGATACCGGTAATTGCAAAATTTAAAAACACACCACGTCACCGAAATGTTAAATCAACTTTGTGAGTATGTAAAATAGATATTCGACCTTTATATAGTGTCACAAAAAATGTTGTTGGCCTTCAAAAAATTTCGCCGGCTCAAAATTATTGTTTACCAAAGAAAAAAATATATATTTGATAAGAACACGGTGTTGGAACGGATATCGTGTATTAAAGTGAACATGACACGACGGTATATATATATAGTCAAAATGATTTTTCGCTTTCCCATTCTTCCGTTTTAGTGTATATAGTGTACGTATCGAGAAATGGTGTCCTTAATATACCGATCTATGTTGCGTAGACACGAATACGGACACGTCGTGGCACGACACGACACGGCCACGGCGATACGACTAACTGTAAAATAAAAAAAACACGGTGCACCACCGATACGTTAGATAAACTCTATGCGTATGTAGAATATATATTCGATCTTTATAACAGTGCCAAAAGATTTTGTGTTCAATCTTCAAAAAAATTATAAATTGAAAAAAAGGGTGTTCATTAAAAAAAAAACCATATCAAATTGATATATAAGATTTTCGCTTATTTGGGGTTATTACAGTTGTTTAATATTGTGGCTATTATTACCCAAAACAAACATATCCCAAAAAAAAAAACAGGACTCGTTTTTTTTTTTTCTCCGGCAGTTGGGTTCACGACTCTTCACGGCGTCACTCCTTTGTCCCTTCCATGGTGAGTTGATCTTCTACAGCGGAAAGATGCAAGATTTCGTGGTTGGATACACGACTACTCATGTGTGCGGCTCAAATTAAATCTCGGTTGGGCTTAGGTGGGAGTGTAATCGAGTGTTTTGCCAAACCCTTGGAAAAGTTGGCGAGGAATGATGAGATTGTAGTGAAGTGTGCATGCATGCTAACGATCTTCAAGAAAATTGGGGATTTCCGTGCAGGTTAGGTTTTTAAAGTGAGCGATGTATTTTTTTGGGGTTTCTTTTGCGGGACCGTGACTAATTGCCCTTTAAATAGGACCATCACTCTTTCAGTTCTCTCGCTACTACTTTGCTTTTGAATCGGTTTTGCAAGTAAAAGACACCGACTTTCTAGGTAATTCAGTCAACAAACCTCGTCTGTTATGTTTGGGAGAATTTAGTTCTAAATTAAGCATAATCTTTGCGTTTATTTCCTTAAGCCCGACATGCATGTTGTGTTGCGATCTGGTTTCATTTTTGTTGTTGTATAATATTTGTGGTTTTCCCCTTGATTGACATTCATGGTATGGTCCAATCTGATTTCGGTGCTGTAGTTGCATAATAGATGTTTTAATTGTGATCAAAGTGGTTTGCTGCTTTGGCTTTTTTGGGCCCTGTGAATGGAATGATTAGGTTTTCCATACAACTTCAGTCCTTTTTTAGACATACAAACTGGTTGCATGTTGTTTCCCTATTTCCTAACTGGTATCAGTCTGGTTGAATTACAAAGACCTGCACTTCTTTCCCGACATAGGTATGGTTGGTTGGCTCCTTTGATATTTGAGTTGTGTTTCTTAGCAATAGACTATGGCTCACATTATGCAGTGAATAGCTTATACATGTTGATTGCATGATGTTGAGCCTTTCTTTTAATGAGGTTTGGTACATGGATAGGTTCTAAGTGTTACATGCTGATAGAGCTAAACCATAGTGTTGCTAATACTGGAGTCAAATGTCCATGGTATGACTGTTTCTTGATGGATTAACCATCACTCCTTACTGTTTCAGCGCTGTGGTTGCATAATGGTGGTTCTAATTGTGATAAGAGTGGTTTGGAATAATCCACCACTTCGACATATAAGTTTCCAAGTAGGGTGTTCTGTTCTGCTGCTTAGGTTCTGGTTTAACCTGTAGGTATGGTTGGTTGGTTCCTTTGATATTTGGCTTGTGTTTGTTAGCAATAGACTATAGCTCACATTATGCGGTGAACAGCTTATATATGTTGATTGCATAATGTTGAGACTTTCTTTTAATGAGGTTTGGTACATGGATAGGTTCTAAGTGTTACATGCTGATATAGCTAAACCATAGTATTGCTAATACTGGAGTCAAATGTCCATGCTATGACTGTTTCTTGATGGAATAACCATCACTCCTTACTGTTTCAGCGCTGTGGTTGCGTAATGGCTGTTCTAATTGTGATAAGAGTGGTTTGGAATAATCCACCACTTCGACATATAGGTTTCCAAGTAGGATGTTCTGTGCTGCTGCTTAGGTTCTGGTTTAACCTGTCGTTTGTATACCGCGCTTTATTTGTTTGACAATGCAACTGTTGATGGTTCTGCCTACATGTTAATGTGATGTTGTGTGGTCTTTTCAAATGAGCTTTCCTTGTAAACAGAATTTTATAAGTGTTGTGTCGCTAATAACCTGTAGCTAACTGGTTGCTTAAGGTTTCCTGTTCCCCTGTGATTGGAGAGGCTCTGAGTAGTACTAAAACATATTCTGCACTTTTAGCTTTTTCCCTTGGCCTTTAGCCTACGGCCTGCTTTTGTAGATTCATATACATGTACTAACGTCTTCTTCAAGTCTTACATGCATGTTTTAACATGTTTTTGCTAGCTTCTTAAAAGGCTACGGTTTTGTGGTCAAGCCTTGCATTCTTCTTCCTATAGTTTGTGGCCATTTTCTTAATACCCTGTAACTTATATGCTTGTACCTTGTTTTCCGCTTTGTGTTTGTAGGTTTGTTCCCTGTTTGTGGCGCTGCCTATGTGTTTATATCATGGTCTTTATTTCTTTTGACAAAAAACTCATATCAGTGTTGGTTTTTAACTGTTTCTTCCTATGTTTTCCAGTATGTGTGCACCCTTCTGAGCCTTTGCTTACAAGATGCCACCTACGCCTTTGTACATTGTTTCTGACTTCTTGTGTTGTGGTTCGTTTGCACCTGCAGGAATATTGCAAGGCAGGACAGTGGACTCTGTACGTTAAACCTGCTGATCATGTCTGCTTCACAGGTAATGTGTTGTTGTATTGGCCTTTTACCTTAGTAACTGTGATACAAGCCTGCTTCCTTTGTTAAAGATTGTTAGCTGCCTGTTCCTTGTTCCTACGTTGTTTGTCCGTTGTAGGGTTGTTACTCGGTCAGGCTACATAACTTGAACACAAATATATAAAGCATACAATAGTTGTTGCATGGGTAAAGTCGGGTCTTTGTTCCAGTCCTTGTTAGGTGAAAAGAATATGTCCTCTTCTAAGGCATATAGGCATGGTGCAATCCTTAGATGGAAGGCTAAAAAGCGCAAACAAAAAATATGCTTTAGCCTTTCAAGCATGGTTGCTAACAAAAAAACACTACCCGGTCAGTTGACCAGAGAAAATGTTTGTAGCCTTGCTTGTGCTCGTGAATCCAGTATTCCCAAGGCTAATACAACCGAAGCCCAGGACTTAAATGATTCAGAATCAGGCCTTGGTTTGTTCGCTCCATTGAATAGAGCCATTACTTTAGAATCTTCCACCTTAGCACACCATTTGCCCAACTGTGTTGGGACTTCTTCGAACCAACAATTGCCTGTCCATATAGGCAATGGCTCGCCTGGCCGTCATTATTCACCCTCGGTATCTTTCGCTTCTTGTGATACAACCATTGAAAGGGCAAGAAAAGTGACAAAATGGAAAGAAAAACGTTCTAATCAAACCCCAATAGCTTCAAGTCCGATAAACCAACACGTTTGTACAGCAGCTCCAGCTCCCCTAACTACTTCAACAAATAATAAATGCAGCAACTTACTTACGGTAATTGCAGAGAAAAGCGACGTGTTAGAACCAGGCCCTAATTGTCCTTATTGTTGTGCCAAAAAGTTTGCTCATGAAACTAAAAATTTTCTTTGCTCATTTGGTGATGTGGTTTTAGCAAGTACTAGGTTGCCTTCCATTCTTGTGGATCTTATTACAGCACAAAATGCTGAAGCTATAGATTTCAAGGCTTCTATTCGAACATATAATAATCATTTCGCATTCACATCTTTAGGAGCTACATATGATAAGGAACTAGCTAAACGAAATAAAGGGGTATACACTTTTAGGGTGCAAGGGCAAGTATACCATTTCATAAATGATCTACTTAGAACTGATGATCAGTGCGCTAACCTACAATTCTACTTTCATGATACCCAATATGAAAAAGCAAACCGTCTAGAGCGCTGTCCGCGGCTGTTTGAGATGACTGTGGACAAGATCTTAACCGTGCTTAGTGAGAACCCGTATGCTCGTTTTTTTAGAGACTTGAGCGTCACTCCAAATATTGAGGAATTAGATATTGTGTTGTTTTGTAACCCAACTATTGATCAAAGAGTTTATAACAAGCCCACAGTGCCACAAGTTGCTGGTATACTAAGTAATTGTTTAGAAAACCAACAAAGAAACATAAAGGTCTACGCACATAGTGGCCAACCACATTCTATCCAATATTATTATGGGTGTTATGACCCTCTCCAATACCCTCTTATGTTTCCTTACGGCCAACTTGGGTGGCACCAAGGCATAAGTAAGCAAGGTGTTAAGGAAAAAAGTAGGAAAAGGAAGAGAATGGATGAAAATTGTTTCCTTATTCAACCAAATAATGCTGAATCTGCTTCTGATTTATTACAGAAAGAAGATGATACATTAAACGCATTGTCAGATGATCCAGCATACGTCTCTATAAGAGAGTATTATTGCTATAAGTTTCAAATTAGAGAAAATGATGCGTCTTATTTATTGCACTTTGGTAGATTGTTTCAGCAGTATGCCGTGGATATGTTCGTTAAATTAGAAACGCAGAGGTTAGATTATTTTAGGTTGCAACAAAAGAATATTAGGCAAGAATTTATGCAAGGCATTGTTGATGCTATTGATAGTGGTTAGCATACATATTGTTCTGTTCCCGTCCACTTGTATGGCCATCACCAGAGTTTTCCATGTTGAGTTTACGTGTCGTCCTGCACCTACTGCAGGTACACTGAAAATGAAAATGCAATTACACAGCTGGTTCACTCTAAGGCTTACAAGAATGTCGATTTCTTGATTCCGCCGCTGCTTGATGCTACTCAGATTGTCGGTGTAGGGGATGTGATTTCTTCAATTGAAGTAGTAAGCACCGTTTAGCTTCTGTTATGCAGCTTCTCAAGTAACATTTATTGTTATTAATTTTGACACTTGTTCTACACAGCTTAAGACTGCTTGGATTTCTGCGAGGATTGAGTTAATGCCAGCACACGAATCATTGTGGTACAGTGTTTGTAGTGGTTGCAATAAATCGATCACAGCAGTGGTTGGTGAGCTTCTTTATTGCAATTCCTGCTGTGAAGAGAAAGAAGTTGTGCCACGGTAAGGGCATAAAATTGCTCTTCCTGTTATACGCTCACATATTTAGTAATTAGATTGACACTACTAACGAGGTTCTTTCCACTACTATAAAGCTGCCACATGGAGGTTTTCTTAACTGACGATACTGGGACCCTTGGTGCTACATTATTCTCACCAGATGCTGAGAGGATGACTACTTTTACCGCAGTCCAAGTCAAAGCAGCACAAGATGAGGTACTTATATGACAATAAACATTTATCCTTATGCATAAAAAAACTAAACTTGTTTTCTGGTTCTCTTAAACTTGTTTACCTACTGTGTTTCTTTCACCTGCACCTGAATATTAAACCTTGCAGTTAACCATGAATATTCCAAATGTTTAACTGATCCCTTTGGTGTTTAGGGAAGGGGAAAAATAGCTCTGTTATGTCAGCCTTTGTTTGTTTGCAGGGTGCTCCATTGACCCAGAAAATTGAAGCCCTCTTGTATAGGAAACAAGTCTTTTGCTTTGTCAAGTACTTTGACACTGAATTCCGTGGCAATGCCGTGAGGAAATATCCCATAATAAAGCTTTACACTCAAGAGGAAGTTATTAAAGCAAGGCAAATTGCAGCTGGTGAGTTCACTGAGGTTGGTGCACTCACCGAGCACAGTCTTTGTCCCTCAATTGGTTTGGTTCAAGTGTTGGAGCTACCTCAGTGATAATCGGCTTTTCAGCCCGACTGCCAAAGAAATTCTCCAAGAAATTGAGGCTGAATCTGCTCAGTCAGCAGTTCTTGATGTCCAACTTCCAGCTGCAAAGAGGACTTTGCTGTTCGGTGACAATTCAGCCAAAGAAATTCGTGATAATCTGGCCAGTGTACCTATGCCACAGATCAAGAAGGTGTTCTTTGCAATTCTATTGGTGAGAGCCGAGTAAAGAAAAGCAAGAATAAGGGAAAAGACAAGGCTTTCTAGCTCAAACCGTATTATCTATGCCTATAGTTAATGTTGTTTTGTATCATGTTTTGCTTAATAGCCCAGGTGGTATATTACAGCCATTAGTACTTGCATCGTACAGTTCATAATGGTTTAGTAATATACACACCTTAGGGCCTGCACGGTGAAAAAACTTGACTGTCTTGTTCTCGAACCCTGAACACCCTTGTGGTGTTTTGTACCCCTACAAACTATGCCATATCATAGATATGGTCATCTTCATGTCGTTTAATCTACGTAACTATGTATGTAGTATTGTATGATACTTTTCGTCGCTTTTCCCTTTCGAATTAGCCTTGTCTTTTTATCCATCTGTTAAACAATCCGCATTCTGTACTGGGCATGCCGTGCTTTGCACGGTGAATAGTATCACTAGTATATACATACTATGGGCCGTTAATGATGTGCAATGCATGGCATGTCCAGAGGTAAAAATATTGTGGAACAAATCATATAAAATAAAATTTTATTAGATTAAAGCATAAATAGTGATGAAAGAAGCAATAGTAACAAAGAAATTGTGGGAGATACTACTAATGTAAGGAAAGACGTGGGAAAACATTTGTTACAGAAAAATTCAATCAAGCATAATCTTATTGGAGCCTCAATCTACCAACAGAGGTCATTCCAACATAATCTAACATAATCAACATGCCTTCAAAAGTATAAAGTGTTATACCCGTAGTATCGTATGCGAAATAAAATAAACAACCAGAAAGAAGAACATTTTTTTATAATCTGAAAGAAAATTACAAGTACATTAATGAAAAATGAAATTACAAAACAGAAAGGATATCTCTAAAAGACTGAGGCGAGATGAACTCTGTCCTTAAAACAAATTTGCTCCGGCATGTACCCACGGATTATGCAATTGTCTCACAGGATTACTCGGTTTACCTGTTCAAGAGAGAGGTACTTCAACTCCTGAACAACCGAGCTCGCGATTACTTGGAAAAAAAAATTTCAACTATTTATGCAGGAATATTAGTATTTGTGTTGTAGTTCTTTTTTTTTTCCATTGCAGTAGAGGACCTTTATATAGGGAGCATGAGAAGAAACTAAATTGAAGGCCATCAGGTGAAAGAACTCCACTAACACCTTTAATTCCATCAGTTGAAGATCACTTTAACTCCGTCAGTTTCAAGTAATAAACAAGTCCACTAACTTGTGTAGTTATGTATCATTTGCAGATGAAAGGACTTAGCCTTTGAGTCGAACCGAATCGAATCAGACTTCTGACTATGAAGGGAACTCAGCTCGAATCTGCTCATCATCAGAATGTGGAATAATTATTTGACAAGTCCAATGTAACTTTGTCCAAAAAATTAGTATTGAATCAGGCCCACGAAGGCCCAATTCCCCAAGCCCAAGGTCAACGGTCAACGGGCAACGGGCTCGGGCACGGGCACGGGCATGCGGCGGAGGGGAATTTCAGCAGAACATCGTCTAACTAAAATCATTCTGAACTCTCTCTCTTTCCTTGGAGCTTATACCCTTTAACTAACTTTCGCACTTAAATATTGAGAAAAGATTAGCAACCTTTTCAATGTGGGATTAAGGAAATTGAACTCTTCAACTTCCAAGTTTCAACACTTCAACTTCTTCAACTAGCCAACTTCAAGCCTTAGTTTCTCATTCACCCGATATCCGAATTGAATGATTCAAGACATGTCTTCATCTACGTCACACGTAGATTTCAAAGTCATCATAAACTCTTGATAAATCGTACAAGAGTCTAATCGAAACTGGCTCTCAAAGTGGTTGTAAAAAATGACTAAAAAAATCATTTTAAAATGATTAAAAATCATTTTCTCTTTCCCTCTATTTTTCTCCAACAATCCCCCACATTAATGGAAATTAATGCAAATGCAGACCCTTAAGAGATTTCTGACAGAAAAATTGTTATGAAATTGATGGAGATAACTTCAGATGCAAGAATTAGAAACAGATGCAATCAAACGTAAATAATCAAAGGAGATAATGAAAACAAGAAGAACATGATTTAACGTGGAAAACCCCTCTCAAAGTGAGAGAGATAAAAAACCACGAGGCGTAAAAAAGATCTTTATTATTATGCTTTGAGTTCTGATTTCACACACGAGACAATGCAACAACAAGCTGTATTTATAGGCACAAATCCCTAAACCACAGCCGCAAGGAATCTTTGGTGATACGCCATAAATACCCCTACATGTGTCCTCCTTTTAATGACACTATATAGTCATCACATAACGTAATTAGCGAGACGTGGGACCTGCTTTGTATTCCAAGACTCATCGACTTCACTCTGCTTGTGAAGCTTGATGAGACTCCACCCTACTGATGCACAAAATTGAATACACTTCTCAGCTGTCCATCACACAGCTGAGTCTTCAGATTGGTTCCACCAATGTAGAGTTTAAGTCACTTTCTTGACAAATCTCCACCTTGACCGCAACTCTCACGAGTCAAGCAGTTGCATAACCGGATGTACTTGTACGGATGCATTCGTCCATGCCGGATGTACTTGTACTGCGGACTATCTTCACATCATCCACTCCACTGATCTGCCCTCAGTAGAGTTTCCAGAAACAGATTATAAGCTCTGAATATTCGATGTAAGCTCGAGGCAAAAGTGAAACTTACTCATTGAATCGGTTTAGTGAACATATCAGCAGGATTATCCTTGGTGCCGATCTTCTTCACTACAACCCTCTTCTCATTTCTCAGAAAATGATACCTGACATCAATATGATTGGTTATCTCATGATGAACCTGATCTTTGGCTAAGCATATTGCACTTAGACTGTCATAATATATCTTAGCCTGATCCTAATGCAGCCCCAAATCACTGACTAGCCCTTTCAACCAGATACCCTCCTTAGCTACTTCAGTAGGAGCCATGTATTCTGCTTCAGTAGTTGATAAGGCTACTGTAGCCTGAAGAGTAGCTTTCCAGCTGACCACTACATTCCCAATGTAAACACATAACCAGTCATTGATTTTCTACTGTCAATATCACCTGCATAATCAGCATCACAGTAGCCTGTGACCAGACTAGTATCACCTCCATAAATGAGACCAACCAGCTGTACCTCTCAGGTACCTGAATATCCCTTTAACAGCTTTCCAGTGTTCCTTTCCTGGTTGAGCCATAAACCTGCTGACAACACTGACTGCCTGAGCCAGATCAGGCCTAGTGCATGGCATACATCAGACTGCCAACTGCACTAGCATAGGGAACTTTTGACATATACTCTTTCTCTTCAGCTGACTGTGAAGCATAAACAGACAAATGAACATTTGATGCCATAGGAGTATCTATTGGTTTTGCAGCAGACATCCCAAACTTGGCCAATATCTTCTGCACGTAACCCTGTTGAGACAAAAACTGCTTCTTCTGACTTCTATCTCTCCAGATCTCTATCCCCAAGATTTTCTTGGCTGCACCCAAATCCTTCATTTCAAACTCAGCACTGAGAAGGTTCTTCAGATTTTGAATATCAGACTTCCTTGCAGTAGCAATCAACATGTCATCCACATACAAGACAAGATAGATATGAGATCCATCTTTCAGCAGACGATACACAATAGTCATAAGGACTTATGCTGTAACCCTGCTGAAGCATAAAACTGTCAAACCTTTTATACCACTACCTTGGAGCTTGCTTCAAACCATACAATGATTTCTTCAACTTGCAAACATAATTTTCCTTGCCAGGAATTTGAAAACCCTCAGGCTGTGTCATGTATATCTCCTTATCCATCTCACCATGTAGAAAAGCAGTTTTCACATCTAATTGCTCAAGTTCCAAATCCTGCTGTGCCACCATTGCTAATAACACCCTGATTGAGGTATGTCTGACCACTGGTGAAAATATTTCATCAAAGTCAACCCCTTCTTTTTGACTGAATCCTCTTGCAACGAAACGTGCTTTATACTTGACCCCTTATGCCTTAGTTATTCCTTCCTTTTTCTTGAAAATCCATTTACAAGTCACAACTCCCTTGTCAGTAGGCTGTTTGACCAATTCCCAAGTCTGATTCTTCAACAATGACTCTATTTCATCTCCTATGGCAGCATGCCACTGAGATGCTTCTGTACATGTCACCGCTTCGGTTCAAAGAACCTCTACCTCTTACGTAACTTGAGTGCATATCCAGCCAAATCATCATACCCATATCTCTGGAGGTATCCCAACATTAGATCTTCTAGCTCAATGGCGGCTAGAATCTGGCGATTAATGTTTGTATGACCCCTTCATCGAGGTCTCGGTGAGGTGGCTTGGATCAGATTCTGGTTCATTATCCAGATCAGTATAATGTTGATTTGGATCCACTGATTGTTGCATATCAGTAGACTCCACCTGAAGCTTCACCTGTTTCTCAACACTATCGATTCAAAGACTAGTTTTGATTCAGTAGACCTCCCCACTGATGAGTTTAACATAGAATTTTCATCAAACACAACATCCCTGCTGAGGATTACTCTGGACTCTGCTGATGACCAAATTCTATATCCCTTCAATCCATCACCATACCCCACAAACACTCACTTCTTGGCTCTTGGCTCCAACTTTCCTTCACTAACATGATAGTAAGTTGTACTCCCAAAAACCCTTAGAACTGAGTAGTCAGCAGGCTTGCCTGACCACATCTCAAATGGTGTCTTGAGATTGATCCCTGTGTGAGGACTCCTGCTGATTAAGTAACAAGCTGTTTATACATCTTGCCCTCTCCAGTAGAGTTTGATCCATCCTTTCAGCTACACCATTCTGCTGAGGTGTATTCCTTACAGTATGATGCCTGGAAATACCCTCAGCTGCACAAAGTGAATCAAAATCCTTCCAGCAGAATTCCAGACCATTATCTGTACGAAGCTTCTTGATTTTCTTGCCTAACTGATTCTCCACTAGGGCCTTCCACTGCTTGAAGTTACTGAATGCATCACTTTTGTTCTTCATCATCACCACCCAAGTCATCCTTGAATAGTCATCTATGAATGGCACAAAATATTTGTGACCACCCAATGACTCAACTTTTGATAGACCCCAGCGGTCTGAATGGATATAATCAAGTGATGCCTTTGTGTTGTGCAACCCTGCTGAGAACTTACTTCTATGCAATTTCCGAAACACACAATGTTCACAAAAGTCCAGATTCTTGACCTTGTATCCCTCAAGAAAACCTGCTGAAGAAAGAATCTGCATACCCCTTTCCCCCATATGACCTAGTCTCATATGCCACAGCTGAGGATGCAACAACAGCAGTGCCAAATACAATAGATTGATATACTACTTTTATATGATTAAATATACGTTATATTATTATGTTTTATCAACGAATTCTATATAAAATATATGAAATTATGGTATAAATAGTATGAAATATTAATCTTTATAATTTAGAGTAGTTAGTAGTAATAATATTAAAAAGTTATCATTTTGTACCGATTTTAGTAAATCGGAGTGTCGTGTCAGATTTACATGGGTATTTATGGTATTTTATTGCATATTTATGAACCGAGACCCCGAGAATCGACATGTTAAAGTATAATCATATCTCTGGAAGGATTTAGAGAGTGTCACGAGCTTAAATGGTCAATCGAATTACTTAAATGGTCAAGTGGTCAATCGAAGTGGTCAAGTGGCTAATCGATTCGATTAAGTGGTAATCGAGAAATATCTTCGGCAAACGAATGGCTCATCAAAACGACATTATCTGAAGAAGAGTCCTTTATGAAAGTTGTAGATTTTCCCGAGAGCTTTCTGATACATCTTGAATCATGATTTTTGGAGATCCAGAACTCGAGATATGAATTTTAGAAGTTTGATAATTATATATAAAAATATATAATCATACGGAGCACATCTTTGATTAATCAAGGAGGTGGAAGCCATCATTACACGGACTGGTCCGGCTTGTTCTCGACCGGTCCGGCCAAGGGACTTTCATCTATATAAAGGAGCCTCATTCAGCAGAGCGGAGGTGTACCAATATATATATATCTACTCTCTATATATATATATTCTCTTCTTATTTTCTTTTTAGTAGTAGTTTGTAAATAGGCCTTAAGCCAAAAATAATAATCTCGTAGTACTGTTGTAATGCTCGAGAAATTATCGGAAGTTCGGTGTTTTTGAAGTCGTTGTAATGTCCGGAAGAATACAATTTTGATTCAGCATTTGTATCGGTAAATTTTCTTAAGTATTTATGTTTGTTTTTAAGGTTAAAGGTTGTAAAGGACTGTTTTTGATCTAAAATGAGGAAAAAGGACAAGAAAAAAAGATAGTGGTCGAGAAGGACAAAAACGCGCATGTTACTACATGTGTTACTACATGTTGCTACAAACAAATGTAGTAACACATGTAGTAACAGACGCGTTTTTGTCCTTCTCAACCATTATTTTTTTTCTTGTCCTTTTTTTTCCATTTTGTATCTTTTTTTGTCCTTCTGACCTCTGGCCCCTTGTTTTTATCTTTTTCTTTTTTATAATGTTTTTAGGCTAGCTCTAATAACTAGCCAAAGTTATGTAATAGTTTTATTTCGATCTTTTCGGTAAAGGAATGCTGTCTAATTAAAATTTACTAAAATTGAGTTAATTGAATTTTTTTTCTATTCTGTAACGTATTGATAATATTCGGATTGACGTAATTAATCAAGATGAATCGAACCATATAACCTAATGATGAACTGACCAGAGAAGTTAGGATATGAGATAAAAGATAGAAAAACCGGAGGGTAAAATTGGCCGTGCGTAAAGCGTGACAACGGAATCCTATTTCCTACCCGGGGGCAGATTTGTTCTTGGGAAAGATTAATCTTATTAAAATTGTGCTCAAGATCGTAATAATGTTAAAATCAACGGTTTAATTAAAACTAACACCGGAAAGTTAAATCGATCCGCCTGACAACCGGAGCCTTTTGAATAACATCGGCCGTCTGACAAACGGAATAACCTCTTTTATCCGGGGTAGATTTGTACTCGGTACCTGTTCAGACTAACTAAGATTAGCATGGGGCAGTTGTGGAGATTAAACTGATGACAATGACATATGACAATTTCATACGCTCGTGTGAGGAGGAATTGTTAACCTCAGGAGTACACCGTTTCATTTACTCAATTGAACCTAAAATAAAAGGAAAGATCGAGCACATTTCGTTTACTGGAAAAGATCGTATAATTCAATTATATAAACTTTGGCTAGTTCTGTAAACTTATCTGTCTAGTTCTATAAATATATTGGTATTTATATATATATATATATATATATATATATATATATATTGCAATCTATGTACATCTATATATATTTATATATCTATATATATATTATATTAGAATAACTTTTAAATTACGCATTTATTTTATGTTAAGTAGAATAGTAGTGATCTGTGTTATAAAATTGCGGTTTAGATCGAGTTAATAATAGCTCTTTGGTGTTTAACCACACTTAGAAGAATTACCAAGTTCCCTGAGGATTCGACACTCTGACTCACCATACTAGCACTACAGTTTGACCCGATACACTGTCGGTTAAGGACTGGTTTAGCACTACGAAAGGAAGCCGTCATAGATCCTTGTAATATAAACAAGGTTCCCCTCTTGATGCCTTTGAGGACTACAACTGAATTTTTGAAGACATTCATTTGTCCACCTTCACCCTTGAAATTGAACCCCTTGCTGTCCAGTAGACTGAAGGATACCAAATTCTTGGTCATCTGTGGAACATGTGTTACATCTTTCAGTATACATAATTTACCATCCTCTGTCCTTAACTTTACTGAGCCAATTCCCACAACTTTGCAAACCTTGCTGTTGGCCATATAGATTTGACCACCATCTATCTGCTCATAAGTAGAAAACCACTCCCTGTTTGGACAAATATGGTAGGATGCTCCAGAATCAAGTATCCACACATCATTATGATGTGTGGAATCCCCTGCAACTAGAACCAGACCCTCATCAGATTGCTCAGTGGCTGTGGACTCTTTGTGCTGAATTTCCTTCCTCTTTGTTTCTTCTTCCTTGGACAATTGGACTTCTATTGTTCCCGCTCCTTACAATAATCACAGACATCAGTAGACTTAGGACCTTTGGACCCTGACTTCTTTTTCTTCTTCTGTCCATATCATTTTCCACTATATTCTTTGCTAGCTACTAGCCCAAGATGCTTGACTTATCTGTCAAAGACCTTGTGTCTAAGCTCCCTGGCATGTAAGGCAGACCTCACATCCTCCAAAGCTATTGTATCCTTTCCAACTATGAAAGATCGCGCACAAAGTTTTCATATGATGCGGTAATGACACCAACAGATTTAGGTTTGCATCTTCATCTTCAATTTTAACATCAATATTCCTTAAATCAAGTAATATTGTGTTCAAATTTAGTCAAGATGTTCCCTCGGTGGACTCCCTTCATTCATCTTCGGTGAACAACCTCTGTTTCAACAACAACTTGTTGGTCGGTGACTTGGTCATATCTGAGGCTTTCAAGCTTCTTCCACAACTTGGTGCGGTGTCTTCCTCAAAGAACCTCGGTGATAACATCATCGATAAGCACAACATGATGGTTGAATGTGCTTTCTCTTCCAGGTGGCATAATCTGCTGCACTTTGTATTTGGTTTGTCGGATAAAGGACTCCACAAACCCTGTTGTTTCAACAGTGCACGCATCTTGATTTACCACAAACCAAGGCTGTTCCTTCCTGTAAATTTATCGATATTCACGTTTACTGCTGACATCTTTTCTTGCTAAAGATCACAACTTTATCACATATCCTAGCACCTTACTGAAGGTCTTGGTGAAGATGAAGATGATCGTACAGATTGTTTTCTCCAAAACATGTCTCTGATACCACTTGTTATGAAACTGATGGAGATAACTTTAGATGCAAGAAGTAGAAACATATGCAATCAAACGCAAATAATCAAAGGAGATAACAGAAAACAAGAAGAACACAGATTTAACGTGGAAAACCCTCTCAAAGTGAGAGAGATAAAAAAAACCATGGGCAGAAAAGAGATCTTTATTATTATGCACTGAGTTACAGATTTCACACACAGACAATGCAACAACAACTATATTTATTGGCACAAATCCCTAAACCCTAGCCGCAAGGAATCCTTGTCTGATACGCCATAAATACCCCTACACGTGTCCTCTTTTAATGACATTGTATAGTCGTCACATAATGTAATTAGCGGATGTGGGACCTGCTT
This sequence comes from Gentiana macrophylla, assembly GCA_026214975.1. Taxonomy (NCBI): domain Eukaryota; kingdom Viridiplantae; phylum Streptophyta; class Magnoliopsida; order Gentianales; family Gentianaceae; genus Gentiana; species Gentiana macrophylla. The sequence continues at coordinate 90,295,614 of CM047806.1, forward strand.
TGTATTCGAAGACTCATGCAGACTTCACTCTGCTTGTGAAGCTTCGATGAGACTCCACCCTACCGATGCACGCACTGAATACACTTCTCAGCTGTCCATCACATAGCTGAGTCTTCAGATTGGTTCCACCAAATGTAGAGTTTAAGTCACTTTACTGACAAAAATATTGCATCAAGAGAGCTTCTGACTTTGAACCTGCCTTAGTGAAATACTATCGGATCTCGGCTATTCAGTGAACTATGTCTTGAACTGTTCAGCATTTATTTTAAAACCAGGCAATAGCACTCACACAATATTTCCCTTAACACCGTATTTGGTTCTCATGGTTGTGTTCATTTTGGCCATTAATCATCCCTGGTTTCAGAAAGTGCGTTAGAGAATTCTAGCCTCTGATCTCCCACATAAGCGGCCCCACTTCACATTTACATAGGTGATCTCTTATCAACAGTATTCTGCCATACCCCACTTGAATTCACCAAGTTATAGGAATCATTAAAAGTTTTCACTTAACCTTTACACCATTGACAGATAACACTTTTATTCACAGAATGGGTAAGTGTTCACTGAACCTTCGTAACTTAGTTGTCACTTCGAACCATGATCTTGGGATCTCCAGTTAACATGGTTGGGTTAACATTACAAAGTTTCTGTCGTAAGAGTCTTTAGTCCCATTCCAAGTGTCAATTTTGACATTGATCTCTAGGTAAACCTTTGGTAAACGGATCCGTAGGATTCTCCTACAATCTAACAAAATCGATGAAAATCCCACCATTAGAGATCAGTTGTTTAATAGTATTGTTTCTACGACGTATATGTCGAGACTTACCATTATACATACTGTTTTGTGCTCGACTTATAGTTGACTGGCTATCAATATGTATGCTTATTGAAGCAATAGTCTTAGTCCAGCATGGAATATCCTCTAGGAAATTACGAAGCCATTCTGCTTCTTCTCCTGCCTTAACTAATGCAATAAACTCAGATTCCATCGTGGAACAATCTATGCACATTTGCTTTGTGTATTTCCATGACACCATTGCACTACTAATAGTGAATACATATCCACTTGTGGACTTTGTATCTTTTGAATCAGATATCCAATTTGCATCACAATATCCTTCTAATACTGCTGGATATCTTGTATATCGTAATCTCAGATTCATTGTAAACTTTAAGTACCTCAGTACCCTATTCAAAGCTTTCCAATGATCCTCACTTGGATTACTTGTAAACCTGCTTAGTTTATTCACAGCACAAGCTATGTCCGGTATAGTATAGTTGGTTATGTACATCAGACAACCTATGATTTGTAAATATTTCAACTGAAACATAGGTTCACCTTTGTTCTTCACTAAGTGCAAACTTAAGTCAATTGGAGTTTTTATTGGACTGTCTTGAAAGACATTAAATCTTTTTAGAACAGACTCAATAATGAGACTGTGACAACGCAAGCCCGTTAGACATTCTAGAGATTTTAATCCCCAAAATCACATATGCAACTCCCATGTCCTTTATATCAAAATTCTGTGTCCACATCTTCTTAGTATTTATGATTATATCACGAGTACTTCCCATGATCAACATGTCATCAACATAAAGACATACTATCACATAAGAATTAGAAGTGTTGTTGATATAGACACATTTGTCACATTCGTTAATTTTAAACCCATTTGACAACATCTTTTGATCAAATTTTTGGTGCCATTATGTTGGCGCTTGTTTTAGCCCATACAATGATTTAATGAGTCGACACACCTTGTGTTCTTGGCCCGGAACTACAAACCCCTCGGGTTATTCCATGTATATTTCTTCCTCCAATTCACCATTTAGGAAAGCATTCTTAACATCCATTTGATGGATATCAAGGCTATAGACTGCATCAATCGCAATAAGAACCCTTATCGAAGTGATTCTAGTTACCGGTGAATATGTATCGAAAAAATCAAGACCTTCTTTTTGTCAATAACCTTTGGCTACCAATTTGGCCTTATATTTATCAATAGATCCATCAGCTTTAAGTTTTTTTCTTAAAAATACACTTACAACCTAGAGCTTTATGCCCTGGTGGGATATTAACCAATTCTCAAGTGTGATTTTGCATAATCGAGTCTATTTCACTTTTGATTGCTTCTTTCCAGAAAGGCGCTTCTGGATTTGACATAGACTTAGCATATGTTCTTGGATCGTTTTCTACCATATAGGTGAGAAAATCCGGACCAAATGACGTTGAAGTCCTAGCCCGTTTACTTCTACGAGGTTCTATTTCCTTATTTTCTGGAGTGGTATCCTCTGTGGATCCATGCGTCCACTTATTTGGACTCGTATCTTCTTTGTTTCTGTCTTTATTTGGAAAGACCTCCTCGAAAAACACAGCATTTCTTGACTCCATGATAACATTCACATGTACATCAGGGATGTCAGATTTATGCACTAGAAATCTATTTGCACTACTGTTATTTGCATAACCGATAAATATGCAATCTATCGTTTTAGGCCCAATCTTTATTTGTTTAGGTTTAGGCACTTCTACCTTTGCTAAACACCCCCACATTTTCAAGTATTTGTAGCTTGGCTTATGGCCTTTCCACAACTCATATGAGGTCATATCCATCTTTTTCAATTGAATTCTATTAAGAATGACATTTGTTGAGAGGATGGCCTCCGTCCACAAGTTCTAAGGTAACCCGAACTTATCAACATAGCGTTCATCATCTCTTTTAGAGTGCGGTTCTTGCGTTCAGCAATACCATTTGATTGAGGTGTATATTTCATTAAATGGTGCATCATATTCACCACCTCGATAACTACGAACCTTTTTGATTCATTTGCTAAGTTGATTTTCGACTTCATTCTTATAGTTTTTAAAAGCCTCAATTGTGTCATCTTTGCTACTTAGCAAATAGACATAACAGTATCTTGTACAATCATTGATAAATGTTATGAAGTATTTTTTACCGCCTCTTGATTGCACAAAGTTTAAATCACACAAATCTGTATGAATTATATCTAACGGTTCTGTGTTTGTTTCCACTGTGCCTTAGTCATTTTAGCCTCGACACATATTTGGCATTTTTCAGTTTGATTAAACTTTAAATTAGGTAATAAATCTAAATTCATCATTCTACGAATTGATTTATTATTAACATGTCCTAATCGATTATGCCATAAATAAGAAGACTCAAACAAGTAAGCAGAAGTATATGCAATTTTATTAGCCTCATCGGGAACAACATTCTTAGGCATAATAGCCATTACATTCAACTTAAACATACCCTCGGTGAGATAGCCTCTACAGACAAACACTTCATTCTTAGTCAGAATGACCTTATTAGAACCAAGCATCATCTTGAAACCAGCCTTGCTTAACATAGCACCAGAAACTGGATTCCTACGAATGTCAGGAACATGGAGAACATTGGTCAATGTCAGCTTCTTTCCTGAAGTCATCTTCAGAATCATATTTCCTGTTCACTGAATGGTTGAGTTGGAAGAGTTACCCATCCATAGTTTCTCACCAGCTCCAGCCTTATAGGTTGAGAACAATCCACGGTCAGCACAAACATGTCTCGTGGCTCCAGTGTCCACAAACCACCGTATTGGATTCCCCAAAACATTGCACTCTATCACAACAGCACAGAGCATATCATTATCACCATCAGTTTCAGCCATATGTGCCCTTGGCTGAAATGGATTCTTTCCACGGCACTCACTTGCATGGTGCCCAAATTAGCCACAGTAACGGCATTCACCATTAAACTTGTACGCAATTTGTGGTTTCTTGGACGGTTTACCAGTTTTATTCCTCTTCTGATTATTGACCTCAGTAACATGCGTCTTGGCCTATCCAACCTGCACAGAAAGCTTCTTTTTGGATCCTCTATTATCCTTCTCTATACGGAGTCGGACAATCAGATCATCCATAGACATCTGCTTTCGCTTGTGTTTGAGATAACTTTAATACTCCTTTCATGATGAAGGCAGTTTCTCAATCACACATGCTACTTGAAAATTTTCACTTATTATCATACCCTCTTCTAGAATTTCGGATATAATGATTTGTAATTCCTCAACTTGTTTAATTACGGTTTTGGAATCGGCCATCTTATAATCCAGAAATTTACCTATTATAAATTTCATAGCACCTGCATCCTCAGTTTTACATTTTTTATCTAAGGCAAGCCACAGTGCTTTAGCAGACTCAAACATACAATAGACACCATACAGAGTATTGTCTAAACTGTTCAGAAGGTAATTTTTGCACAAAAATCACTATGATTCCAACTCTCAAGAGCAAGCAAAGCTATGTGTTCACTGTTTTCTGGAGGCACAACTGGTTGCTCTTCAATGAGCATTTTGGCCAAGCTAAGCATAGTCAGGTAGAACAGCATCTTTTGCTACCAGCGCTTGAAATTTAGCCCGTTAAACTTCTCTGGTTTCTCTCCATGAGCAGAAGGTCCTGCCACGTAAAGCGATGAGCGTGTTCTGATGAAGCGCGATTCTGATTGATACTGCATTCAGACTTGTAGTTGTCGTAGCATCAGCAGTGGGTGTCAATTACGCGTCATTAACAGTAGCCATTTCTGTTTAAGACAGAAGACAAACAATCAGATTTTGGTTCGTTTTAAACGAGACCAAGCAAAAGCAAGAAGCTTATTGAATATCAAAAGATGATATTCAGTTCAAGCAGAAAAAAAATTGTTCAAAATATGAACCGAAAATTTATTTTAATTTTGCATACATACAATTTTCAGAGCAAAGAAGGCTCTGAAAAATTTGTCTTAAGATTGTTATACCCGTAGTATCGTATGCGAAATAAAATAAACAACCAGAAAGAAGAAGAACAATTTCTTTATAATCTGAAAGAAAATTACAAGTACAGTAATGAAAAATGAAATTACAAAACAAAAAGGATATCTCTAAAAGACTGAGGCGAGATGAACTCTGTCCTTAAGACAAATTTGCTCTGGCATGTACCCACGGATTATGCAATTGTCTCCTAGGATTACTTAGTTTACCTGTTCAAGAGGGAGGTAGTTCAACTCCTGAACAACTTCGAACTTTGATAGTGCTTCAGAAAAAACTTTTCAACTATTTATGCAGGAATATAAGTATTTGTGTTGTAGTTCTTTTTTTTTTTCCATTGCAGTAGAGGACCTTTATATAGGGAACATGAGAAGAACTTAATTGAAGGCCATCAGGTGAAAGAACTGCACTAACACCTTTAATTCCTTCAGTTGAAGATCACTTTAACTCTATCAGTTTCAAGTAATAAACAAGCCCACTAACTTGTGTAGTTATGTATCAGTTGCAGATGAAGGGACTCAGCCTTTGAGTCGAATCGAATCGAATCCGACTTCTGACTATGAAGGGAACTCAACTCGAATATGCTCATCATCAGAATGTTGAATAATTATTTGACAAGTCCAATGTAACTTTGTCCAAAAAAATTAGTATTGCCTCAGGACCAATTCCCCAAGCCCAAGGTCAACGGTCAACGGGCTCGGGCGGGCGGCGGCGCGCGTGTGGCAATTTTAGCAGAACATTGTCTAACTAAAATCATTCGGAACTCTCTCCCTTTCCTTGGAGTTTATACCCTTTAACTAACTTTCCCACTTAAATATTGAGAGTATCTCCAGTCATGGAGCTTTTAAAAACTCTATGACTGTGCCACGTCATCACTTTATAAACCTTTTATCTATAAACATTTTCTCTACAATACATAAATCTTTTAAAAAACTTTATAGCATGGGCCCACTACACATAAATATTTTTTTTACTACACACAAATCATAAAAATAAAAAAAATAAAAACAAATGGCATTGGATAAACCGGTTGGTCTGCACCAACCTTTTCCATAAAGCTTTGCTGATGTGTACCAGCCACAATGGTTAGAAATTTTTGCAAAAGCTTTGCTGATGGGATTAAGGAAGTTGAACTCTTCAACTTCCATGTTTCAACACTTCAACTTCTTCAACTAACCAACTTCAAGTTTTAATTTCTCATTCACCCGATATCCGAATTGAATGATTCAAAGACCTGTCTTTATCTACGTCACACGTAGATTTCAAAGTCATCATAAACTCTTGATAAACTGTACAAGAGTCTAATCGATACCGGCTCACAAAGTGGTTGTAAAAAATGATTAAAAATCATTCTCTTTCTCTCTATTTTTCTCCAACATAAAGATTGCACCCCGTAAGATTCTAGTTGCCTTGCTCGAGACAATTTTCATTCCTGAGGCATCTTAAGCAATGAACGTCGGACACAACTATCGAGTTCCACGGATTGAAAAACCTATTTCATTGAAAATCTTTTGGCGGTTGGACTTAAGTAATTGAAGCTTAGCCCTTTAGCTTGTTCGGCCGGTATCACCGGTATTGGATCCACCTTGCGAGACAAATGTGGCGTCATTTGATTTAGCTCTATGAAGGCCCATGTCATCTTACGTGTACATTTTTAAACCGGATAGATGCGAACATTGTTCCCTATAAATTTGTTGTCAAAATACTTGAGAAAGCACACAACCGGTTTCTTGTGAATATCTTTCTCAATTTCCTGTGTTAGCATATATATATATATTATATAAGATATTTAGTATTTTGCCTTAAGGGCATTTTAGTCTTTTTGTATTTGGCTATATAAGCCATTCTTGTAACCCTAAACCTAAGGTTTTTCATACTTTTTGCTAGCTAATGCAAGACTCCATCTTCTTCTTGATTTCTTGTTTCTTGGCTTCTTGTTTATACCAATCTTAACTTGGTATCAGAGATTCGATCTTATGCAAAGATAAACTCAAACACAACGATCACGGATTTGATTTCGGTCTGATTTTCTCTGCTGTTTGGTGAGTTTCCGCTGCTCAATCTCCGTGTTTTCGTATGGTTTGTGGTTGAATCGGCCTTTTCGATTCATTCAGTCTTGTTGTGACATTGTTGGATTTGATTTCGTTTTAGTTTGAGTTGTGCATCTTGTTCAAATGGCTGGCGGTGATGATTCGTTGCAGACAATTAGTGTTTGTTTAGATGGTAAAAACTATTCATATTAGAGTTATGTAATGAAAAATTTTCTGAAGGGTAAACAGCTGTGGGGTTATATCTCTGCAATCTTTGTTGTGGCTCCTAAATCGGGAGATGACAAGTATGTTGAATTGATGGAGAAATGGGATACTTGTAATTCAAAAATCATTACTTGGATTAATAACTCTGTTGAGAATAGGATTGGTATGCAATTGGCCAAGTATGATACTGCTAAAGAGGTTTGGGACTATTTGGAGAGGTTATATGTGCGTTCAAATTTTCTTTGTCCAATATCATTTGGAAGTTGATATTCGTGCCATGTCACAGAATGATAGAAGTATTCAGGAATTTTATTCTGAAATTACTGCTCTTTGGGATCAATTGGCTATGACTGAGTTGAGGGTATTTGCACCTTATATTTCTTGTAGGGAGAAGCAACGCCTTGTTCAGTTGTTGATGGCTCTTCGACCAGAATATGAAAATTGTCGTGCGTCCATCTTGCATCGCACTCCTTTACCCTCCGTTGATTACATTTCTTCATGAGTTGTTGGTGAAGAAACTCGTCTCAAGACTCAAAGCGAAAAGGAGTTCACACTCCGTCTGCAGATCTGTTTTAGCAACCTCTCACAATGAGAACAAGTCAAATGCTAAAAGCAGTCGTGATTGTCATTATTGTAAGCAAACAGGGCATTGGAAAAATCAGTGTCCAGAATTATTAGCACGGCAGAAAGCAAATGGTTATAAGCAAGGTGACAGGTCACAACAACAACAACGTGGTGGACAACAACGGTCATACTCTATGGGGCAAGGGCAACCCCGTCATAGCTCTAATCAGATGACTGCTGCGGTGGTCCATGCCTCGGGTGACTCGGTTGTGGATTCTTCTGTGAATCCTACTATGGACTCTCTTGCGGAGCAGTTTCAGAGGTTTCTTGCTAGCCATCTCAAAGTCGATTGCTCTCGGCCTCAAAGACTATGCCATGTCCACTCATTACATCACTGTGTTTGGCCCCATCGAATGGTTCGGAGTAAAATTCACCTTTATGGGTTTTGGACTCTGTGACCTCATATCACATGTCCCCGATTTCTCTTCTTTTACATCTATGTCTTATGATTCTCTTTCTCCTAATATTATGACTGCTGATGGCACACCCTTGTTGTTGACGGGCATTGGTACTATCCACACTTCATATTTCTCCATCCCTAATGTTTATTGTATTCCCCAACTTACTATGAGTCTTGTCTCGGTTGGTCAATTATGTGATTTTGGTTACTCTGTTCATTTTTCTTCCACCTCTTGTCATGTGCGGGATCCCAAATCCAAGAGTCGATTGGGATAGGCCGTGGCGTGGGGGGACTATATTTTGGATGATTTGCAGATTCGGGTCATGCATTTGCCACTACCATTGACCTATCTTCTTTTCATTTAACTTCTTCATCTTCTAAGTATTATTTGTGGCATTCTAGAGTTGGTCATGTATCAGGCTCTCGCTTAAAATATATGAGCCATAGTGGTGTTTTGGGTGATTTGCATCCTCATGATATTTCAGATTGTAGTGGATGTAAACTTGGAAATTTTCTGCCTTGCCTTTTAATCAAAGTCTATCTAAATCTCCTGCACCTTTTGATTTAGTTCATTCTGATGTTTGGGGTCCTGATCCTGTCCCAACAAAAGGAGGGTCTAGATATTATGTTTCCTTTATTGATGATTATACTTGTTACTGTTGGGTGTATCTGATGAGACGTCGTTCTGATTTTATTGATTTATATACTGCCTTTCAAGCCTATGTCAAAACTCAACATTCTACTGTTGTTAAATGTTTTCGTTCCGACTTAGATGGGGAATATACTAAGGGGGACCTTTCTGACATCTTTACCTCTGATGGTACAGTGCATCAGTCTTCATGCACTGATACCCCACAACAAAATGGTGTTGCTGAGAGAAAACATAGACACATCGTTGAAACTGCCCGTTCTATGCTTTTATCAGCCAGTGTTCCAAACGAATTTTGGGGAGAAGCTGTTCTCACATATGCTTACCTTATTAATAGGATCCCGACTGCTTATAATTCAGGCATTTCTCCTTATGCAAAGTTATTTGGACTTACTCCTGATTTCTCTCATTTGAGAGTTTTTGGTTCCACTTGTTTTGTCCTTCGTCCACATGTAGAACGTACAAAATTATCTTCTCGTGTTGCTATATGTGTCTTTCTTGGGTATGGCATAGGACAAAAAAGTTATCGTTGTTACGATCCTTCTTCAAAGAAGTTGTATGTTTCTCGACATGTTTCCTTTCTTGAGCATATTCCCTTCTTTTCCTTTCCTGCTAGCTCCCACAATATGACTAAGTCTGATCTTGTTCATATTGATCCTTTCACCTCTGATCACTCCTCTAATTCACCATCTTCCGCCATTGATGCATCACCATCTTCCCTACATTCTGCTTCTTCACCCTCTCATCATGAGCCTCATGAAGATGATACTTCACCCTCTGCTACAGCTACCCAAGCACCCCTTGTGACGACGGATCCAGGTCAACCTCGTTACCCCAAGAGCACACGTAAGTCTACTCAGTTATCTGATTTTGCTTATTCTTGCTACTCTTAGTCTTTTGCTTCATTTCTAGTTTCTATTGACACTTTTTCTGAGCCTACCTCTTATTCAGAGGCGGTTCGTTCTTCTGATTAGCGAAATGCTATGGCTGAGGAACTGTCTGCTTTAGACAGGAATGGTACTTGGGATCTAGTCTATCTTCAATTTGGTAAGAAAACTATTGGTTCTCGATGGGTGTATAAAGTTAAAACTAAGTCAGATGGTTCTATTGAGCGGTACAAAGCTCGTTTGGTGGCTAAAGGGTTTGCTCAAGAGTATGGTATGGATTATGAGGAAACATTTGCTCCCGTTGCCAAGATGACATCTGTTCGGGTTCTTATTGCTGTCGCATCTATTTGTCAGTGGCATATCTCTCAGATGGATGTTAAAAATGCTCTTCTCAATGGGGATCTTAAGGAAGATGTATATATGGTACCTCCACCTGGTGTTTCTCATGCTCCGGGGCAAGTTTGTAGGCTTAAGAAGGCTTTATATGGCCTCAAACAAGCCCCTCGTGCATGGTTTGAGAGATTTTCACTTGTTGTCACTTCTCTTGGTTTTACATCTAGTCCTCATGATTCAGCATTATTTGTTAGATCGACCTTTGCAGGCCGTATTCTTCTTCTACTATATGTAGATGATATGATCATTACAGGTGATGATGTTGATGGTATTGTGAGTTTGAAAGCAACCTTATCTCGCTGTTTTGATATGAAGGACTTGGGCCCTTTACGTTACTTTTTAGGCATTGAGGTAGCCTCCTCACCACAAGGTTATCTCCTTTCCCTACCCAAGTATGCTGCCGACATTATTCATCGTGCTCGACTTTATCGACACTCGTGTTTGCCGATTCTCTCTTGAGGTGAACGCTCGTTACGCTCTCTTGATGGCCTTCCTCTATCTCGATCCTACTTTATACCGTTCTATTGTTGGCGGCCTTGTTTATTTGACGATCACTCATACGACATCGCCTATCTTTGTTCACCTCGTTAGTCAGTTTGTCTCCTCACCCACCTCTGTACATTGGGCTGCTGTTATGCGTATTCTTCGTTATCTACGAAGAACTCTGTATCAGAGTCTTTTGCGTATTCTTCATTATCTACGAGGAACTCTGTATCAGAGTCTCTGTATCTGATCCTACTTTATACCGTTCTATTGTTGGCGACCTTGTTTATTTGTGATCACTCGCTCGACATCGCCTATCTTATTTCACCTCGTTAGTCAGTTTGTCTCCTCACCCACCTCTGTACATTGGGCTGCTGTTATGCGTATTCTTCGTTATCTACGAGGAACTCTGTATCAGAGTCTTTTGTTTCCCTCGACTTCATCCTTGGAGCTTCGTGCTTTTTCTGATGCAGATTGGGCTGGTGACTCAACTGATCGAAAATCTACAACAGGGTTTTGCATATTTTTAGGGGATTCTCTTATTTCATGGAAGAGCAAGAAACAAGATGTTGTCTCACGCTCTTCCACCGAGGCAGAGTATCGTGCTATGGCTTCTACCACATCTGAGATTATATGGTTACGTTGGTTGTTGGCGGACATGGGTGTTGCACTTTCTTCTCCCACACCGATGTATTGTGACATTAAAAGTGCTATCCAGATTGCACACAATACAGTTTTTCATAAGCGCACCAAGCATATTGAGATTGACTGTCATTTCACTCGACATCATCTTTGAGATGGCACTATTTCTTTGCCGTTTACTCCGTCTTGTATCACGGTGGTGACTTCTTCACGAAGTCTCATACTATCGAGCGTCAAAGATTTTTCATTGGCAAACTCTCGATGCTTCTTGCTGCACCATCGTGAGTTTGAGGGGGATGTTAGCATATTATATAAATATATGCTAACATCCTGGACTAAAGAGACACCTTGCAATTTGATCACACAGAATTAGGCAATTAAAATTAAGCATATTTTTATAATCATTACACATGAAGAATCACGAGGACATTCAAATTTGGGATACTGATAAATACATACAACTTAAGTAACTTGATAATTTTTTCTGATCGTCAAGGTAATGAATGACATGTTCATTTGCAACCGTAAGGGTCAAGTCTGTTTTTTTGTTAAATGTAATGAAATGTGATATCTTTTGAAGAGACAATATTTCCCTTTTTTTCCTTGCATTTATCAGACTATGTTAATCTACTTGACTGTGAAACACTATATATAATCTTTCCCGAAATTTTTTCAATACTTTGGCTAAACATTGCACATTAAAAGAACACTTCACATCCGTACTTGAAGATTAAATGCTAAATAGCCTCCACATAAATCTGGATGCACTGATTTGTCATTGGACTGCAGCAATGATAACCCAAAAAATTAAGCTTTATCAATCTCCCAAACGAGTAGTTTCTTAACCAAAATTATCAATCTTCTTGCTTCGATACATGTTATGCACTTAATGAACATGAACATGGTAAACTTGAGCATTAAGGAATTTTTTTTTTTCTCAAATTGAATGAAGTGAACCAAAAAACGGTACTCCCTCCGTTTTTTTAAATATCACTTTTCAGAATTTGCGTTGTTTTTATTTATATGTCATTTTACAAAATCAATGCAGCATTTATTATATTTTTTTTTCCAACTTAACCCTTCTTTTAATAATACAAATTTTGGTATAATCGTTTCTCAAAAAAAAAAGAAAAAAAGTATAATCTTCCATGCACAAGGAGTGAATGATAATTTTGTTATTTTACCCTGTATTTTAGATACATTAATAATTTTCTTAATTTGTGTGATTTATATAGCGTGTATATATACACTAATACACACACAATATATACATATATTTAGGAAGCGACAAATAAAGAAACTTACTTTCTTGCCACCTAGTCTCTCAACGGTACGAACAAAGCAGAGATGAAGATCTGAGTCCACCTTAACCTTGGTACCTTACATCTAATGTCCTGTGTAACCGTAGTACTGCTTGAAGATGAACTAATTCTCATCTTTTTCTCTAATACATCTTCAACACTGATATTACTTGATGAACTTCCACTTCTTTTTTCCATTTTGTTATTAGTACTTTCTTCTTCCTCCAAGTTTTTAGTAGCTAGATTTTTCTCATTTTTTATTTACACAACATTTTCTACCTTTACACCACGTGTTTATACTATTTCAACACCAAATTTTATAACACAATGTTGTCCAACACTTCCAAAATAATAAATCGATCCAGCTTCATCCATCTCATATTCTCCACCATCTCCACCATAAACCATTTCATTTCCCACTACCATTCTCCTTCCCTTTCACCTGAAACCCCTACACCTGAAACCAACCGCCCCATGTTCCCCACCCCGATATGAAACACCCCCCCACAATCCGAACGCCGCCCCTCCCCCGATTTGAAACTCTGATCCCCTTTCCCCGATCCGAAACCCTGCTCCCCCGACCCTGATATGAAACTCCCCCCGATCTGAATCACATCCATCCCTTTCCTCCCTCGGCCCAACTCCCTAAAATCCGGCAACCCGTGCCTCCTGCACCATCCATACGGCCATACCTGGAAAGAAGACCCATTATGGGCGGTTTTGGATAAAGAACGTAGGCACAAAAAATTTATAGAATGTAGCAGAAAAGTCATGAGGAAAAGAGAAAGAAGGGGAGTGGGGAGTGGGGCGGTTTATGAAATGGGGAGGGGGAGTTTGTTAATTTTTAAAGTGTGGAGGAGGAAATGAAAATAATAAAATTTGGAGGCATTTATTTATTACTTTGTAAAGAAAATGGGGTGTAGACGTAGATTTAGTAATTCTAAAACAACATGTATGGTGTAACATGTAGATGACACATTTTTTTATTATATTATGGTGTCGTAATAGATTTGTTGTGGTACGAATGAAGACTCCCAAAAATACCAAACATTTTTTACTAAAACCATATTATAATATTCTACTTTCTCCATAATCTTTTAAAATTAACAAATATCATCTCCATCCCCATCTCCATCTCCATCATCTAACCCATTTACCTGTTTTCTTCATATATCTTCAAAATACGATTTGGAAGATACAAAGAGGCTTTAAAACAAGATGGAATCGAAAATTTTGGATTTTTGGAAGTGGATTAGAGAAATAATCATGATTTTATATTGCCTCAGATAAATTCGATTTTTTTTTAAAGTCGATCGTTTTACAATCGGCATCCCGAATTTCAATTGTAAAAAGTCAATTTATTGAGCCACAATCGACAGTAAAAAAAGTCGTATTTCTTAGAATTGACTCTGCTATAGTCGGTTTTGCTCAAAATCGACTCTACTACTCTATTAAGGTCGATTTGTTCTTGGCAAATTTATAGAGAAGAACTTCATCATCATTCCAACTCCAAATCCGAAATACTTGTGTAATACATTTATTTCATGTATCTTAAAGTGTTTATACATATTTATTATAACAAAACAATAGCCACACAAGAGTTTGATTAAAAAGCACATTATCATTTTTTTTTTCAAATCCCACCTTCTCCAATGAGTATTTTTTATACCATGGTTGAGTTGTGATTTGTTTTGCACCTCAAGTAAGCTTTCGATTTCATATGTTGTTGGGGTTTTAAGCCAATATTTAGTAATATTTTTTTGGAAATGAGTTTGGTGGGTATGATGGATTTAGATGATGAAGATGGAAAAAAAATAGGTCGAAGAAATGGATAGAAACTTTATAGGTACGGTGTGGGAATGTGAGTTATATAGAATAACGGACCTATTTGTAATATACAAACTTTAGTGTGGAAATGGTACTAAAAAAAGTGGTGTAAAGGTAGAAAATGACGAAATTGTAATTAACACTGAGGCGTAACAAAAGAATGAAAAATGCAGAAATTTCACTGTGGTGCAAAGATAAATTTGGGGTCTCAAGTGTGCTGTGATGTATATAATAATGGTGTATAGGTAAATTAAACGAGGTAAAATAAAGCCCCTAAAGAAATGCCAATGAAAAATAGATCCACATACCACGTACTAGATACAGGTGATTCAATATGTAGTGCTATACGATCAAAATGCTCCACAATAATTCACTGTTGATATATGTATAAAACAAACTGTGATATCCCTAGCTAAAATTACATCCTCGATTTGTTCACCAGTAAACAATTCCAATGGCAAGCACATGTAAATTGAATATAGTTTCAAAAATCTTGTTCCTTATAATGCAAACACAGTTATGCAAATGAAACAACTTGACAAATTAAAATAAAAAACTGGAGATGAAAAGAGCCTGTGACAGTGTAATAGGGATAGTTGATAAAATAAAAACTCATAAAAAACAACTACTTAAAATTGTAAGAGTGAAATCTAGTTTAGTGCAGATGGAATCAACTCATCTATAGCCATAGCCATAGCAGCCGTCATCATCAAATTGAGGTTGAGATCAGGGCCATCTCGAGGGAGGCCTCACTGTGCCATGGCCTTGGGCCTCCCCTAAATGTAGTAAATCCAGAGCCTCCAAAATGATCCAAGTAGTACTTATTAAATTTGCGTATATTTCATCAGATGTTATATTTAGTTGAACCAGTGTTCTCATAGTCCACTTCAGGCCCAGCCTTTCTTTTAACCCAATCATTTTTAAATGCGTAGTTGTGTACTAATTACGGAATAAAAGGCACTGATAAAATGAAATTGCATCTTTTAGTTTTCTACTTTAAAAATGTCTTTTTTAACCCTAGTCTAAAAATAAAAGAAAACACTTGCTCTCTCTGTGTCCCTGCTTTCCAATATGTTTTTCTGAGGCAATATCAATTTCTTCAAACAAGATTCCCGGCCCATAGTCCTTGTTTTCCAATTATTATTTTTTTCATTTGCTGACATTATCATCACTTTTTTACACTAATTAGATAGTCTTTATAAAAGAATTTTCTTGCTTCCATCGATCTGTTAATGGTTCAGTATGACCATTTGCAGGTATGATAAGCATTTATTATTGAATTCCAGCTTTACCAATTTTCTTTATGGAGTGTTTGGTTCATTGAATGACATAATATCATAATACTAATCATTTTAACATGTAGTACTTTTAGTTTGTGGTTTTACGCCTAAGAATGTTAACAGACAACTGATACATTCTATAACAATTCTAATGTAAACAAAATTTATCCTGTAATGTTTAGAATATTTCTAGGTGGTTTAACATAATGATTTGGTTTTAGTTTTTGAAATAGAAATAGTCAGGGCCCGACAAAAACATTTGGCCTAAGGCCCTGGTTTTCACAGGGATGGCCCTAGCTGAGATGTGAGTTAATTTCAGACTTGAAAATGATACATTAGAGATGAAAAGAGCTTGCATTTTTAGCGTAACAAGAAGACAATTATTCCTGTAGAGTTAGCTTTCATTGTTTGACGAAAGACTGCCCGTGTACAAAAGTGATATACTCCAAATATAACCGTAAAGGATGCGGACTATAATTTGACGAAGAATGGAATAGGTATGAAACCAAATGATGGCACGTAATCGGTAACGAATCAACAACATACTTAGTGACAAGGGTAAAACGTGGTCTCTTTCAGATAAAACAAATATGACACACCTCCGACATGATTACTAGTATTTGTAGCACTTGAGGCGAGAATTTCGGAAGGAACATTTCTGGACAACACTATCTGGATAGATAATGTGGACACAATATATAAATTCAAGGAAAAAACAACGAGTAAACAGAACAAATAGAGAGAAAACAGTAAGTATATACTATTGAATCTATTATGCCTACCAAGAGGCTCATCACTCCAATGTTCTAGAGAATTTACAAAGGGTAATGAACCCCTCAAGAGGCTCATCAGACCGATGTTCTAGAGAATTTACAAAGGGTAATGAACTCCTAAAAAGTACAACTGAAAGCCACGAACCAGAAAGCCAAACAAGTACAACTGAAAATCAAACGCCACGAACAATTGGTTTTGAAACTTATGGTCACATGCACGATAAAAGACCTCCATAACTCCAATGAGTTAGTCTCCGATTCACCCTTCCCGAAATACAATACAAATACATAAAGATAATAAGATTGATATTAATTCCACTAGAATGCATTTTTGTAAAGTTTTGTAGCACCGTATTCTTTAAATTTTCAACATCATCGTGTTTATTTGGCTCCTCTAGTGGAATCATAAGCAGAAATTTCAACACAAAAGAAGCATTTTAGAACCGTGACTTTGTCTGATGATGAATTTTAAATGTTCATCATGTTAGAAGTGATTGATGGTTAATAATGTTTTTCTTATCATGCACCACCATACCCAGCATACGTCATTATACGGAGAAAATCGTGTTTATTTTCTTGATGACAAACCTATTTCTTCCGCACATAATTCACGAACTGACCACATAATTTATATTAACTAATCTATGATGAACCACAGCCTCGGTGAAGACTTAAAACTCACTGTATAGAGTTCTAGCTTTTATAATGGGTTAGGGATTTAGATTGGTACAGAAAGAAAAAAAAAAAACAAAGGCTAATGGTTCTGTCTAAGAAAAGCTGTAAAAATGTACTCCCCCGTTTCAAATTATAAAATATTTTAAAAACTATAAAACATTTTAGAGTTTCTGCTGTTGAAAATGTCCCTAAAAAAGAGTTTAAAATGAAATGTCCCTAAAAAAGAGTTTAAAATGATATTATTATTGTTATTAATGTAAAGCAGATACATAAATAAAAAGACATTGAATCAATAGCAAAAATGTAATAAATACTTCAGTAGTATGATCATAGTATGTGATTTATTTATTGATATATGACACTATAATCAATGTTGTAAAAAGTATGTTTTGTCAATGGTACTGTTGAAATTGTTGCGGTAGTATTCATTATACGACATAATGTGTAACATATAGATTGACATTAAGTCTCAGGAAAAGAAGTTAAAACCGCCATCTTCCAAATGGACTCTAACTCAGCCCCAGGGCCTGATGCTGATTCGGGCGATATTCCTGGAATTAGCATTGCAAGGAGCAGCCCCAGTATCAACCATCTTTTTTTCGCGGACGATGCCATTATTTTCTCCAAAGCTACCAGATTTTCCAAGCGTTTTGGACGTCTCAAGGACCCCTAGCAACGCCATAATAGTGCGGACTGATGACGCTTGGTCTCCATCGAAGTCAGCTGGATTGGGTATCGCCATTTTTGACAAGAATCAACGCTTACTTGAAGCTTGGGCAGGTCCGGATCAGTTCTCCCAATCTCCTTTAGTATCTGAAGCTAGTGCAATCAGATGGGCACTCCTGGGATCCCTAGATAAAAACTGGAACAACCTTATTCTTATTTATGATTGCAAGGCTTTGGTAGATAGCCTAAATGGCTCAATGATCTTCCCTTCGAACTGTAGGGTGATTTGTGAGGATATTATCCAACTCAAAGCTTGTTTTAATAATTGTAGTATTTTGTATGCCCCTAGAGCCTCAAATTTGTATGCTCATAGATTAGCTTCTTTTGGTTCCAGTTTGATATATTATGTAAAATGGATAGGATATTTTCCGAGCTGGATTAGCTCTATAGGGTCTTAATCTTGTTCGGGCTTCCTTTTGTACCTCTTTCGTTCTTGGGGGAATAAATGAATAGTGAAAAATTGTATTGTGTCAATTATTATGGTTTCAACACGAAATGTGATATTGCCACGATAGTTAATGATTTACAACGATTGACACAACATATTATTACACAATTAATTATGATGTAGAACCAGTTATTGATACAAGACCTGCCATAATCAAGAACGTAAAAGTGTGTTCGTGTCAATCGTTTTATCACAACTGTTATTAATTATATAGTGAGAGGATTTATGATACAATCGTTATGTCAAGTGTAATGCATTGTGACAACATATTTGTACTCTCCTTCATTACACACTCGTGTGAAAAAGGGTAAGAATCAATGAATATAATGCATACCATTTGATATAACTTATACAACGGTACGGTTGTAGGATAATTTTTATTTACTCCCTCTGTCCCATTTTATGTGTCCAGTTTGATTTTGATTTTTAAGACGCTTTTTAAGGTGATGATAACTAAGCCAATTTTGACACTATCTTGATGAAATTACCGCCCAACCTTTCTTCATGAATTGTAGTGTAAACAAATGAGTAATTTAAATCGAGATAGTGTCAAAATTGGCTAGCTTATCATCACCTTAAAATGCGTCTTTAAAATGTAAAACTAAACCTGACACATAAAACGACGGAGGAGTATTTATTATAATTGTGTGAATAGCATCAAAAGTCAAAACTGCGACTAAACTTTGCTATTTTTATTTTAAGAGTATTGTGTTCAGTTAAGAGTTTAATTTGTCACTTTTACGAGTTTTGGATTTTGATACTAAACTGTATTGTGTTCAAGTTAAATTTGTCAATTTTACGAAATCCAAACATTTATGAAGCAACAGATCTGGCAACTTTTAAGTTAAGCATTTCAAATAACAGCCCCTAAAATCTCTCAAGTAAATACAGAATATCGAAGGAAGTACAAATTCTTGGTTTTTTTTGGGGATAAATGCCGAAATACATTTATGTGTTATGTGTTAGTGACTCTGGTTTTCTCTTAGCATTCTTAAGGTGATGTACGCTTGTAACTATGGTTCAAAGTCGCGGTCGCGGTAACCGACTCGGAGACCAAGTCACATCAATCATCACGTATCGGTATCGTTTCGGCGAGACGGTTTTCTCCCAAATATAAAATGCTTTAAAAAAACTGAGATACATGAATAACTAAATATAACATCAAAATGTCCAAAAACAATTACTAATATAATTTATTTTGAATAAATACATAAAAATATGCGTTGTTTACGTTTTCTAAATAAGACATGATACTGATCATCAATACTTGAGAAATTGTTATTCCCAATGTATATATAATGTGATATTTTGATTGTTAAGAAATTAATGTTATTATATCATATCATATTTTCATATACGAAAGGTAACTCACATACCCATTAATTCAGCCTCAGCGGGGATCGAATTACAGTCTCCCTCAGGAGAGGTAATGGTATTAGACTTAATTGAACTACTAATGATAACGCATATTGTCTTATATTTAATATTATATTATGTCCTCTTATATCATACCAACCTCTCGTCTGCCTGAGGTGGTAGCTTGGGGGTGGGGGGCCCTCACGGTTAGGGTTTAATCGTTTTTTGGTCAAAGAAGACTCCAAGAAGATCGAGATCTAATTAAACATTAAATTAGAGAGACGAATTTAATATATTAAGTAAGACAAATATATATATGTGAATGTACATTACTCATTACTCATTCGGTCTTTCCCCATCAAACCCCCCACCCCCTCCTACCCAAAAGAAAAAGGAAAAACGAAGAAGAAAAGACATGCTCCTTCTTTTTCATGTTTCCAGTCGAATCGGTGAAGTTTCCACTGAAATCGGAATGACTCGACCGGTTTTGGCCGAGTTTGATCGATACGTAACCGATTCTAGTCTAAACCGAGATGAATCCGTAACATTGTACCGGAAAACTTCGAGTCGGAGATGATACGGCCGAGTCGGAAGACGACTCAGCCTAGACTTTGAACCATGCTCGTACCTCTTTGAGGAAACAAAGTCTCAAGAGTCAAGAGAAAAGCTTGAAAAGAAGGTCATGAAGCATTGTTGTCAAATAATGCTATCTCAGCCACAACTTGTGATTTTTGGAGAGGACAAGGTAAGATTAAAATACGTCATACAAACACTTGAGTACCCCCAACAAAAACATGAACGGGACATCTCTTAAAGCTCTAAAGGCTAATCCATGTCCATATAGTGAGAACCATATATGTGCATTCTAAAACTGGACACATATTTAGAGCTTATAGGCCATTGTTCATCCCTAAAACACCCAGGAACGAATATTCTCGTTGAAGCCACTAGAAATAGTGAACAGTACTTGAAACAGAAAAAGAGTGGACGTATTTAAGTCACCGGAAACATAAACAAGACTGTCAACGATTACTAAAAGCATTTGAATTCAATCCATATACCATTTACAAAAATCAGGAAGTCTGCTCCATAATTGTAATATTCCGATTTTCGGGAAAAGGCAGGCGTGTCATTTTGCGAAAACGAAATATTGAGTTCGGTTCCTTTTATTCAGAGTTTAAGTATTTTTCTAAATGTATGTATGTATGGTCGAAATATATATATGTATATTTAAGGAAAATTCTGAATTTTTGGTAATTAAGGGAAAATGGATAATTGGAAAATATATTTAAGGAAAATATATTTTAATTTTTCCATACCTAATTACAATTCAGAATTTGCTTTTACGTAATAAGAAAAAACTCTGAAGCATTAGAAAGAGGCTTAGAGACTTTCTACAATTGCTCAGTCGTTCGTTGTCGGATTTCAGTTTCGAGAGGAGCGTCGAAATCGTTGTAAGGAGTGGTACCAGAAAGTTGAAGCTTTGGCTAAGGTATGATTTTCGCCTAAGGGCCGTTCTCGATCGTTCTTGATCTTCTTTGGTTCATGTAATCGTAGTTTGATCGTTTTAGAAGCCGTTGATCGATTCTAAATTGTTTTTGGGATTGATCACATAGATATCTGTGAGAGAAAGGATCGGTTGCTGCTGTTTTTCTGAGTTTTGGGGCTGGTTTTAGCTTGCTTAAAAGGTAAGAAGCTCATCCTACAATTTGATTATGGTTTAGAGTGATTAGGTTGTGTTTTTGTATCAATGATTATGCCTAAATGTTGGTTAGGATTAAGGGTTGTTTTGGATCATAAAGGGTATGTTTTTCTGGTGTTTTTATGAGAAGAATCGTGTACAATATGTTTGGATTTGAGTAGAAATCGATAGAGTGTAGAAAATCACACAGGAGCAGTTTTTGGTCATTTTGGCGCCCCGTCTCCGTAATGAGAGAGTTTAGTGACTTTCTGAGCAGCTTTATGCGCCCGAACTGAACAGAGAGTTCAGAGAACTTTCTGGTGCATTTTGGCGCACGCCAAAAGTGTTGGCGCCCCCCAACACGGTTTGAATGTTATTACTAGTGTTTTAAGTTATGAGATGAGTTTTGGATGTCGTTTCTTGAACTAATAACATTAATTAAACATGAACAAGTCCCGATTGAGTTTCTGATGCGTTTGGTTCCGGCACCGGACGTACTCTTAAAGGGAGTTGAAGTTTGGGACCATCGGAAGAGCATGAAAGGGCTTGTGCTTTGATGAACTAGAGTCCATCAATGTCACGTAATCGATAGGTTGTAATGTCTAGCAGTCTAAGCGAGGGAGTAGAGTTGATAATGTGAGTTTTGCTTTGAAAACACTTAGGTGGCTAGTTAATTCACAATAATAATTACATAAGTGTAGTAAAAGCTAAAACGTCATTTATTCTCGGTTAGGCACTATTTCATATCGGCGATGTGATACGTTCATAAAAGGTGAACAACGCTACTGGCTCAAAAGGCTGAAGGGTAGTGGAGGAAATTCATCGGACGTATACGCATACCCAGGAGACCCCGGAGCTAATCGGTGCTGATCACCGTTAGTTAGCAAGTATATCTTCAGGCTGATGAACGCCATGCGTAGTGTCATTGAGTAATGACGTAACCAAGATATGCTAAGCTAGAAACGTATAGTCATGACATGTCGATGGGCGTGAAATGAACCCTAGATTGAGTCGGTCTCACAAAGATAATCCTTTTATTAAAACTTAATAATAAACCTTAATAATATTGTAGCTTCTTCTTCTTACTTTGTACAATGTACTTACCTCAAATGCATGTTTATTTATGTGTTTGGGGGAGAGAAGACGAACAGGTAAATTTGGAATTCGAGGAGGACTTCGATGACGACGTTTAAGGACGCCGAAGTTGAAGAGCTTATTTATTTATATTTATTTATATGTTAGACTTGGATATTGTTGATGGGATCTTTGTATTTTACTTCTTAGTTTTTGGATGTTTCATACGTTTTGGATTTCGTTGGTTTCTTTTCCAATGTAATAATGTTACATTTCTATCTTTAGATATTGAGTTTCTATTCTTGGACATTTAAAAAAAATTACTCGATTTTTTTTTTGCTTCCGTTTGCTTTATTTTGATACGACGTAGTAGAGGCTTACGTATAAAGTGAATTTATTTTTATTTTGTACGTGCCGAACGTTCCTTTTCCGGATAAGGACTCGGTGTCCGGGAACGAGGCGTTACATAATACATCCCACATGCATAGACAGTTTCCGAGGAAGAATCAGGTCATCTTGGTCTACTATAATAAGTCTATATAGTACTGTGTATATAGTTGTTCAAACGGTATACTTGTTGTAAATATTATAATTTTTCTCCTAGGATCTGTAGTGATATTAGAAGATTATTTGTATTTTTGTAACTAAGATAGATTGCTAGAATCAGGGATAGAATTAGGAGATCATGTAATGCTTAGAACATTCTTTATTCGGATGATACTGCATTTATTACTTATTACATCACAGACAATGCGTCTGAAATTTTTGGGATTGGAATCATTATACACAACTTGAAACAAGGAGAACTGAGTGTGACTAAAATACCACAACACTCTAAAAAGGCATTGGCAGCAAATTCATATGTATGAATCCCTTGAGTGGAAGGCTCCTTGAGAATACCATTCTCTATGGAGAAGTAGTAGAAGAAAGAAATCAAGTTCTTGTTGGGTCTTAACAATGACCTTGATGGAGTTAGGGGCAGAATCATAGCCATCAAACACTTAGGGAAGTTTTTCCGGAGGTGCGTAGGGAAGAAAGCAAGAGGATAATGATGGGAGCCCAAGATACAGGGTTCAAAAAAGTTCTGCATTGGTTAGCTGATTTGGTGGCCAACTGAACTATCAAAACCGATATGGGGCTCAACAGGGCAATCTCAAAAAAGGGCGGACCTTGGAGCGATCATTGCAATAAAAGTGGTCATACCGAGGAGATATGCTGCTGGGAGATTCATGGCAAACCAACAACTTGGAAGCCAAATAAAGCAAAATCAGGCCAAGCCAATGTGGCTGAAGGATTAAAGGACAGAGAATGAGGGTCCATTCACAAAAGATTGTAGAAAATGAGGGTCTATTCAAAAAATGGTATGGGGCCAATTAAGCTAAAACCTCAAATAATCCTCAAAGCAGTCCTATATGTTCCCAAACTTAGTTGTAAATTTACCGTCTGTCAGTAAATTCAACAAGGATAACAACCGTTGCACTAATTTTACTCCCGATGGCTGTGATTTCATGAACTGGACTCGATGAAAAGATTGGCAAAGCTGAAATGAGTACAGAACTTTGCATCCTCCAGATCCTAGAAAAACAAGCCTTAGCAATCCCTGGTGTGTCTCTAAACCTAAGACCAAGAAATCATGTTGTGGAATTATCATTTGGGACACCCAAATTTCTTGTATCTTTCACACTTGTATCCTGTTTTATTCAGAAATAAAAATCCAAAGAACTTTGTGTGTGAAATGTGTCAACTTGCTAAACATACCGGTTCAAGTTACTTACATTTATCTTACATTCCTACTAAACCATTAATGCAGTGAGGAATGGGCGCATCATGACATTGTAAGATGTCTCGCCCGAATGAATTAGTTGGTACTAGAAAATATTACAATGAATTAATTACAATTATTTTGTGGTGTTAATACCCCGGGCAATCCCATGGGCCCGGCGTGGACATGGAGATTGGTTTTGAGAGCTTCGAATCGCGGTTGACGAAGAGGCTTGGTTAGGATGTCGGCCTGTTGAAGCGATTGATGGTTAATAATGTTTTTATCATCTAACATGCACCACCATACCCAAAATACCGTCGTTATACGGAGAAATTCGTGTTTATTTTCTTGATGACAAACCTATTATTTCCGCACATGATTCACAAACTGACCACATAATATATCTTAACTAATCTATGATGAACAACAGCCAGGTGAAGACTTAAAACTTACTGAATAGAGTTCTAGCTTTTATAATGGGTTAGGGATTTAGATTCGTACTAAAAAGACAGGCTACTGGTTCTATCTAAAAAAAGAGACTGTAAATATGTACTCTTCCGTTTCAAATTATAAAATATTTAAAAAAAAAGTATAAAACATTTTAGAGTTTTTAAAGAGTTTAAAATGTCCCTAAAAAAGAGTTTAAGATGATATTTTATTATTGTTATTAATGTAATGCGGTACATAAATAAAAAGACATTGAATCAATAATGAATTAATAGTAAAAATGTATAGATACTTTGTTTTTTTTTTTTGTTAGTATTGATCATACTATGTGATTCATTGATTGATATAAGACGGAATCAATATTGTAAAAAGTATGTTTTGTAAATGGTAATGTTGTAATTGTTGTGGTAGTATTCATTATACGACATAATGTGTAACCTATTGATTGACATTAAATCTCACGATAATCAATAGTGAAAAATTGTATTGTGTCAATTATTATGACTCGGTTATTATGGTTTCAACACGAAATGTGATATTGCCACGATAGTCGTGCTACAACGATTTACACAACATATTTTTACACAATTAATTATGATGTAGAACCAGTGATTGATGTAAGACCAAGCTAGCTACCATAATCAAGAACGTAAAAGTGTGTTAGTGTCAATCGTGTTATCACAACTGTTATTAATTGGGTCAATTATTTAAAAGGACTGATTTTCAACTTATTAGGGGTAATAGGACACTACGAAATCTTATTTAGTTATTATAAGGACATTCTAATTTTAAGAAGGAAACTTATTTAGTTATAAGGACATTCTAATTTCAATTGGATAATGAGCAAGAAGGAAAAAAAAAGGAAGGAAAAAGGAAGTGCTAAAAAAAAAAAAAAAAAAAAAAAAGAAGTGCTAAAAATATAAAAATATAAAAAAAACTGCTGAGGGAACGTGGTTAATTTTTTTTTTTTTTTTATAAATATTTTTTAATTCACCATATTTCTAAAGATCATATATTTTGATCTAAAACTCGGATCATCATAATTTTTTCACTAAAATTCATATTTTTTCGTCTTCTTTATTCTAAAATCAAATTTGATATTTTTCCGAATAAATTTCATAAAATCAATTTTTTTCTTCATAAAAATCGACGTGACGTATTGATCACCATCATGCATTGACCACCTACCCGGATGCATTGGCCACCGGGATCCATTAACCACCCCGATGCATTCACCGCCGCGATTCACTGGCTACCATGATGTATTGAGCGCCGCGATCCATTGACAACCTTGATCAGTGACATCTCATTGTAGCGATTTATGAAATGATGTCTCATTGTAGCGATTTATGCAGTGACTTCTTATTGTAGCGATCTATGCAGTGATGTCTTATTGTATCGAATTATGCAGTGACGTGTTATTGTAACGATTTATGCAGTGACGTGTTATTGTAACAATTTATGCATACCTTTGGTTGTAAAAATATGCATTTAAACCAAAAAAAAAAAAAAGAAATACAGTTATTTTACAAAAGTTATCGAAAATTTAAACCAACACTAATCAAATAAACCAACATCAATCAAATATTTAAAGATAACAAAGAAATAGAGTTACTTTACAAAGTTATCAAATGTGTGTATCAAGTTGTATATGCGGTGACATCAATATCATTGCATCAATTATCTAATTGTAAATACAGTCATCAATGTCACTGCTTCAGACATCAATGTCACTGCATAAGTCATCAATGTCCCTGCATTAGACATCAATGTCACTGCATAAGTCGTCAATGTCACTGCATAAGTCGTCAATGTCACTGCATAAAACCTAACAACTGCATCAGTCAGCTCTGCTCTTGTTTTGCATTTCTCCAAATGTGGAGCTTTTAATATGGATAGAAGTACAAGTTTGGTAAAACTACAAAGACTCTTCACTATGACTCTTGTAATGGCCACACGTTGTTTGTGCCCTCCTGATAATTGGATTCATTGTGGAATACCTCAATTCTTTAACACGATCTTGAATCATTTGACGATCTTGTTTAGCTTAATGTCCCTACATCATTCATCAATGTCCCTGCATCAGACATCAATGTCCCTGCATCAGACATCAATGTCACTGCATAAGTCATCAATGTCACTGCATCAAAAAAAAAAAAAAACAAACAAACATCAGCTCCAGCGCTTCTTTTTTTTTTTTTTCTTCCTTCCTTCCTTTTTTTTTTCCTTCTTCTTCTTTATCCACTTGAAATTAGAACGTCCTTATAACTAAATAAGTTTCCTTTTTAAAATTAGACTTTTCTTATAACTAAATAAGATTTCGGAGTGTCCTAAATGATCATTAATTCTCTAACGATGGCCTTATAACTAATATCCACTTAATTATATAGTGAGCTGATTTATGATACAATCGTTATGTCAGTGTAAGAATGAATTAATATAATGCATACCGTATGATATAATAACTTATACAACGGTTGTAGGATAATTTCTTTTTATTTTATTTTATTTTATTGTGTGAATAGCATCAAAAGTCAAAACTGCGACTAAACTTTGCTATTTTTATTTTAGGAGTATTGTGATTTTGATACTAAACTGTATTGTGTTCAAGTTAAATTTGTCAATTTACGAAATCCAAATATTTATGAAGCAACAGATCTGGCAACTTTTAAGTTAAGCATTTCAAATAATAGATCGGTATCGTTTTGGTGAAACGAGTTTTCTCCCAAATCTAA
Organism: Gentiana macrophylla; assembly: GCA_026214975.1. NCBI lineage: Eukaryota > Viridiplantae > Streptophyta > Magnoliopsida > Gentianales > Gentianaceae > Gentiana > Gentiana macrophylla. The sequence continues at coordinate 90,322,838 of CM047806.1, forward strand.
AATGCTTTAAAAAAATTGAAATATATGAATAACTAAATACAATATCAAAATGTCCAAAAACAATTATTATTATCATTTATTTTGAATAAATACACAAAAATATGCGTTGTCGCATTACGTTTTTCAAATAAGACCTGATATTCATCTACACTTTAGAAATTGTTATTCCCAATGTATATATAATGTGATATTTTGATTGGTAAAAAAATTAATGTTGCTATATCATATTATATTTTTCAGATACGAAAGGTAACTCACACACCTATTTATTCGCCCCTAGCGGGGTTCGAAGCCTGGTTCAACCCGGTCTCTCAATGAGGTGGTCATGTTAGACCCTAGTGAAAACCAATATGGCAATGTACCTTGTCTTATATTTAATATTATATTATGTCTTCTTATATCATACCAATCTCTCGTCTGCCTGAGATGGTAGCTTGGTCAAAGAAGACTCCAAAAAGATTAAAATACGTCACACAAACACTTCAATACCCCCAACAAAAACATGACCGGGACATCTCTTAAAGCTCTAAAGGCTAATCCATGTCCATATAGTGACTTAGTGAGAACCATATATGTGCATTCTAAAACTGGACACATATTTATAGCTTATAGGCCATTGTTCATCCCTATAACACCCAGGAACGAATATTCTCGTTGAAGCGAACATAAGCCACTAGAGGACGTACTTAAGTCACTGGAAACATAAACAAAACTGTCAACGATTACTCAAAGCATTTGAATTCAATCCAAACAGTGCCGGCCCTCGCTTTTTTTGGGTTTAAGACCAAGTCCTCGAATTGGCCTTTTAGTTGAAGTTGTTTTTTTATTTCAAAAACATACTTATTGTTAGATATTTTTCAGAAATAAATATTTTGGTTATCGTTTGCATACGAGTTGCCATACGAATTAATGTTATCGCAACGAAACGGGGTTCGACCTGCATTTTCAGATACATGCATTTTCGAACTGATATGTACTTACCCTTTCGTGTAAGGGTTGTATGCTTTCCTCCGGTGAACAGTGACAACCCTGCCCTTTCGTGCAAGGAGTACCCCCATTCGTTTATGAGGTACTTGCAACCTATAAAAGGCATAAGTATGCAGAAAATTCATAAGTTTGACAACATCATCAAAAAAACTTTGAGTGTCCTCTGGTTTGATTCAAACAAGTCACTGTTTAAATCAAACACCCCCATTGTATCCTGAAAGAGATTTTCATTTGATCCCTTAGTGACAAATCGTGTGGGACGAAACATCTCTTAAAAGACAATGTTATTAACGTGCCATGGAGTTTCTAATTCTCTGTCAAATCCTAAGTACTATATTTTTTCCAACACTTATCGCGTTTTTAACATCCTTAAATGCAAAAAATTAATAAAACTTGTTTGTATGTCTAATTTTTTTTTGGTCCAAGTAAATTTATCTGATGTTGTATCAGATGTGATAGATTCAGACATGATAAGAGGTAGAAGAAATTAAGACGAAGAAGAAGGAAGATGAAGCGTTATGCTGAATTTTTTCAGCACTCTGATACCATGTAGAAAAGTTAGAAGCAGACAGAGAGAAGAGAAGATTATTTCTTCATATTCAAAACAGAGGCAAAAGCCTAGTATAAGTAGATACAAAAGATAACTAGCTGTTAGGAGTTAATGCTAGATAGCTATTTAATGAGTAGTTGAGCATACTACATCATTAAGAAGGGAGATAGCTATCTAACCACTTATCTGCTTTATAACACAGCATTAATAAGGGTATTACAGATCTTAATTAAATATAAAAAATATTATTAAAGAATATATTAACTTATATTATAATTTTTCTCCTAGGATCTGTAGTGATATTAGAAGATTATTTGTATTTTTGTAATTAAGACAGATTGCTAGAATCAGGGATAGAATTAGGAGATCATGTAATGGTTAGAACATTCTTTATTCAGATGATACTGCATTTATTACTTATTACATCACAGACAATGCATCTGAAATCTTTGGGAATCATTCTACACGACTTGAAACAAGGAGAACTGAGTGTGACTAAATACCTCAACATTCTAAAAAGGCATTGGCAGCAAATTGATATGTATGAAACCCTTGAGTGGAAGGCTCCCGAGAATACCATTCTCTACAGAGAAGTAGTAGAAGAAAGAAATCAAGTTTTTGTTGGGTCTTAAAAATGACCTTGATGAATTTTAAGGGCAGAATCATAGGCATCAAACTCTTAGGGAAGTTTTTTCGGAGGTGTGTAGGGAAGAAAGCAAGAGGATAATGATGGGAGCCCAAGATGTAGGGGTTCAAAAATGTTCTGCATTGGTTAGCAGATTTGGTGGCCAACAGAACTATCAAAACGGATATGGGGCTCAATAGGGCTAATCGAAAAGTGGTAGACTTTGGTGCGATCATTGCAATAAAAATGATCATACCGTGGAGATATGCTTGGAGATTCCTGGCAAACCAGCAACTTGGAAGACAAATAAAGCAAAATCAGGCCAAGCCAATGTGGCTAAAGGAGAAGGAAAAGTTAAAAGGGCAGAAAATGAGGGTCCATACACAAAAGATTGCAGAAAATGAGGGTCCATTCAGAAAATGGCATGGGGCCAATTAAGCTAACACCTCAAATAATCCTCAAATCAGTCCTATATGTTCCCAAACTTAGTTTAATGTCTGTCAGTAAATTCAACAAGGATAACAACTGTTGTACTAATTTTACTTCTGAGGGCTGTGAAGTTCATGAACTGGACTCGATGAAAAGATTGGAAAAGCTGAAATGAGTGCAAAACTTTGCATCCTCCAGATCCCAGAAAAACAAGCCTTAGCATCCCTGGTGTGTCTCTAAACCTAAGACCAAGAAATTAATGTTGTGGCATTATCATTTGGGACACCCAAATTTCTTGTATATATCTTTCACACTTGTATCATGTTGTATTCAAAAATAAAAATCCAAAGAACTTTGTGCGTGAAATGTGTGAACTTGCTAAACATACCGGTTCAAGTTACTTACATTTATCTTACATTCCTACTAAACCATTTAGCATGATCCATAGTGATGTATGGGGATCCTCAACGATCAAGACCTTGAAAGGGGCTAGATGGTTTGTTAGTTTTGTGGATGATCATGAAGGAAAATATGAAATTGAAAGAATCTTTCCTATTTTCATGCTGTGAAGGAATAGTATTTTGATGCTATGAATCACTTTAATACAAAGATCAAGATTCTAAAATCAGATAATGCCTTGGTATAATATTTCACCAATCCTCTAAAAGAATACCTGAACCAACAAGGGATTGTTCAAATAAACTCTTGTGCCCATACACCTGAGAAAAATGGGACCTCTGAGAGAAAAAATAGGCAGATACTTGAAATGACAAGAGCTCTCGTGTTCTCTGTGTCAGGCATTCTCCCTCTATTTCTATCTCCTTCACTATTCTTTGGGTAGTCCTGTGTTTTATGCCCATAATGACCACATTCAAGCATGTTAGCTAGAGCCCTCACATTCCATATTGAACATTGTAATGGTGACTTAAACTATGCTATGAGTCAGGCTCATCGAGTGTGGCATTCATTCAGAGTATGGGAAGCTGTGGTGGTCAACAGAGCATGAAGCATCTCTTTGAACGGTGTTTAGTCAGGCGAGTCGGTCACAGGTTGATCAATCTACTAATGTTTGGGTCGTTGATGAATAGTCTCACGAGATTGGTTCTCAAAGATACTTGAGGAATACATCCGCATGGTTTTCCGATTTGGATAAGGTTACTTCTGGGGTATTTCGGTCATTATCTGTTATGGCTATTGATGAGAGTCAATTCGACTCTGTTTTTCTACTACTTTTATATCCCGTAATGACTCGTTTTGTACAATTCTGGGAGATTTTGGCTAGATTTTGTTGCTTTATGAGCCTTTTTGCTTTTCCCGAGTTCCGGATGTATAATCCGGAAATCTTGATCCTTTTGGCATTTTACACTCATTCTCGGTCACCCTAGTGTCCCGTAGGGTTACGTTTGGTGTGTGTTTTGATGTTTTTCAGGAACTAGGTGTTCGAGAATGCCCGGAAAACGTGTTACGGAGCTTCGGGATGCATGGAAGCTCATGAAGGAGCAAAAGTGTGCCAGGCGTGCGCCTGGCTTACCATAGGCGCACGCTTAGAGAGGGGAAAAGTGCCAATGTTTCAGTCCATGTTTCCCCATGTTCCTCAGAATCCAGGCGCACGCCTAAGAAACCCTAGGCGCACGCCTAGAAAAGACTCTGCTGTTGGATATTTTTGGATTTGTTGCTAGGCGTGCGCCTGGCATTCCTTAGCGACGCTAGTAAACTGCTTTTGGCAAACACTATAAAACTCAATTTTGAGTTTTGGATGGATATATATCACTTTTCATAGAATCAAGAACACCATAGATTAGGTTTTTAAGTTTCCTTAGTATAATCTTTTGTAACAAACTCTTGGATCATCTTGGATTGCATAGCTATATATTCAGTTTTCTCGTTCTCATATTTCTATCATTTTTCAGCTTGTGTAGGTATTTCTAATCTTTATCTTTCATTTGTTTGTTCTTGTTGTATGATGAAATATTGTATTTTGATAGTTAATATGAGTAGCTAATCACCTTATAGCCGAGTTATGCGATAATCATCGAAACTGGATCCTAGCTTGTTCATGTGTTATTCTTCATGTTTGATTTGATTATTCTTGATGTGTTTGTAGTCCTTGAGCTTATTCTTAATGACTTTTATTGAACTCACGACTCGATAATCATATATCACGTGTCTTCTTTACATATGTATTTTGCGAGAGGATACGGGAAAAGGGGTTCTAGGATCACCCTGTAAAACCGACTGAGTTGTTTAGATTCGGTTTTGTGTGTGAGGTTTATATCGACTTATCGAGCATTTCATTGGCCGTAGACCGTGTCAGGTCAGTTAAATTCGGTCAGCAGACTGTTGAACCTAACATAAGAGGGTAGATTATTGAAATAATGTCTATTCTCGGAAATAGGAAACGACACCCTATGTATGACATCAAGACGTTTAGGTAAATCAAGAATACCTCCGGACTTAGCTAGGATTTGGTAAGTAGTTGATTAGACCATAGCTCGGCTATCACCTTTAATCGTTTAAAGCTCTAGTTTTTAGTTAGTCTTTGTAAACATAGCAAGTTATAGTTTAATAACCTCATCAACAATCTTGTTGATCTAAACTAGAGATGGCACTAGCTTTGGTACTTAACTAAATTCCCCGTGGGATTACGGCCTTGCTCGCTAGTTTTGTACTACAACCGACTCGGTACTTTTCCGGTCAAAGTTGGTATACTATAAAACGCCCATCAAGTTTTCTGGCGCCGTTGCCGGGGAATAGAGTTAATATCTTGTAAGTTGGTTAAATCTTCGGGATTAGGTCGTTGTTTCTTTTTAATTGTTTGTTGTTGTTTCATTGTTTGTGCAGTGTATGACCAGTAGTAGCAACGGTCCAGAAATTGAACTTTACTTCCGTCGACAATTGGCTTTGAGGAATATGACGATTGATCGTCGAGCAGCTCAACAAGCCGAATCATCTAATCCAGAAGTTGAACCCTCAATGGCTACGAATACACCTACAACCAGTAGCCAAGGCTCTCCAACCGGGAGAGGAATACACGAGCATCATGTTCAGGAAGTTGAGTCCACAGAATAGCATGGCAAATTGAGTCCTCCGGTTGAGGGAGGAATTGGACTTCACCTTCGGGAACCTATTCAAATCCCGAGACAAGAACAGAATCAGAGGGAACCTCCACCTCTGAACGTTCAACAAAGAACCTCAAGTTCAAGAAGCAAATTTGAACTCAATGCTTTTGTCCAATGAAATCGCACTCAGGTTGATCCGCACCAAATCATGCGACAGTATCAACAAATGATGTTGCAAATGCCTCAGATGAACCCAATAGTGAATCAATACAATCCGATGGCTGTTCAGTATAACCATATTCTTATGAATCCAATGATGGGGCAGTATCAGAATCCGTATCAACAACCTAACGTGCAAATCCCCAACCGATACCAGTTCCGGTGCAACAAGCCACTCAGAACGCACAGCCTTATCAGGCACCGGTATTCCGACCCCCGATTATCCAAGTTATGGTGAGAGTCCCTGGCAGAACACTGAGGGATTATGCTACATCCGCTATTGGTGAAGGGCATGCTCCTATTCGTATCCCATCGATCCAGGCCAACAACATGGAAATCAAATGTCATGTTTGGAATTTGCTACAGGAGATCGCTCAGTTTAGAGGAAAACGCGAGGAGGATCCGAACAAGTTCTTAAATCACTTTATGCAAGTATGTAAGACGGTGATGATTAACGGTGTTTCAGAGGAGGCGATTAAATTGATATTGTTTCCACATGTCTTGAAAGAATATGCTATCGAGTGGGGCGAATCTTGGCCTCATAATTCATTACATACTTGGGATGAGGTAACGAGAACTTTTCTATGAAAATACTCCCCTCCGGATGAACTTTGGACATGAGGGCAGACATCTCGACTTTTGAACAGTTGGCTTCTGAGGAGCTACACGAGGCTTGGAATAGGTACAAGGCAATGTTGAGGAAATGTCCGCAACACGGTTTCGAAATTTGGAATCAAATGCACATATTTTACCGAGGGGCGGATAAATAGTCCAGAAGAACATTGAATTCTGCGAGTGGATGAGATGTTATGAGTTTAGAGCCGGATGTTGCTTTATATGCGATTGAAAGGATAGCCGAGAATAACCGACAATGGAATTCTATTAAACCGAAAGAGCGTCAAAAGGGGAGCAATTCTGAGAAAGAGGTAAAAGTCGGTGGCTATGATCAGTCGATACAAGACGAAAACAACAAGTTATCCAACAAAGTGACAATGTTGGAAAAACAGTTACGTGAGGTGATTCTCGACCAACGAGCGGCGAATAAGTGTTCTTCTTGTGGGGGTATGCATAAAACTTCGGAATGCACCAACACCGATGCGACACCGAAGCAATTATTACCAAAGGCTCAAGTTAATCAAGTGAGTATGGGAGAAGCACCTATTCAACCGATATTGAGTCCGGAACAGTTAAGTCAAATGTTTGCGGATTAAGAACCAAATGGCCATGAATCAATGGGCGACACCACCGGTGGACCCGAATACGATGCCGGTTAACCCTATTTATGATGTGAACTATGTTCAGAATCAGAATTGGAGAGGGCAACCAAATCAAAGGCAACCAAATCAGAATTGGAACCGGAATCCGAATCAAGCCGGGCCTTCTAATCAACATTTTCAACATCAACTGGTCCTTCAAATCAAAGGCTGAACGCTTATCAACACCCAAACTCTCCTGGGAGAATAGATAATCAGAATCAACAAGCACCGAAAATTCTTGAACAGATTGTGGAGCAATTGAGCAAGATAGTTTCTGACAACTATAAAGAGTTAAAAAATGGCCAGACACAATGCAAGCGTCTATACAAAACATAGAGCATCAAATTGGCCAGATGGCGGAAAAATCAAACACCGTTCCGGTTGGGGGCTTACCGAGTAATACGGTTAGGAATCCGAGAGGGGTCAACGCAGTGTCAATTGAAGAAACAGTGGTTGAGGATGATGATCTGGTATTGAGAGAAATCTTAGGCCGGCGAATCCGGTAAATGTGATCTATACCCGGAGTGGTAAGAAAGTTGGAGTTAATGTTGAGATAGCTCGAGATGAGAAGAAGAAAGCACCGGTGGATGATGATGAGAATGAGAACGGCAGGGTCAATTCTGAAATGGCAAAGGTGAAGATTGAGCCGGTGGATAGTGATGACGACTATGATGAGGTCGTAGAGATTCCTAATCCCATGAGGAAGGATGCCGAGTCAAGCAAGCAAGCACAACCGAGCGAGGCACGCGATGAATTTTACACCTGCTACTATTGATGTTAATTCGTTACCCTATCCCCCGAGAGGTCCTAGAAAGACCATCTTATCAAAGATTCAGAATAGATTCCTCGACATTTTATGTAGAGTTGAGATTAATATCCCATTTGTTGATGCGATTGCGAATATGCCTTCGTATGTAAAATTTCTGAAAGGGATATTGTCTAACAAAGCAAAAATGGAGGAAGTCGTGTGTTTAAATGAGAACTGTTCTGCCGTATTCCAGAATAAGTTACCCTAGAAACTTAAAGACCCGGGTAGTATTTCAATACATTGTACCATAGGCTCTAAGACGTACCCAAATGTCATGTGTGACCTAGGTGCGAGTGTGAGTTTGATGCCCCGCCACATTTACGAGGAATTAGGTTTAGGTGAGCTTATCAAAACTGCTATGAACTTTCAAATGGCGGATAGGTCTTTAAGGAAACCGTTGGGAGTAGACGAGGATGTGCTAGTACGGGTAGACAAGTTCGTTTTTCCCGTGGACTTTGTGGTTCTAGAAATGGAAGCCGATAGTCGGACAACCCTATTGCTAGGAAGACCCTTCTTAGCAACCGGGAGGGCAATGATAGACATCCAGAAAGGCGAGACTGTATTATGGGTAGATGAGGAAAGTGGTACCATTATTGTTTTCAAGTCCATGAAGCACCCGTATGATGAAAACGAATGCACTTTTCTAGATAATATTATGCCTCTTGTTGTTGAAAATGCTAACACACAGGGCTACAAAGAGGATGACTCGATGGAGGAATGTTTAGTGAATTCATGCGCGATTGATGATGAAAACGAAGAGTTGGCAGAAGCCGCCGGAAAGCTCGAGATCACCGATTTTGTGGATGCAAGATGGCACAAGTTCTTGGAACTTGAACTAAATGATGAAAAAGTGAAGCCTTCCATAGAAGATCCTCCCCAAAACCTTGAGTTGAAGGAACTCCTGGCTCACCTTAAGTATGCTTTTCTCGAAACTAATTTACTCCCGTTGATTATTTCTTCTATTTTAACTAATCTGCAGGAAGAAAAGTTATTGCATGTTTTGAGAAGTCACATGAGTGCTTTTGGGAGGAAAATGGAAGATATACGAGGAATAAGCACAGAGCTTTGCAAACATAAAATCATTCTCTATGAGGGCATGAAGCCGGTGAGGCAGCCCCAAAGGAGGTTGAATCCTCATATGCAAAAGGTCGTAAAAAAGATGTGTTCAAGATACTTGAGATGTGTATCATTTATGCTATAAGTGATAGTGAGTGGGTCAGCCCGACACAGGTCGTACCGAAGAAAGGAGGAATGACGGTGCAAGCCAATGACCATAATGAGCTCATACCCACTAGACTAGTCACCGGATACCGCGTGTGCATAGACTACCGGAAGCTAAATGATGCTACACGTAAGGATCACTTCCCTTTACCTTTCATTGATCAAATGTTGGAACGTTTGAGTGGACTTGCATATTACTGTTTTCTAGATGGCTTTAGTGGATATTATCAGATTATAATCGACCCTAAAGATCAAGAAAAAACCACTTTTACGTGTCCGTATGTCACTTTTGCTTACACTCGAATGCCGTTTGGGTTATGCAATGCCCCGGCGACATTCCAACGTTGCATGACTGCCATATTTTCTGATATGATTGAGAAGTTTTTAGAAGTATTTATGGATGATTTCAGTGTCTTTGGTGATTCTTTTGATGATTGTTTAGATAATCTTGATAAAGTGTTGCAGCGTTGTGAGGACACTAATCTCGTGTTAAATTGGGAGAAATGTCACCTTATGGTAGATGAAGGTATCGTGTTAGGGCATAAGATATCAAGGAGAGGTATTGTGGTAGATCGAGCGAAAGTTGAGGCTATAGAACGATTACCGCCTCCCACGAATTTGAAAACGCTTAGAGGTTTCTTAGGACATGCAGGTTTCTATGGACGGTTTATACCGGAAACGTGTTAAATCCCTTACGCATTTACTTTCGAAAGATGTGCCCTTTGTGTTTGATGATACTTTTTTAGATGCCTTCTTATACATTAAACGTTTGCTAGTGACCGCTCCCATTTTGATAGCACCGGATTGGAGTCAGGAGTTCGAGTCATGTGTGACGTTAGTGATATGGCAGTTGGGGCCGTATTGGGCCAGAAACACGATAAAATATTTAAGCCTATCTACTATGCGAGCCATACTTTGAATTTGGCTCTAATCAATTACGCGACCACTAAGAAGGAATTGCTAGTGGTAGTTTATGCCTTTGATAAGTTTCGTTCATACTTGATTGGTTCGAAGGTTGTAGTTCACACTGACCATGCAGCACTGAAATATCTCATGAATAAGAAAGGTGTGAAACCTCGACTCTTGAGATGGGTACTTTTACTCCAAGAGTTTGACGTTATGATTAGAGACCGTAAGGGCTGTGAGAATGTGGTCGCAGACCACCTCAGCCGCTTACAACTAACCCCTGATGCTATTACACGAGAGAGAGCGATAGGTGACGAGTTTCCAGATGAACATCTGTTTGCTATCGATGCAGCTATTCCGGAAATGAGGGTGAGCCCTCTAATTCCCGGAAAGTACTGTAACCCATGGTACGCTTCTTTTGTGAATTATCTTGCGTGTGAGTATTTAGAGCCCGACTTGACCTACCAACAACGTAAGAAATTATTTAGTGATCTTAAGTATTACTACTGGGATGACCCGTATCTGTTTCGTAGATGTTCTGACGGTATAATTCGTAGATATGCTCATGATGGCGAGATACCGAGCATTTTGTCGTTTTGTCACGACAAGGAAGCCGGTGGCCATTTCTCCGGACTCGGGACAGCTTTAAAGGTTCTCTAGAGTGGTTTTTATTGGCCCTCGATCTTCCGTGGTTCACACAAGTACGTGAGTATGTGTGATGCGTGTCAAAGATCGGGGAAAAACTCGAGACGGTTTGAAATGACTATGCAACCAATTCTCGAGTGTGAGATCTTTGATGTTTAGGGAATAGACTTTATGCGACCATTCCCATCCTCCTACAATAACAGGTACATTCTCGTCATGGTCGACTACATCTCGAAGTGGGTTGAAGCGATGGCTTCTCCTACTAATGACCGTCACGTGGTCATCCGTTTCTTGAAAAAGCACCTTTTTATGAGATTCAGAGTTCCTCGAGCAATGATTAGTGACAATGGCGCTCACTTTTGAATCGGCTTTTCAATAAACTTCGACCAAATACGGGTTCGACACAAGTTGGGAACCGTGTATCACTCCCAAACAAGTGGGGCGGTCGAGGTTTTGAATAGAGGTATCAAACGAATTCTCGAGAAAATAGTGGACTCGAATAGGAAAAATGGAATTTGAAAAGCTCGATGACCTTGATTTGGGCGCATCGGACCGCATTTAAGACCCCGTTAGGAATGTCCCCGTATCGGTTGGTGTTTGGAAAGGCATGTCACTTACTGTTGAGTTGGAACATCGAGCCTATAAGGCGACTCGATTCCTAAATTCGATGAGACAGCCGTAGGTGAGAAACGGTTGTCCCGATTGGCGAGCTCGATGAGTTTCGGACAGTCTTATGAGTGCGCAAGACTTATAAAGAGAAGACGAAGCTTCTCCACGACGCTAAGATTCAAAAAAGCATGAATTCAAAGAGGGGACGACGTCTTGTTGTACAACACTCGTTTGCACTTTTTTGGGGGTAAGCTAAAGTCTCGGTGGACGAGACCTTATAGAGTCTCAAAAGTTTTTCCGTCAATTTGTCGAAGTGACTCATGACACCAAGGGACATTTTTGACAAACGCCTTCGGTTGAAAAATATGAAAATCTTACTTCGACGCAAATCTCGTGCTCGTAAATTTGGAAGATCCTCTCCTTGTTACGAGGATTGTGAGTCATGTAGATGATTCATTTCATTTCGAAGTAATCTCTTTCTCGATACCGACCCCCGAATAATCCAAAGTTTCCTCGCTTAACGTTAACGAATGAGTTTCCATTGACGTTCATCTAATCCATTTTCATCTTTATTTCTATCAAATCATCACATCAAACTAACAACGTTAAAAAACAATGCTTCGTGGGAGGCAACCCATGTTTAATTTAAGTTTTAGGAGTTTCGGGGAAGTTTCTTAAGTCAAAATACCCCGAAAAGCCAATTTTTGAACACCCTAGACAATTTTGATGCTAGGTGTGCGCCTATCATACTTTAGGCACACGCCTATCATACTTTAGGCGCACGCGCTGATGGGCATTTTTGGGCATGTTTCAGTACGTGAAATTGGAATTTTGGGTGTCCGTTTTGTTTGCTAGGCGTGCGCCTAGCATATCACTGGCGCACACCTAGATCCTAAAAAAAAACCGTATTTCTTCCTCTTTCTCTTCTTCTTTCCTCATTCTTCACAAACTCAAACCCCAGCCGCCCCTCCCCGATTTTTCACCCCCTTCTTCTTCCACAATTCACCAAATTCTTCACAAAACTCAATCTTTTTCCACCAAATCACTCCTAATCATCATCTCTTTTCAATTTCACTTTAAAATCACCAAACCCACCCAATTTTAAGCAAGTAAGGGGCGAAATTTGGAAGTTTTTTTTCACGATTTTTCCGGTGACCTTCATCAACTCCGGCAAGCACCAAATTTTTGGTAAGGGTAGCCCCTTGTTTTCTTTTCTTTTTGGCAACCCCAATTCACCCCTTTTAGATTAATTTTTGTTAAATTTAATTATTTTTGTTTCTTGTACTTGTTCTATTTTTGTCATTTAATCTTTAAGGGGCAATTGTGAATAATTTTTGTGTTATTTTGGGTGTTGGGTGGTGTTTTGTGTAGAAATTATGACAGGTGCTATTGGACTTATTTTAAGTTTTAATGATGAGTGCCAGACTAGTTGTTATAGAGCAAAGGCAAAAAGATGTCTAGATCAAATGTATAGGTTTATTAGAGTTTGATTTTTGTATAAGTTTGATCAAACAAACATTGTAATCAGGTCAGCTGACTTTATCAGTAGACCTGTTTAGGTCAGTAAGGTAACTAGGTCAGTACACTAGTTAGGAACCTGCTGAAGACTGAAGGCTGAGGGTTCAAACTCAGTTATTGAAGGATAAGGGATCAAACATAGTATTTAAAGTCAAGGATATGGAATCAGAATTTAGGGAAGTCTGTGATAACCTAAACTGATTACATATACCTTGTGTACAAGGTCTAAGTTCCATATGTTAAGTGGTGATTGGAACTTAGTTATGTTTAAAATGGTGTACTCTAACTTAATAATAAAAAGTTAGATGAAAAGACAGTCAGCTGAAGTCTTTAATAAACACAAAGACACTTAAAGCAAATTGATCGACATGAACATCAATGAGACCAATATACACAGGCATCTGCTGAGTATAAATCTCGATTTAATCAAAGGTTACATTGGAAGATTACAAGGATAAAGATGGATGACAAGCCTTGATATTGTTAACAAATCAATGGCCAAGATGAAATGAACGTTGGAAAGATTTAGAGGATTAACCAATGGACATAAGTCAAAGGGTGGACAGACTAAAAATTGTCAAAAAGCAAACTGACAGTGTCACTACTATGTACAGGGACATAAAGCAAGTCAAGATGGGGACAAATCTGAAACGGCTATGTTTGAATTTCAAACATAAGTCACAGAAAGGAAAGAAGACCTATTGAAAAACAAGAATCAGCAAAGCAGACCTGGAAAGAAAGCAATGGTTGCTGATGATGAATCAGGATATGAAGTTGAATCAGAGAAAAAAAATGAATCTGATGATACTGCACTTGTTGCTGATATGGATGATTATGCTTTAATGGAAAATATGGATGAGACTGAGGAGGTATACAATTCTGTATCTATAAATACTTCTGCAGAAAGTGATTGTGAATTAACTTATGGTTCAAATCCTAAAAATTCTGACAGTGAGGAAACTTTGGATGCCATCCTTAATCAAATGAGGAAAATACAATCTGGTTATGAGATTGTGTAGGCTGAAAACAAAGCTCTTCAAACAGAAGTTGAATGGTTAAAAGCTGAATTAAGAACTCTCAAAGGAAAGGAAAAAGATTTTGAGCAAAATCAGCATAAGTGTGCTGCATATTCAGTAGCTGCTGAGTCTGCCGAACAATCTTGTTCCTCCACTACATTCAAATCTGGAAAGCCTTATGGTGATAGAATAGGCCTTGGATTTGGAACTTAACAATCTACTAAGAGTGGATCCAGTAAGGTTACTGAACCTAGTACCAGAATTGGTCCTAAGTTTGTACCTGCACAAGATCCAACTCCTAAAAAGGTTGCTGAGGCAGTAAAGTCTACTGAGAATACTTCAAAGAAGCAAAATCAGAAGTCAAAAAGGTCAACAGTACCTAACAAAAAGGGTAACTCTAAAAGTATGATCTTTGGACCTTCTAGACTGCCGATATAGAGACGTGCCGCCAAGTCTCTTTGGACCATAAAAGGGCAAAAATCAGAAATATTCCAAGGATAAGAATCATAAACCTAAAAATGTTAATCATTCTAGGGATACTTATCTCAGGGGGAAATGTAGACTGTCCCCTACTGATGATGATTGGAATATTCCTGCCCTTACTGCTAGAAACAATAGACATAACTATAATGCTAGGGTAAAACCTCAACAATGGAATCAACAGAGGACTTATTCAAGACCTCAGCAGGGACCTCAGCAGACTCCATATTACAAGGCTGCTCCTAACAGACAGCAAACCTATGGTTATGTTAGTGCTTCTAACAATAGAAATCACTTCAAACAGCATTATGTACCAAAAGGCCAGAAAGCATATGTGAATCCTACACAACCAAATGTTAGACCTTATGGAAGTGTGGAATACATGTATGAACAAAAGTATAATACTTTTCAAAGAAGACCTTATGGAAATTTGCCAAGGGTCATGCTTACCACTGACCACTATGGACCCAAATAGTTTTGGGAACCTAAAATACATTAACTTTGTTTTGTAGGGTGTCTGGTACTTTGACAGTGGATGTTCTAGGCATATGACAAAGAATAAGCACTGTTTGACAAATTATGTGGCAAAGGATGGTCCAAGAGTGAATTTTGGCAACAAGAATACACCAGGATACACAAGAAGATATGGCACACTTGTGAGGAATGGATTAACTATCAAGATTGTTGCATTTGTGGAAGGACTGGACTACAACCTACTGAGCACTGGACAGTTTTGTGACATGGGTTACAAGGTCACTTTTGACAAAGGCTACTGTGTAGTCATTAGTGAAAGAGGTGAACAAGTTGTGTTGGCTGGTAGAAGACAACAAAACATGTATGTTGTGGATTGGTCTACTGCTGTTCCAGAGACATGCCTGATTGTGCACACCAAATCAGAACTGAATTGGTTGTGTCATAAGAAGCTGAATCATCTTAACTTTGATGATATCAATCAGTTGGTGAAAAAGAAATTGGTGATTGGTTTGCCTGAGATGACATTCAAAAAGGATGCTATATGTGATGCATGTCAGCAAGGTAAACAAACCAAGTCAAGCTTCAAGTCAATGACTAAGAAATCAACAAAAAGAGTTTTGGAGTTAATTCACATGGATTTATTTGGACCAGTAACACCAACAAGTGTAACAGGAAAGAAGTACACTCTGGTAGTTGTGGATGATTCTTCAAGATACACTTGGGTAGTATTCATGAACAAGAAAAGTGAAACACTTCTAAAGATGCCTGAAATTTTGAAGAGATTGCAAAATGAGAAAAGTTTGACAGTAGTGAAGATCATATCAGACAAGGGTACTGAGTTTCTCAATAAAGTCATAAGAGAATATTGTGAGCAAAATGGTGTGCTGCATCAATTAGCAGCTGCTAGTATACCTCAGCAAAATAGGGTTGCTGAGAGAAGAAACAGGACCTTGAAAGAAGAAGGAAGTACTATGATTTGTGAAGCATTGTTACCAGAAAGATATTGAAATTTGAAGCAATCAATACTGAGATGCTATACACAAAATAGGACCTCGAAGTGAACAAGAAGTCTTGAAGACACCTTATGAGATATGGAATGGAAGAAAACCAAATATATCTTATTTCCATCCATTTGGAAGCAAATGTTTTATTTTGAATCATAAGGAGCAACTGAAGACATTCCAACCGTAATTAGATGAAGGAATATTTTTGGGATATTCCTCTGTCAGCAAGGCATTCAGGGTACTGAATAAAAGGACATTGAAACATGAAGAATCAATACATGTTGTATTTGATGAACCAAAGTTCACTGGAATGGAAGATGAAGCTTCAGAACCAGGTCACTGATCCAGAATGTGTTGATGTTTTGGAAAGGATAAATGACTTAAATATTTCTAACTCTGCCCCTGCTGAAGAACCTGCTGGTAACACTACTGATGCAACAACTGAAGTAATTCAAGGATCTGCCGAACCCCCCACTGAAGCAACAGCAGACCCGACTGAAGATGAGGTTCCTGAGAACCAAACTAATCAAAATCCACAATGGTTAAGGGATCACCCTGCTGAGCAAGTTATTGGGAACATACAACAATGTGTAAGGACTAGAAGACAATTGGAAGCAATGTTTACTTGTTTTCTCTCTCAAATGGAGCCTAAAGTTGTTGAAGAAGCAATATCAGATCCAGATTGGATAATGCTATGCAAGAGGAATTGAATGAATTTGAGAGAAATCATGTTTGGACACTAGTGGAAAGGCCTAATCATGCAAACATAATTGGAACTAAATGGGTATACAGAAACAAATTGGATGAATCTGGTACCATTGTAAGGAATAAGTCCAGACTAGTACCAAAAGGCTATTCTCAAGCTGAAGGAATAGATTTTAATGAGACATATGCCCCAGTTGCAAGATTGGAAGCTATAAGATAATTCTTGGCATATGCTGCCTACAAAAACTTCAAAGTATACCAGATGGATGTCAAGAGTGCATTTTTGAATGGCGTTCTAGAGGAGGATGTTTATGTTCAGCAACCTCCTGGTTTTGAATTTAAAGATCAAGAAGATAAAGTGTACAGACTCAACAAAGCACTTTATGGTTTGAAACAAGCACCAAGAGCATGGTATGAAACCTTATCTCAATTCTTGGTAGACAATGGTTTTACCAAAGGTACCATTGACAAGACTCTTTTCAGAATCAATGAAGGGGACAACACCCTGCTGGTACAGATTTATGTTGATGACATAATTTTTGGTTCTGAAAATGAATTTCTATGTGAAAAGTTTGCTAATCTCATGAAAAGCAAGTTCCAAATGAGTATGATGGGTGAAATGAACTACTTCTTGGGATTACAAGTCAAACAAATGAAAGATAGAATCTTCATTCATCAAACTAAATATACCAAGGAGCTACTGAAGAAGTTTGGCATGGAAAATAGCACCAAAGTATCAACTCCCATTAGTACAAACAACAGATTGGATGATGATAAAGAAGGCAAAGATGTTGATCAGACTTTATCTGAGAAGGATGATAGCAAATCTGTTGTACTCTCACGCCGATGACTGATATATCCTTTCTTTGTAGGTGTTTGTGCAAAATTTCAATCAAAACCAAAGGAAAGTCAGTTAGCTGCAGTCAAAAGAATTCTCAAGTATCTAAAAGAGACTTTAGGAGTAGGGATATGATATTCAAAAGATGGAAGTTTCAAAGTTATATCCTACTTAGATTCTGATTATGCTGGATGCAAGATTGATAGAAAAAGCACCACAGAAACTCGCGGTTGATGGGAAATAGAGTGGTTTCTGGTTCAAGAAGAAAGCAATTCAATATCAATTCCACTCTTGAAGCTAAATATATAAGCATTTGGAAGTCTCTTTGTGCACAAATACTATGGTTAAGACAACAGTTAAGGGATTATGGAATTGAAGAAAGAGAAATTCCTATAATGTGTGACAACACAAGTGCAATTGCAATCACAGAAAATCCTGTTTTGCATTCAAGAACCAAGCATATTGATGTGAGACATCATTTTATAAGAGATCATGTTGAGAAGAAAGATGTGGTGGTTTTTTACATCCCTACTGAAGATCAACTTGCTGACATATTCACTAAACCATTGGATAGTGAAAGATTTGCTAAGTTAAGGACTGAACTTGGCATCATAAAAGTTGACTGAGATACTAATAATCACCAGTGTACTGGAATTCACCAAGGGGATAAGTCTTTGCTATGTTGGGTGAGCTTACTTAGCAGACTAGTCATTGATATCAACAATTCCAAGTACTTGAACAAGTTTGGACAATTGAGCAAATGAAGTTGCCAAGAGGATTGGTCTTTGTCCTGTTGGGTGAGCTCACTTGACAGATCAGTCATTGGTATTAAACTTCATCTTGTATTATCAGTTGGACAAAACAAGAATGTAAGAAGATCGTGAGTGACCATGTCAAGTCAGTCTTTGAGCCATCTTTATCAGCAAGATGCTGATCCAAGTCTGCTGAAGCTCAAGCCTACTGAGTTATACGTTACAAAGACAGTCAAACTTAACTGAAAGTCAACAGTAATTGGATATTATTCTTATCTTTATAACTGCGGTTACAAATATCCAACGGTTACAACTCTTATGGAATAAGTTAGTAGGACACGTGGCAACATCACATTTACTCCAAATTTAATCGTGGTTAATGCTACAGTACGTGTACAGTACTTTCCTGACAGTTACTACCCACTTTCATCCTTTATATATCTGACATATATACACACGTAAGCGACTTACAAATTTTCCGATCGATTTTCTCTGAAATACACCGTGTGAACACAGATTTACGAAGCTTTTCTTTATCTTTCTCAAATCTCTAATGGCGGATAAAGGTGATATTCACATTGGAACGAGCCAAAGTGTTAGAGGGTTCGTAGTTGATGTTGACAAGACTGAGCTAGCTATCAATATTGGAAGAAAAATCAGAAGATATGAAGGATTAGAGGACGTTCTGAATCTAAGATTGGAGACCATCTCTTATACAAATGTTACGAATTTCTGGAGGAATATAGTGATTAGAGATGATAGAGAGCCATTTACTACCATTGTAAATGGTCGGAGATTCAGATTACTTCAAACTCTTGAGGAGGTATTTGGATTTGGGCTGGAAATGGTGCTCCTACCAATCCTAAATCAATGGAGTCATCTAGATTGGAGTTTGTTGATGCAATAAAAACCAACAAATCCATAAAATATTCACTGAGCATCAATGTGAAGCACATCAAAATGGAGTATAATCTGCTGAGCAAGATTGTTGCTAAAAACATCCTTGGAATCAGTGGAAGCCTTGACACATTGTCTGGACCCAAGATTGATATGTTGATAATCATATGCAAGAGTATGAAGTTTGATTGGGCTGGATTCTTTGTCCATTATATGAAGAAGGTGATAACAGATGATAGAGATGGGACCAGGAAGTCCAAGACACTGACTTTGGGTTTGATGGTTTAAGCCCTACTAACCTACTTGAAGGTTGCTGATGTTGCACCTACAAAAATCAACAAGTTCAGATACAAGCCAGAAATTAGTTATCTCATCCCTGGTTTGGATGATGATGAAGATCTGGATACTGAAAGGACAGAGACTGACAATGATGGAGATGATGATGCTGTTGGTGAGCAGATTAAGCAAGTTGCACAACCTGCTGCACCTAAGAAAACTGCATAAAAAAGAAAGGCTGCTGATGCAAGAAAGATTACTGAAATGTTAAAGCCAAAGAAGACAAAGCAAACAATCGTTAGACCTTCTTTGAATCTGGCTTGAGGTTCAGTGATGTTGAAATTGCTTGAGCCTCTTTGGAATTACAAAGAGAATCTCTTGAGGTTTTGAAAGAGAAATTAAAAGAAGATTCAAGAAAGAGGAAAGCTGCTAGGGATCTTGAAACTGAACAACCTGCAAAGAGAATGAAGGAGGTTGTGAAAAAGAAAAGGCATGGACAGGGAAAAGAATTAAGGGTGTTGGAGGCCCAAAAGGAAGCTGAAGGTGTTGGTGTGGAAGCACCTGTACAAGTTGATGAGCCTACTGAGGCTAGAGAGGTTGTTGTTGAGCAACACACTACAGAATCACATCATATTGCTGGATCTGACCCTGCTGTGAAAATTGTTGAATATGTTCCTGACCCTGCTGTGGATGCTACAACTCAGGGGGAATAAGACACTGCTGGAGACCCTACTGATACACATATAAGTCAGGAGAAACCTAGTATGGAACAGTTGGAGGTAGTAGGGACAAATGTACCATCTGCAGAACCTACTAACTTATTTGTATCTGCAATAGATACATTGGCCCATCTGGTTGAAGCCTTTGGGGGACAAAAAGCTGAGCAATCTGCACCAACAAAACCCTCAGTGCCATATGAAAGGAGGGAAAAGAAATCAAAGAAGGAAAGAGTAGATCCCAACTTCAAAATTATTGAAAAATACTTTCAATGGAAATTTGGTTTCTACAAAAGACAAAAACCAGCTGCTAAGCCAATGAGTGGATTTGAAGAATGGGCATTTGATCAGTTGGGTGTGAAAAGCCTACTGGAATTGGTGGATACAACTATGTTGTAGACAAGGCTAATGGACCTAATGGAAGAATGGAAGAAAAGTGCAAAGATCACGTTCAAAGATCCCAAGTACATGACTGACAGTGATGCTTCTTCATCATCTGACTCTGATGATGATCACCCTTCCTTTCCTGGCCAATCCAGTGGCACAGCCATGAAAAGACCTACTGAGAAAGTAGGACATGGATCTGAAGACAATACATCAGATCAATCTGCTGATGCTGGCAAGTCTGCTGGGGGTCAGCAAACTGATCTTATAGATGAAGATAAGAAGGATATGACCATGGATGATCTGGAAGCTCTAATCAATGATGGGGCTACTCTGGGGGATAACAGGCTGATCAGTATGTCTGACACCTTGTTGTTTGTGGAGTCTGATGTAAATCCTGAGGTTTAGTAGGCTGACTAAATGAAGAGCTTGGAATTGTCTTTAATGAAGATTTAGAGAGACAACTTGCTGCCGCAACATCCATGGAAGAGGCCATAATATCTACTTTTGATGTTGTTGTGTTGAATGAAGAAGCTGATGAAATTTCAGAGGACTCAGCTCAGTATCAAGAGTGGTTTGACACTCAGGATACCTTGTCACAAGTTACAGATTGGTTGCAAAAGGTTGCTGATGCTAGAGGAGTATTAGAGGAAAATGATGCTATATTCCCTTTTGCTTTTGTTGAAGAGGTGGTTCAGGTTGCTGAGTTACAAATAGCACCTGAATACAGGTTAGAACAGAGGGTCCTAATCACTGAGGAGCAAACAGTGTTAGGACAAAGGTTGGAACTATTAATGGGATTGGAGGAATCCCCTGCACATTCTAAAGAGAATGCTGTAGAACAGGTTGCTGAAAAACCTGTTGTTGTAGTGCAGGCTACTGAAATTAAATTTACTAAAGGGAAGGATAGTCAGTAAACTATTGTTGATGAGGATGAACAGCTGCTGGACAATGATTTCAGTGATGAGGAGTTCCAAATGCCTGAGGTAGAACAAGTTGCCGATGAACCTCAACAGGCACATGTACCAATTTTTGAAGAAGAACATATCTTGGAACCTCAACCTGCACAAGATCCAAATCTGGAAGATATTTTTGGAGATATGATTGAAGAAGGACCTGATCCTGCCGGATGGGATAGGACAGGAGCTTTGGTTGTCCGCACACACAGGGCAAACTACAATGTTGAAGAACCTACTAATGATGCTGCTGGACATATGGGTGGAGGTATGGCTGGTTCCATACCAGCACATGTCTTGGATGAGCTGAAGGCAGTCAGAGATGATATTACACAGTTAAGGACTCAACTCAATAGACAGGAGCAAAGATTTGAAGATTTGATGAATCTGGTTGAAAATAGTGGAAGAACCACTGAAACTGTTGCTTCCAACATCACTTCCACTCAATATGCACTTGCCGACCTAACTCTTGATGTGAGAAATATAAAGCAGAGCACAGCAAGAAGAGATAAACATTTGGATGAACAGTTTTCCTCATTACACAAAAAGCTTGACAAGCTTGCTGAGGCACCCAAGTCTGTTGTGGCTCACCCTGCTGGAACACCTCAACCTGCTACATTGGATCCTAAGGTTACTGAGAGGATCAATCTACTAGAACAAACTATGGAAGGAAGGATCACTGCAGTTGACACAAGGACATAAATTATGGAAGGTCAACTTGCTAATTTAGTGATCACACAAGAGAGTGTTCATAGCCTACTGTCCCGGTTTGTTGATGATGTCAATAAGGGGGAGGAAGGCCTTACAACAGAAGCAAAAGAAGCTACCAGAATTTTTGCTAAAAAGGGATGGGAGAGTGACATAAATGAATTCAGGAAACCTGCACCTGGCAAGATTCAGTTGACTGATGATCTCCTACAAGAATATAGGATGTTATACAATGGAAGGAAGAAACCCTATGATGGCATGGGATTTCAGGAAGGACTCAATTCCTTCTTGGGACTGAAACTTTGGGAAATAAGGGTTAAAGCACTGAGAGCTTCCTACAGAGGTGGAAGAGGTAGAGTTGGAACTGTCCAAGCTGCAAATGACTCACTGGAAGAATTCAAACACTTCTACATGGGACAGGGCTTTAGTGTCCATAATATAAGACTAACTCTACCAGAAGCCTGGAAGTGGTGGAAAGAACTGAACCATTGGGTTGACTTTACCCCAATTGAAAACCAATGGATGGTGGATATAGTTAGAGAAATCAAGGAATTCTATGAGAAGAGAGAAAGTGACAAAGACAGAAACTATATCAGCACACTTACATTTTTTTCATTTCATTCTACTGATCCTGGTTTGTAATAATGTTGAACAAATTGATTATAATGAGAAATGACTGAATTTATTCTGTTTTGGTTTTTATCTTTTTGCTTTGCAGTAAGGAGGGTATTGGCATCATCACTAATAAGGAGAAATTGTTGGACTTATTTTAAGTTTTAATGATGAATGTCATACTAGCTATTATAGAGCAAAGGCAAAAAGATGTCTAGATCAAATGTATAGGTTTATTAGAGTTTGATTTTTGTATAGGTTTGATCAAACAAGCATTGTAATCAAAGTCGGTGACTTTATCAATGAACTGTCTAGGTCGATAAGGTAACTAGGTCGATTAGACTAGTTAGGAACCTCTTCAAGGCGAAAATTTGAGGGTTCAAACTCAGTTATTGAAGGCTAAGGGATCAAACTTAGTATTTAAAGTCAAGGATATGGAATTCTTTATTTAGGGAAGTCTGTGATGACCTAAACTGATTACATATACCTTGTGTACAAGGTCTAAGTTCCATATGTTAAGTGGTGATTGGAACTTAGTTATGTTTAAAATGGTGTACTATAACTTAATAATAAAAAGTTAGATGAAAAGACAGTCAGCTTAAGTGTTTAATAAACACAAAGACACTTAAAAACAATTGATCGACATGAACATCAAGAGAACCAATATATACAGGCATCTGCTGAGTATAAATCTCGATTTAATCAAAGGTTACATTGGAAGATTACATGGATAAGGATGGATTACAAGCCTTGATATTGTCAACAAATCAATGGCCAAGATGAAATGAACGTTGGAAAGATTCAGTGGATTAACCAATGGACATAAGTCAAAGGGTGGGATGATGAAAAGCTGTCAAAAAGCAAGCGACGAAGGTCGAGACTATGTATAGGGACAGAAAGTAAGGCAAGATGGGGACAAATCTGAAACGGCTATTTTTGAATTTCAAACATAAGTCACAGGATTCTCACCTATAAATAAGAGACTCTTGATTCAGATACAGATGATGAAAATAAAATAATCAACTCAAGCTATCAATTTTCTTATCAAGAAAATCACCCTACTGACTTCACTGAGCATAAAGCTACTGATCCAGAAAACTCTTCAAGTGTAACCTGCTATCAAGTTACATCAAGTTCATACACTTGAAGACTTCAAGCTGCTGATCATTTCATCCTGATCAAGCTGTTGACTGTTGAATCATTTACTTGATTCAAACTTTCTTTTACAAGAAACCTGCTGAAGACAGAGAAGCACTTAGGTGTCAAGAACTGTTGTTTGTGGTGGAGCTTGTGAAGAGGCAATCCTACCCTTCAAGGACCAGTGGAATATTTTTGGAGCAGCAATCCTACTTGTTTAAAATATTCAGTTTGTGAAGCCATAGTTATTGGTGAAGGACAGACGGCTTAGGGATTTTTGTAACTGCAACCTCAAAGATCTCTAGTGAATTTCCTCCAACATCACAGGAGAAGAGTGGACTGACAGGATTACACCACCTGGAACCACTATAAAATTGCCTACTTACTTTCTGCATTTACTTTCTGAATTTAGTATACTTATCACATCAATTTACTGAAACTAGCAACTGAATCACACACTTACACTACTGAGTATCTAATACTTAGTATCATATTTAAACAACAAGTAATAAGCTTAATTTGAATATATTCTGCTGCAACAAATTCAGTAATATTGATTGTCAGCAGACTACTGAGTGGTCAGCAGACTACTGAGCAGTTAGCAGGCTACTGACCTTGTTGAGTTTTTTAACTCCAAAAAGTTTTAAGTGTTAAGTTTATTCACCCCCCCTCTAAACATAACCAAATCCTTTTCAAGGGACCAACATGTGCGATCACGAAAAGGAAGAACCCCTATGTGTCCGGTAGTAGGAGAGGTAGTGGTGGTGGTGGTCGTAGGAGAGGTAGTGGTAGAGGTGATGATGGCAGCCACGGTGGTGCTGAACCATCTAGTGAGGCTCAGTCCGTGGCACGTGTTGAGTTTCCAGAGGACTATCCTACGGGAGAGCAACGAGCCGACCCTCCCGTGCAGCCAGCGAATCGAGATGAGGTGAACCGGTTCATTGATGACAAAGCCCTAGACTTTTTTAATGGTAAATTTAGGTCCAAAACTATGCTTATTGAGAGAGAGATAAATAGGGCTGATGTGAATGAGACTTTCTGGTTTAACATGCAAGACCGAGGGTGGGGGAATCTTCTTAAGGTTAGGCCCGAACCAATAAATTTGTCTATAGTTAGGGAATTCTATTCCAATGCTAAGGCCGTAGGGGCGGCTGCAAATTACATTCTGTTGAGGGGTCAGAGATTGAACATTAGCCGTGAGGGAATAGCTCGCCACTTCCACCTTCCGAGTGTCTCCTTTGATGATGGGTACACCCAATTCTTTGCTAGGCTTTCCCAACAACAATCCCCAATTGATGTCCTTGAAATGATAAGAACAGATGTATGTCCCAATTGTGAGTGGATCCCGAGTAAACGAAATCCTCTTCATGCCATTAATACATCTGAGTGGAATTCACCCGAGAAGCTTGTCGTCAAATTCGTCACCAACCGTCTCTATCCTACTTCTCAATCCACCATAATCAGTTCCGAGACTCTTAATATTGTTATCCCATCCTTCACAATATCCCAGTTGACGTGGAGAAGATCATTAGGGATAAGCTGTCCTCATATATCAGGAAGCAAACTCCCAACATGATTTTCCCGCGTTTAATCACGGATATGGTTGTTTCTTCGGGGCTGGACAACTTGCTTGGTGATGTGTTAATTCATAGAAAATTTCTGCCCATTGTCGAGAAGTCCTCTCTGGCGAGGCATGAAGTCCAACACCAACCTCAACCACCCCGCCAACCAACTAGGGCCGCCCATTCTATTTTAGAACAAGTCACCTATGCCGCCTAAGGAGCTCAATGTGATTGGTTCAATGACAACCGTCAAGCCATGTTGTCATTACGAACAATCAGTGATGAGGTGGCCAAACGTCATGACTTTGCAACCTCACACCTTCCCAATGTTTTCCAAAGGCCATATCAATACCCTCCCTTTGTCCAAGAATTTGTCCTGGCCTTTTCACATCGCTTTGAGGATTTTGACCAACCTTTTGAGGGTGGGGAGCCTAACCAAGGTGGTGAGTCGAGTGGGGCTGCATTTGGGGATGTTGGTGGTTCGAGTGGTGGTATCTTTGGAGGTGGTGTTGGCGGTGCTAGTTCAAGTGGGGGTGGTTTCGATGATTTTGGTTTGGCGGCTACATTGGGCATGGATTTTGAGATGGACCCCGACGATTATTTTTGTGAGGACATCGGCACTCAACCGGGGCTTGGGACAAAGAGACGTGATTCCGAGTCAGATGAAGAGTAGGTTGAAGACGAGAAGACGGGCTTTTTCTACCATTTTCTTTCGAGGCTTTCAGATTATTTTTGCAACTTTTTATGATGCTAGATTGAGTTTATTTTGGAGGATTCACTTTGTGACATTTGCACTTTCTCTTTGACTATTTTGGAAATTTTGTTGTAGACTCGGAGGGCCAAGACTTGTTTCTTTTCTGTTTATTTTTGTTCAGTTTTTACTCTTTATTGTATGCACATAATTATATACTAGGCCGTTTTTGGCCTCTTTAAATGTTTAGATATTTTTGCTTCTTACATGGTGTGTACTATTTTTTCATTGTACATGATATATGATAATTTCGAGTGATGCTACATGCACACTTTGATATTTTGTGGCATCCCCGGCCTTTTATCCCCCATTCTTGTCTACCTGTGTTGGTAGAATGTGTTGTTGATAGAACAGGTACCCCGGACGTCCATTTTGCGGATGCTACATGCCGGAATTCCGCCTTTTGCCGGGTTTAAGCTAAGCCTTTGATCCCTTGTTTTTTTTGTTTAAACACCGAGGACGGTGTTCATTTTTTAAGTAGGGGGTGGAGGCTAGTTAGCCAATTTCCCAGTTTTATTTATTTCGAGTCATGACTTAGTGGTTATCGCTTTTGAGTGAAATTTTGGGCGGAATTCTTTCAAATTTCTATACTTTTGACGTTGTCCACGGTATCATGAGCTTTCATATCCCGTAGTGAGACATGTGTAGCTACTCGAATACATTTTACTTTGTAGGGTCTATCGTGTGTTGAAAAATTGAAACAACTTCACGTAATAAGCTTCGATGTCATTAAATACTCGACTAGTGAATGATTATAGTTGTGTTATTACCCGGCTACCTAGAACTTATATTAGTAACTTCGAGGTGAAATAGAAAGGTTGTTGTGGTTAGGTACCGGATGACGGTTTTGGCATTTATTTTGACCCGATCAGATCCAAATGCCATCCTTATACATATATCCACAGTTACCCCTCTAAGCCTTTGTAGGGTGGCCAGACCGCCACCCGAACTAGCCTTTCATGTTACTAACCCGTAATCACCGATGCCCCGAGCTTTATTTTGGTCACGTATCCTTGACTACCTTGCAATTGAGCTTGTTCTTTCCGCACATTTTGACGATGTTGCAAGGTATAGTGGAACGTAAAAAATCTTGGTATGGTGTTGTGATTTACGAGTTGCTCAAAGCGAGGGGGTAAAAATGTGTCGGTTTCGGTTTTGTTTGGAATTTTGATGCAAGGTATCATATTTTCATAATTCGTTTCTGTATAGTCTGTTCTCGTTCAAGAAAAAAAACGTAAGCAGTAAATGTGCATATTTATAGTTTGATATAAGTCCAAAAGTGGACTAAAGTGTTGTGTAGTATTGTATATTATGAAGTTGAAGTTAGGGTTTGGATTTTGAGGTGTTAGGAAATCACTAGTTTAACGCAGCGGAATTTAAAATTTGATTTCCTTTTTACTAGATCGTTCTTCGTTTAATGCAATAAACATGTTAAGTAGTTTGACGGTTATACCTTAGATGATCTATAAGATCGTCGCTTTGACCGTCAACGGAGAGTAGTACAGTGCGCAAGCCGTCCACGTGTCCGGCCTCTATCGCTAATCCACACGAACTCCTCGCCGGAATCTTCCTTGGATTGCTATTGGAAAAACTCCAGTTGCTAGACCGGCTTTTTTCTTCCCTCACAAACTCACTATAGGTTGCTCTCTATTTTACACAAGAACTATGAGCTCTTGTAATTGTGATGTATAAAAGAGCTTGACACCCACTTCCTTTATATAGGCAAAGTGGCGCCTCATATGGTGTGGAGGAGAAGAAAACATTTTCCCAATAAAATAAAGAAAATCAATTAGATTGAATTATCTCTTTAATTATAATTAACTTTGCCAATATCTTATATTGAATATAATTATCTTATTACCATAAATCTATTTTTCCAAAATCAATTAATATCTTATATTAAAATTATGATAATCTTATTAATTAAAGTGCACAATCCAAGTGTATCTTATACACACCAATGTGGCGCCCCAATAGTCAATGAATTGACTTACGGAATATTCTTTAATTAATATAATTTGTATATAATTAATATCTTGTATTTTATTTATTCATAATAAATAAATACCACCTATTAATTTACCACTATAACCTTTATAGTCAGAGATAAACTTTCCTTATTTGGTTATCAACTATAACGCATTTTAATCCGACTCGATGTTCATATGTGTGACCCGATAGGCTTCGAATATGTTGGCCGTAGACACAAAGTGCAATTTACTAAAATGCCCTTCATACCTAACGATCACGGGATAGCGTCTAGCAACACACCATGACCCCCAATCATCGGAAGAGTCAAAACCAATGACTACTACCTTTCAAATGAAACAGTTACCGTGTAACTTACAATCATATCGCTGAAATAATATCCATACGATCGTATCTCGAGTGTCAATACATTAACGATCGTATCTTATAATCTGGATATCATGCTCTCTCGGAATAATACATTTACTCCCACTTTGCAAAGATTCTCGAGAGCTAGACATTCCTCATAAAAAGGCCATTTCGGATATTCGATCCCAATCATAGGATACGCGATTCCTGGACAACCAATCATGTATACTCCGCATTCTTCAATATAATACCCAATCACTACCGCATGATCGCCCCGTGGCTAAGGTAAATCTCAATAGTGTCAAAGCATGACAATCCACACTGTGATGCCATGAAGAATCCGGTCAAAAGGATAATTACACAACCGCCACATAGTGTGACACTTAATGTAAGTGGGTCAGTCTAACATACGCATTCTCTAATACACGTCTACGTACAGTCCAAGTGTCCCTACACTTTGATAGAAGAGATCTATCCATATCTTCAAAAAGATAGAAGACATCCAATACGTGCTAGTCTGATTATACTATCAATGTCCCATTTGATAATATGTAAGACTAGAGACATTTAAGTACCAACCTTGTTATGGTGATTAGAAATATCATCAACCATAATCACTATCATGGTTTCTCTATCACAGATTGACATTAGGGACGTTACTAGATATATACAACAAATAATATGAAGATAAACAATATATAATAACATAAGTGCTTTTATTAATCATAATAAAGTTATTACATGAACTAAATAGACTGTAAACGATCCGACCCGGTCGGATCCGGTCCAACCTGATTGGGTTTAGGACACCTTTCCAACAATCTCCCACTTGGCCTAAAGCCAATCACCCATATGCCTAAGCCCGTGCAAGTGAACATGTTTCTCATGCTTAGCTTGAGACAGTGCCTTGGTTAACGGATCAGCTATGTTATCATCCGTGTGGACTTTCTCTATCTTTACATCTCCTCTATCTACTATCTCTCTAATCAAGTGATAGCGCCAGTAGCACATGTTTGGACTTCGATGAGTCCTTGGTTCCTTTGATCGAGATATCACTCCATTATTATCACGATGACGGAGGCTTTGGACCTTCAATGGAGGAACCACACCAAGCTCGGTGATGAACTTCTTCATCCAAAGCGCTTCTTTTGCCACCTCCGAGGCTGCTATGTATTCGGCTTCGTTGTAGAGTCATGATAGTCTCCTGCTTGGAACTCTTCCAGCTCACTGCTCCGCCGTTAAGCGTGAAAACAAATCCAGATTGTGACTTAAAGTCATCTTTGTCGATTTGAAGCGGCATCTGTGGAAACCTCGTAATACTAAATCATCGTTCTGGAAACCAGGAACATATCCTAATACGTCTCATGTACTTGAAGATATTTTTGTGACAATCCGGTGACCATCACTGGATTGTCTTGGTACCTACTAGTCATACTAAGAGGGTACGAGACATACGGTCTTGTGCATAACATGGCATACATGATAGACCCGATTGCCGAAGCATAAGGGATCTTACTCATGTGTGCCCTTTCCTCCTCTGTCTTAGGACTCATTCCTTTCAATAGGTAGACCCCATGTGACATGGGTAGCAATCCTTTCTTGGACTGCTCCATGCTGAATCTCTTCAGCATCTTGTCTATATAGGTGGATTGTGACAGACCAATCAACCTTTTAGATCTATCTCTATAGATCTTTATTCCTAGAATATAGGCTGCATCACCCAAGTCCTTCATTGAGAAGTTCTTGGATAACCAAGCTTTGACTGATTGTAACATAGGCACATCATTCCCTATGAGCAATATGTCATCTACATAAAGCACTAAGAACACAATGGCACTCCCACTAACCTTCTTGTAAACACAGGGCTCATCTTCGTTCTTGATGAAATCAAACTGTTTGATTATCTCATCAAAGCGAAGATTCCAACTCCGAGAAGCTTGCTTTAATCCATAAATGGACCTTTGCAGTTTACACACCATCCTGGCATCATTGGTTGTGAAACCCTCAGGTTGTGTCATATACACTTCCTCAGACAGGTTCCCGTTAAGGAAAGCTGTTTTCACATCCATCTTCCAGATTTCATTATCATGGTATGCTTCAATAGCAAGCAAAATTCTAATGGATTTTAACATGGCAACAGGCGAAAAGGTTTCGTCATAGTCAACTCCTTGTATTTGCTTATATCCTTTTGCCACTAACCTAGCCTTGTAGGTAGTCACGTTACCGTCCATGTCGGTCTTTCTCTTAAAGACCCATTTACACCCTATAGGAACTATTCCTTCAGGTGGATCAACTAAGTTCCAAACTTGCTTGTCTTTCATGGATTCCATTTCAGAATTCATGGCTTCCAGCCATTCCTCTTTGTCATGTCTTAATAGCACTTCCTCATAAGTTCTAGGGCCCTTATCTTCCATGAGATACACGCCTGTGTACCTTTCGGGTTCACGACGTTCCCTGGTGGATCTACGAGGTGCTAGTGTGTCCACGATAGAGGCTGGCGTCACATCTGTGTGCGGCAAGTCCTCTACTTCCATCAACTGACTGTTATCCGTAAGTGGTTCTCGGATTTCTTCAAGATCAATTTTACTCCCACTGACCCTATCCAGAATAAACTCCTTCTCCAGAAAGTGGCCAGTCCTGGCAACAAACACCTTTTGTTCCTCAGGATGGTAAAATTGGTATCCTCTAGTTTCTCTAAGATATCCCACAAACAGACATTTGTCGGATCTGGCCTCTAAATTGTCAGTCATCATCCGCTTCACATAAGTCGGACAACCCTAAGGTTTAAGATATGCCAGATTTGGTTTCTTCTTGGTCCATACCTCGTATGGTGTAGAATCAACCGTCTTTGATGGAACTCAGTTCAATGTATAGGATGCGGTTTCTAGAGCATACCCCCAAAATGATTTTGGGAGAACTGCATAGCTCATCATGGATCGCACCATGTCTAACAAGGTGCGGTTCCACCTCTCAGACACGCCATTCATTTGTGGCATCCCGGGAGGGGTCCATTCAGGTAGAATCCCATTCTCCTTCAAATAGTCTTGAAACTCTCCATCTAGGTATTCTCCACCTCGATTAGATCGAAGTGTTTTAATTTCTCTACCGAGTTGTTTCTCCACTTCACTTCTGAACTCCTTGAACTTTTCAAAGGCTTCAGACTTATACTTCATTAAGTATATATAACCATAGCGAGAATGGTCATCAGTGAATGTGATAAAATAAGAGTATCCTCATTTGGCTTGAATTGACATTGGACCACATACATCAGTATGTATGAGCTCAAGCAATTCATTGGATCTTATCCCTTTGCCACTAAAAGGTGACTTTGTCATCTTGCCTAGTAAACAAGCTTCGCATGTATCAAATGATTCGTAATAGAATGGATCCAACATTCCATCTTTATGAAGTTTGGAAATGCGATTCTTATTTATATGGCCAAGTCTACAATGCCATAAGTAGGATTCATTCAAGTAATTTGTCTTGGCTTTCTTGTTATTTATATTAAGTACGTCAACATTCATATCTAATATGTAGAGACCATTTCTAAGTATGCCAGTACCATAAAAGATTCCATCACGTGAAAAAGAACAACATTTATTCTCAAACGTAAAAGAAAATCCATCAACATCTAATGCGAGAAATAGAAATAATGCTCTTCGTAAGGCGGGAACAAAATAATGATTATTAAGTTCTAGTACTAGCCCTTTGGGCAATGAAAGAAAATAAACTCCTACGGCCCAATAAGACGAACACTTGCTCTCCATTTCCAATGCGTAGGTCCACCTCTCATTTCCTCAGTTCTCTAGTTCTTCTTAGTGCCTGCATATTCGTACAAATATGAGTACCACAACCAGTATGTAATACCCAGTGGTTAGACTTAGAAGAAGTAATATTGATCTCAATCATAAATATACCTGAAGTTGAAGCATCAGAATGCTTCTTCTTGGTACTCAAGAAGCCTTTGCAGTTTCTCCTCCAATGTCCGGTCTCACCGCAATGGAAGCAAGCATCCTTGGATTTGTCTTTCGCTATCTTAGGTTGGCTTAGGTGCAGCCTTCGCCTTCTTGGACTTCTTTTGGGCTTTGGCCTTGCCCTTGCTTGAAGTGACCAACAACACTTGCTTTCTCTTCCCCACAGTGCCCTCAACAGTTTTTAGCATATTCAATAACTCCACGAGGGAGCAATCTATCTTGTTCATATGATAGTTCATCACGAACTGCGAGAATGAATCAGGTAGAGATTGCAGAATCAAGTCAAATACTCAACTCTCGTTCCAACTTGTGGCCCAGCTTCCCAAGCCTCTCTATGTACCCGATCATTTTAAGCACGTGTCACCCCACAGTAGTCCCGGATGCCATCTTACAACCAAACAGGGCCTTCGAGACCTCGTACCTCTCAGTGCGAGACTGAGAAGCATAGAGTTCCTTCAGGTGGACCATGATTGAGTAGGCGTCCATAGACTCATGCTGTTTCTGCAGTTCATGTGTCATAGAAGCAAGCATGATACATGTAGCATCGATCTTGTCGAAGCGATTGCTTGTTATACTTCTCGGCAGCGTCCAGCGGCCCGAACCCTCTCGGGCTTTTCCGGCAGGCCTCGCCCAAGAACATAGCCAATCTTCTCGTGCCTCAAAATGATTTTGAGGTTTCTTTCCCAATCGAGAAAATTAGTTTCGTCAAGCTTGTTTTCGATGATAAAACGAAGGTTCAATTTTTTTGACATTTTCTACAACAATAAATAAAGATAGAATAAGTAAAATTCATGTATGAGAAACCCTATATTTGCACTTAAAATTTCCTAAGGTTTTACTTCCACTAGCCAACTATTCCCAATTAGCTTTCAAGAATTTAATTAATTCTTTAGTGGATGGAATCATATCTAGTTGACTCGATCCCCGACGTGGGCCGATCAACCGGGTCAATTTCGATGGTGGGCACTAATTACCGATCGAATATTATTCGATTTCCATTGGTTGACTAGTCAACTCTTTGACAGTTCACATCTCTATGTGATAGCCACCCCTTGTCTCTAAAATCAGACGGTCCTGACGTGGGCCAATCACTACAAGATTCTTAGTCGAGTCGTAACCTAAATATTCATGAGATCTCATAACGATCATATCTCGATAATGACGATATACCCGAGATCGGTCAACTCCTGACGTGGGCCGATCAGTTGGATCCGAACAAGGGCTCTTCACCGTCATTATAATATCGGGAGACAAGTTTGGCTCGATTTTTGGCTTGGGAATAATTTTAAATTAATTCACTTAATTAATTTGGTTTAATTATGGTCTCATCTACTATGTGCATATTACTACGATATCATATAAAGTAAAACATACACAACATTCCACGCACAAAATAACCGGTATGATCATGGACTTTTCCTAGGTGCGGTTTCGAATACAAACTGACGAAACCACGCATCATAAACTAAGGGTATCTGCAACCGCCAATAGGATCTTTATTGTTGTACGCCAATGGGTTCTTTATCTCTCTTTGGTCTTCATCTTCTTGCTCCATTCTTGTTACATAATAATCTATCTAATAAATAATTACACCCGCCGCAAACGGGGGGGAGCTAACGGGAATGGGATAAATTCAAAAAGTAAACTAGGTTAAAAAAAAAACCAACATAAAGAAAACATTCTCATCTATCCTATTGGTCGAGTCAATGATCAATTGGGGTCCATATAATCACATTATATCTACACATCTAATCCATACAATTTTATCTTATGAAAAAGATTAAATTATAATTTTAACTACTTATGCGTCTTTATTTTATCACATCAAATAATTAAATAACTTTTAATTAATTATATGACTTAACTGAAAATTAAAATTAACATTTAATTTTAAATCGATTTTAATTTCAATTAAATTTGAACTATTCAAAATAAAATTATAATTATAAAGTCACATATTTGTTTCCTTTCCAAAACCAAATTTGGCTTAGGCCTGGCCACTTTCCAAAATCAAAATTTTGGAAGTGGGCTAAAGGCCTAGGCCTTTACAAATCAAATATTTGAAAAGGGCTAGGCCTATTCCAAATCAAATATTTGGAAAGGCAGGATAATTTTAGGTTTAGTTTCAGCCACTTTCCAAAATCAAAATTTTGGAAGTGGCATAAACTACGCCTTTTACAAATCAAATATTTGAAAAGGGCTTAGGCCTATTCCAAATCAAAATTTGGAAAGGCCTATATGCCATATGGTTTCCCAATGGCCCAAACTATTTGAACTATTGGTTTGCCATATGACACAACTAAACAAATGAGATATCTATGCACAATAAATATCACAAAACGAAAAGGGTCGATCTCCTCCATTGGAAGAGGACAGCCGACGGACGGCAGCCTTAAAGCCACCGCCGCCGCCGCAGAGGAGGGGGGCCGCCGCTAGTCGGCCGAGCCCCCCCAAAACCCTATTTTTTTATTTTAACGTCTCGTGATTTAAATCTTGCATATATCGATTAATTACTATGCCATTAAATTATGCTTATTGCTTATGCTCAAGTCCGCTCGATACCCCTTTGTTAGGAAATCACTAGTTTAACGCAGCGGAATTTAAAATTTGATTTCCTTTTTACTAGATCGTTCTTCGTTTAATGCAATAAACACGTTAAGTGACGGTTATACCTTAGATGATCTATAAGATTGTCGCTTTGACCGTCAACAGAGAGTAGTACAGTGCGCAAGCCGTCCACGCGTCCGGCCTCTATCGCTAATTCACACGAACTCCTCGCCGGAATCCTCCTTGGATTGCTATTGGAAAAACTCCGGTTGCTAGACCGGTCTTTTTCTTCCCTCACAAACTCACTATAGGTTGCTCTTTATTTTACACAAGAACTATGAACTCTTGTAATTGTGATGTACAAAAGAGCTTGACACCCACTTCCTTTATATAGGCAAAGTGGCACCCCATATGCTGTGGAGGAGAAGAAAACTTTTTCCCAATAAAATAAGGAAAATCAATTAGATTGATTTATCTCTTTAATTATAATTAACTTTGCCAATATCTTATATTGAATATAATTATCTTATTACCATAAATCTATTTTTCCAAAATCAATTAATATCTTATATTAATATTATGGTAATCTTATTAATTAAAGTGCACAATCCAAGTGTATCTTATACCTACCAATGTGGCGCCCCAATAGTCAATGAATTGACTTCCGGAATATTCTTTAATTAATATAATTTGTATATAATTAATATCCTGTATTTTATTTATTCATAATAAATAAATACCACCATATTAATTTACCACTGTAACCTTTATAGTCTAGAGATAAACTTACCTTATTTGGTTATCAACTATAACCGCATTTTAATCCGACTCGATGTTCATATGTGTGTGACCCGATAGGCTTCCGAATATGTTGGCCGTAGAAACAAATTGCAATTTACTAAAATGCCCTTCATACCTAACGATCACAGGATAGCGTCTAGCAACACACCGTGACCCCCAATCATCGGAAGAGTCAAAAGCAATGACTACTACTTTTCATGCGAAACAGTTACCGTGTAACTTACAATCCTATCGCTGAAATAATATCAATACGATCGTATCTCGAGTGTCAATACATTAACGATCGTATCTTATAATCTGGATATCATGCTCTCTCGGAATAACACATTTACTCCCTGATTGCGGTCAAGTTAAATTACTAACTCGATGCCTAAATAACCACTAGCAAGTGAACTAGGTTCAATCGCGGTATAGCTAGATAAGTCGAGGTCGATCCCCAGAGAATCAATTTGTGGATCCTAACTTAAATAGTCAACTTGATTATTTCGTTTGACAAATACGGTCTATGACCAACATCAAATACGAGAAAAGAAAGACACACTCAAACATATAAATAACACATAAACAAATAACGTAATCAAGCGCCCAATTATAACCGTGATCCTGCGGATCTAGACAATTTATATAATAGCAAGACTTATCAACTATTAATCCGTCCATATTCATTTATAGTGGCTACGGGAGTCATCCTCTTTTACTTGACTTAGCACCGGTTAGGTCACTAGATCACTGTGATGTTGTTACGTGACTTCGCCTTTTGGTGCCTCCATCTCATATAACTCACACGCTTATGACTCTAAGGATGCCGATATTAACCGTACACCTCGCCCAGGCAACATTCCTTTGGTTAGGCGTACTTCTGAGACGATCACTCAAACTCTCGTCCAACTAACAATTGCGAATTATAGTCTCATGCTAGTTTACGATCTCATTATAAGAAGGTGCGGCGCGCAATTCCCTAATATAACCCTACCTGAGATAACGCTGAAAGTCCGAAGATCAATTCATGAGCCTACCTAAGAGTTTTATACCGGTATTTCCTTTTTACACGTTTTAATTAAATCAAGTGAGTGGCGTAGCCATAGCCATACCTACCGAGATAAGCAGATTCAATTAAGCTAACCTAATCATAAAGAGCGTGATCGATTAACGGATGAAAAGCAGGCTTGACGGCTCTCGGTCGACCGAATAGGTGCTCTCGGTCGACCGAGTGACACCTCTCGGTCACCCGAGAGTCCGCTCCCAGATTTACATCCCGAACATATTTCTCGGCGTTTCATATACGAATCGGATTATACGTGAATCATCGAGGACATCATATAGACTAATCTAAATACACGTAAATTAAACACACAGATTCATCCGTAGATGTTAGGTAGAGGACGTAGGGTTTGGGATCCTTATAGACAAGGTATCACCATTGCCCTAACGTCATATCCTAGATCTACATCATCTAGATATGAATACCTACTCAAACAATCAAAGCATAATTGGGAAATTGATTACTTAAAAGAAAACAAGAAGATAAACTAGGGCTTACATGTTTGCAACCCTAGCCGCAAGCCTAAAGAATCCTTATTTGCTTATTTGTAAATAAAAATAGTATTTTGAATGCCTAAAAAAATACAAAAGACTTGTGTTTATATAGAGCCTCGGCCGTCATAGAAAACCGACTTAAAATGCCAACACTCTGAACCCTAACCGACTCAAATAACGCGTGCGAACTTCTCTCGAATTGTAGGCCCACTCGGTCGACCGAATGCACAGGCTCGGTCGACCGAGCCTTACTTACATCTCTCTGGGCTCTTTCCTCTTTTCTGTCTTGGGCCTCCCGAACTTATCGTGATCCATCAAAGCTTTTCCGAAGTCCATCCTTGTGCTCCCAAATGAGTTACTACAAATATCACATAAAATACGATCTGTAATATCAAATAATATAATAAAACCTCTTAATACATAATAATGAATCGTAACTCTCGACATATGTAAATTAAGCGTATTACGACTTATTATTACTCTATTATAGCTCCTTTAAACTAGAATCGGGGATAAAGGTCATAGAATAACGGGCACAAAATGACCGTTATCAACTACCCCCCACTTAGCCTTTGATCGTCCCGATCAAAATATCAACAAGTTATTTCCCATGAACTACTTTCCAGTGGTCACAGTATACTGACACAAGAAACTCGAATCAACTCATATCCTCTATGCTCATCAGATATCCATTATCCACTATTCATCATGAATCGATGTGTTGTGTGCATGTGCATTGAGTTTTAAACATTCGTAGCAAGATTAGAGCTTATGCGAACTTCGTAGTCTTAACCTACCAACCGGTATTCCCATTTCTCAAGCCTTTTAATTTTTCAAGCACCGGAATAATAAGCTAGAGCGTATCTATAGGGTTTTGGACTTGGAGACCGAGTACTACTCAAAGCCTCTTAAAGAGTTGAATATTCTTTTCATATCTCCATATTTTTGAGATACTATCAATCTCAAGAAGGACAACTTTCTAGAGCATCCCTCTATCTTAGATCAAATATTAGCATCGAATATTACCACAAGCGCGAGGCTACTTTGGTAATTTACTACAAGCCCAGTGTTTTAACATTGTCAAACACAGGTACGTCTCAAGCTTATTACTCAGCTTTTGTGGCTAGAAGTTCTAGGAACACATCCGACGATAAATCTGACACTAGGTAAGCATAATCAATCATCTATGCAATGTACACATTATAATTTTACCTTTTATAACAAGCGTGGTACATCTCGATTCAATTATTGAATAAGTGAATAATAAACAACTACTTGCAACGGACAATATGAATATCATTAAGTTTACTAATCAAGAAATCGCAGGAGTATAAAGTGATCACGTACTCATGAAATATGGTTTACTTCTTATTAGATATAATTATCAGGACTTCACAAAAGTAAATGTGATTCTAAGTTTAAAAGTTTTAAAAATTTTTTCATTTTATTGATTATTTGATATATGGAATTACTCATTTGGGCTAAGTGACTTGTACCCCCCACTTAAACCATGCATTGTCCTCAATGTAAAAAAAAAAAAAAACGAAAGAACAAACTCAAAAAAGGAACTTAGCTCTGAATAAACGTGGAAGTTTGAACAAGTCGTAGGACTTCGGCGCAGTTCAACAGGCACAGGCATTGGCTCATAGCAGGGCAGAAAAATAATCACTGCAACACATATCTTAAACAAAGCTCGCAACTCGTTACAGGATTAGTCCAAACCGTAATAATCAGAAAAATGGGACCGTAAAAGGTATAACAATTTCCTTAAACATTTTTAAGTCCATTAATTAATGATTACTTTTCAATACATTTCAACAAGTCCAAAACATTACATAAGTTCGAATTTAGGAAACAGAGAAACTTGCTCTACATAACACGACATACTAGTAGAAATGAATCAAAATAAAAACTCGTTAACTATAGGAAATGCCAACACCCATATAAAAATACTTAATCCCATCCTGGATTGAATGGTGCTAGTTGCAAATTGTTCGGGTCGGCTTCGTCAGCATCATTCTCGGGTTCCCCTTCTTGATCGTGGCCGTGAACGACAGGCGGTGGGACAGAACTCAAAGATAGGATAGGCATTGGTTCCACATAGGAATCGCCGCCTAACACCGGGCACTCGGCTCCTCATGAGAATGTAGTGATTAATGAACCAAAAGGTAAGGTATGCCGAGGCTTGAGAGCATCGTCTGTCATCTCCTTGCGTATTAATGCCCCCACATTCACAGGCCATCCCATGTACAACCAATAGATCAAAGTGGCATGAGTATAGTAAACCGTAGATACATGCTTAGCCGGGAAGATATTAGAACGGATAAGCCGATTAAGGCACTTATCCTCCCATCTCCTAAAGTCTGTTTCGCAAATGTGCGGGCAACCTCCCCTATAGTCCATTCTATTCCTAGATAGGCCCCAACTTCCTCCAACCAAGCATCGGACCCATCAAACGCCGCCATATACTCGGCCCGTCCTCCGAGATATCAAACCAAAATAATCATTAATCGTGCCCGGAGAAATGATAATTGGTCGATCCACGAATAATAACGACATTGGTGTCGGGTGTATACATAAATAAGCATAAAATTCTCTTACCCAATTGGCGTTGACCCGCCCGGAAGTGCGGCGACATCACGCCATTGATAACTTTCCACCAACTCCAAAAGCTCATCCCCACAATTGTCCAAATCCGGACCCGAGCTCGATGTGCGGGGCATTAACGAAATGATTAGCAAGCGAAGAATATACCTCCCGACTCGCGAATTGTGGGACCCGTTGATCATTGGAATATTGCCTTCCTGACCACAACCGAGCGGCTCGCTTCTTCTTGGCGGCATCTTGAATCTTGGCAAAGAAAAGGAGGGCGGCGGCAGGGGTATTCTCGGTCGACCGAGAGTAAGTACTCGGTTGACCGAGTGATGAAACGGCTGAAAGCGGTGGATTTCCGGCTCACATCTTGTCAGTGATGTAATTTGGTTGATCTGAAGCAAAGTCCTTCGACAGAATTTCAAAGGTGAGGAAAAATGGTTAATTGGATGAAGATTTTGGAACACTTCCATTTGATTTCTACTAGGGTGTGGGGAAAAAAGAGAGATGGAGAAATGGGATGAAGGAATTGGGGAAAAGGATGAGGAAAATGAAAGAGAGAATGGTGGGTTAAATAGAAAAATGGAGTTTGAAGAAATGGAATGTGATTGGTGTAGAAAAGTTGTTGGGGATTGAGGAGGTGGAAAGGTGGAATTTGAAAATTTGAATTAAGATAATAAAGAGGTTGGGAAGAGAAAAAGGTGAATGGTTGGGAAGAGGGAAAGGTGAGTGGGGATGTGTAGAAAGTAATGGTGTTGACCATTTTAATAAATTTGACACATACCGTAAAATAACTACAATATATAACAGTGCCAAAATTTATTATTTCACTCTTGCAATTCCTACCGCAAAATTTTTTCTCTAACCAATAAGTCGCCTCAAGCACAAAAGCAACCTCATTCTTATCATGAATAAATCAAACAATCTGGTCTAAGCATTTATAAAATAACGCATTATCATTTCCTTAATCAACAATTTTTTTACAAAGATTCAATTGCAGCGCTTCACTTCACATGAAAACGATTCGAATAAAAAAAATTTATTTTGCACATCCTTAACTCAACAGTCGTCGGAACATGGCAAAATAGAAAAAAAAACTTCTCATCGTTTCATGCTACTTTTATTTAGAAAAAGAAAAATAAAAATAGAGATAAAAATAATGAAGGATAGAATTAGTTCTACAGTTTAAGTCGGTAGCTCGACTTCCCAAAATATCACTCTTTAAGAATTGTTCTTGACTTGCCAGGTCTTCACCCGACTAACCTTCACCGAAAACGTCTTGCCATTCCTTTGCACGAGTGCCTTTCCGTGGGATGTACGTCGATTTAAAAGACAATCAAATTGTCCATCTAAGCAGGCACCGACTTGCGGGATCGTTTGATTTCGATGAGCTTTCTTGATTTGAACTCTACGAGTTCGCCGCTTGACTCTCCTCCTTCTATCCTTAGGTTTCAAAACGAGGCTTGGCATCATCCTTATTAACTACAAAGTGCGGTGAGCGGCTCTATCTCGGCTTAGGATTGTAAGGACCTCTTTCTCATCTCGATCGTCAACATTGTCATCATCACACTCCTCTGAACTTGGAATCACATCCGGTTTAGAACCAACGACTTCTATAATGTTTAAACTTACCGGAATAGGGAACTCAGGGTTCTTTATCCCAAAAGTCTCGAGAACCTTTAGCATCAAACAATGTGATCTCATGCCTAGTCATACGAATAAGGGCTCACAGAGGTATTAATAAAGGGCCTACCCAAGATAATTGGGCTATACGGATGCTCCTCTATGTCCATTACGACCAAATCTATCTTAAACCGAAGTTGTCCGATACCAATGATCATGTTATTCATCTGCCCAGACATGATGGTTCTAGTACTATCCATGAATCTCACTTTTAGCGGGGTGTTTGTGGGAGTCGAATCATATTCCTATCGCAAAGGCTTTTAGGGAAAATGTTTAAGCTCGATCCAGAGTCAATTAAAGCCAATCCCAAGTGTGCTTGTTCTAGGGTAACATCTACAAGGAATGCCCCAGGGTCATCTAACTTGGGCATTAACCGAGATTCATCTTCAACATATTTTGCCTCCTTAGCACAGGTGACTATAGGTCGTTCCATATCTACGCTACTCTCAGAACCAGACTCTATCTCCGACATGTAATCCATATAATCAATATACGAATCTGAATCCGAGTCCGAATCCGAAGAAATCACTTCGGGATTTAAAGCACACATACCTCTTTTTACATACGCTTCACTTGCTTCCCTTGACTTCACGGCTTCTGAATTCGTTCTTTCATTTTTGCTATTTTCTCCTTGACTTTTTGCGTCATCGGCTTCATTGGTGTTGTCTTGGTTCGTAAAAGCGTTAACATCCTCTTCCTTAACCTTGAGAATTGTTTTGATGACATATTGTTTATCACGAACAATCTTACGAGTGATTTAGTTTCGATTATACGCAACATGAGAAAAACAACAAGCGGTCAATAAACTAACAGTCAGTACGATTGCTCATACTGCTGCTAGGCTTACAACCTACTAACGGGGAAAAACAGAAACGAAGGGAAAACAATGCCGTCAGATAATATAGAACAATGAAAGGGCTCGGTCGACCGAGCAGCATTGTTCGGTCGACCGAACATACAGAACATATATATAAATATATATTTTTTTTTTTTATTATTTTTTTTATTTTACTCACTTGTAAAAGAAAACCGAAACAAAAAACCGAAATAAGCAAGTAGATCATTTAAGCGGTTGGACCATTGATTCCCGGCAACGGCGCCAAAAACTTGATTGCGGTCAAGTTAAATTACTAACTCGATGCCTAAATAACCACTAGCAAGTGAACTAGGTTCAATCGCAGTATAGCTAGATAAAGTCGAGTCGATCCCACAGAGAATCAATTTGTGGATCCTAACTTAAATAGTCAACCAGTTATTTCGTTTGACAAATACGGTCTATGACCAACATCAAGTACGAGAAAAGAAAGACACACTCAAACATATAAATAACACATAAACAAATAACGTAATCAACTGCCCAATTATAACCGTGATCCTCTGGATCTAGACAATTTATATAATAGCAAGACTTATCAACTATTAATCCGTCCATATTCATTTATAGTGGCTACGGGAGTCATCCTCTTTTACTTGACTTAGCACCGGTTAGGTCACTAGATCCTTTGTGATGTTGTTACGTGACTTCGCCTTTTGGTGCCTCCATCTCATATAACTCACACGCTTATGACTCTAAGGATGCCGATATTAACCGTACACCTCGTCCAGGCAACATTCCTTTGGTTGGCGTACTTCTGAGCGATCACTCAAACTCTCGTCCAACTAACAATTACCGAATTATAGTCTCATGCTAGTTTACGATCTACGTATAAGAAGGTGCGCGCAATTCCCTAATATAACCCTACCTAGATAATTTGAAAGTCCGAAGATCAATTCATGAGCCTACCTAAGAGTTTTATACCGGTATTTCCTTTTTACACGTTTTAATTAAATCAAGTGAGTGGCGTAGCCATAGCCATACCTACCGAGATAACAGATTCAATTAAGCTAACCTAATCATAAAGAGCGTGATCGATTAACGGATGAAAAGCAGGCTTGCGACTCGGTCGACCGAATAGGTGCTCTCGGTCGACCGAGTGACACCTCTCGGTCACCCGAGTCCGGCTCCCGCATTTACATCCCGAACATATTTCTCGGCGTTTCATATACGAATCGGATTATACAAATGAATCATCGGACATCATATAGACTAATCTAAATACACGTAAATTAAACACACAGATTCATCCGTAGATGTTAGGTAGAGGACGTAGGGTTTGGGATCCTTATAGACAAGGTATCACCATTGCCCTAACGTCATATCCTAGATCTACATCATCTAGATATGAATACCTACTCAAACAATCAAAGCATAATTGGGAAATTGATTACTTAAAAGAAAACAAGAAGATAAACTAGGGCTTACATGTTTGCAACCCTAGCCGCAAGCCTAAAGAATCCTTATTTGCTTATTTGTAAATAAAAAATAGTATTTTTGAATGCCTAAAAAAATACAAAAGACTTGTGTTTATATAGAGCCTCAGCCGTCATAGAAAACCGACTTAAAATGCCAACACTCTGAACCCTAACCGACTCAAATAACGTGCGAACTTCTTTACTGATTTGTAGGCCCACTCGGTCGACCGAATGCACAGGCTCGGTCGACCGAGCCTTACATGCTCTGGCTCTTTCCTCTTTTCTGTCTTGGGCCTCCCGAACTTGTGCGTGATCCATCAAAGCTTTTCGAAGTCCATCCTTGTGCTCCCAAATGAGTTACTACAAATATCACATAAAATACGATCTGTAATATCAAATAATATAATAAAACCTCTTAATACATAATAATGAATCGTAACTCTCGACATATGTAAATTAAGCGTATTACGACTTATTATTACTCTATTATAGCTCCTTTAAACTAGAAT
Organism: Gentiana macrophylla; assembly: GCA_026214975.1. Lineage (NCBI taxonomy): Eukaryota > Viridiplantae > Streptophyta > Magnoliopsida > Gentianales > Gentianaceae > Gentiana > Gentiana macrophylla. Next base: position 90,367,209 of record CM047806.1, read on the forward strand.
CGGGGATAAAGGTCATAGAATAACGGGCACAAAATGACCGTTATCACTCCCACTTTGCAAAGATTCTCGAGAGCTAGACATTCCTTAAAAGAAAGCCATTTCGGATATTCGATCCCAATCATAGGATACGCTATTCCCGAACGACCAATCATGTATACTCCGCATGCTTCAATATCATACCCAATCACAACCGCATGATCGCCCCGTGGCTAGGGGAAATCTCAATAGTGTCAAAGCATGAAAATCCACACCGTGATGCCATGAAGACTCCGGTCAAAAGGATAATTACACAACCGCCACATAGTGTGACACTTAATGTAAGTGGGTCAGTCTAACGTACGCATTCTCTAATACACGTCTACGTACAGTCCAAGTGTCCCTACACTTTGATAGAAGAGATCTATCCATATCTTCAAAAAGATAGAAGACATCCAATACGTGCTAGTCTGATTATCCATATTTTCACACACACACCTTCATTTTTCACACAAGGTAGAACTAATGTTTTATGTATTCGTGTATTTACTTTTGCGTTATCTATTTGATACGTAAGGTTCGTCATACATGTGACAATGTTAACTCTATTTCTGTTTGGAACGCTCGGTTTTGCTCGGGGGCGAGCAAATGCTAAGTAGGGGGTAGTTGATGAGAGTCAATTCAACTCTATTTTTCTACTACTTTTCTATCCCGTAATGACTCTTTTTGTACAATTCCGGGAGATTTTGGCTAGGTTTTGTTGCTTTATGCTCCTTTTTGCTTTTCCCGAGTTCTGGATGTATAATCTGGAAATCTCGATCCTTTTTGGCATTTTACTCTCATTCTCGGTTACCTTAGTGTCCAGTAGGGGTTACGTTTGGTGTGTGTTTTGATGTTTTTCAGGAAATAGGTGTTCGAGAATGCCCAGAAAACGTGTTACGGAGCTTGGGGATGCATGGAAGCTCATGAAGAAGCAAGAGTGTGCCAAGCGTGCGCCTGGCTTACCATAGGGGCACGCCTAGAGAGGGGAAAAGTGCCAATGTTTCAGTCCGTGCTTCCCCATGTTCCTCAGAAGCCAGGAGCACGCCTAAGAAACCCTAGGCGCACGCCTAGAAAGGGCTCTGCTGCTGGATATTTTTGGATTTGTTGCTAGGTGTGCGTCTGGCATTCCATAGGCGCACGCTAGTGACTGCTTTTGGCAAACACTATAAAAACTCAATTTTGAGTTTTGGATGGATATATATCACTTTTCACAGCATTTTCTAGCGATTTTCTCTTCCAAGAACACCATAGATTAGGTTTTTAAGCTTCCTTAGTATAATATTTTGTAACAAACTCTTGGATCATCTTGGATTGCATAGCTATTCAGTTTTCTCGTTCTCAGATTTCTATCGGTTTTCAGCTTGTGTAAGTATTTCTAATCTTTATCTTTCATTTGTTTGTTCTTGTTGTATGATGAAATATTGTATTTTGATAGTTAATATGAGTAGCTAATCACCTTATAGCCGAGTTATGCGATAATCATCGAAACTGGATCCTAGCTTGTTCATATGTTATTCTTGATGTTTGATTTGATTATTCTTGATGTGTTTTAAGTCCTCAAGCTTATTCTTAGTGACTTTTATTGAACTCGTGACTCGATAATCGTATATCACGCGTCTTCTTTACATATGTATTTTGTGAGAGGATACCGAAAAAGGGGTTCTAGGATCACCCTGTAAAACCGACTGAGTTGTTCAGATTCGGTTTCATGTGTGAGGTTTATATCGACTTGTCAAGCGTTTTATTGGCCGTAGACCGTGTCAGGTCAGTTAAATCCGGTCAGCGGACTGTTGAACCTAACATAGGAGGGTAGATTATTGAAATAATGTCTATTCTCGGAAATAGGAAACGACACCCTATGTATGACATCAAGACGTTTAGGTAAATCAAGAATACCTCCAGACTTAGCTAGGATTTGGTAAGTAATTGATTAGACCATAGCTCGGCTATCACCTTTAATCGTTTAAAGCTCTCATTTGTTAGTCTTTGTAAACATAGCAAGTTATAGTTTAATAACCTCATCAACAATCTTGTTGATCTAAACTAGAGATGACACTAGCTTTGGTACTTAACTAAATTCCCTGTGGGATTACGACCTTGCTCGCTAGTTTTATATTACAACCGACTCGGTACTCTTCCGGTCAAAGTTGGTGATCTATAAAATGGCCATCAGCTATTTAGTCGGTTAGGGTTTGATTCCTAAGGTTATAAATGCCATCTGTGTCTATTGTTGTTGGTCCCTTGGAAAGGCTAACACAAGTTTAGGGAGGGTGAATAAACTTGTCCCTAAAAACAAATTAAGGTTCAGTTAAAACTTGTGTGGAGTTAAGCTGACTAAGCTGAGTTCAAGTCAAACCGACTTAAGCTTAAAACTGAGTCAACCGGCAGCGGATATAATTAGCCTTTATAAAATATAAGTTAACAGATAGCTTATTGACTTGATTTCAGAATGAAAACTAGATAAGTACAATTGCAATAAAGTAAATGAATGCGTTAAATAAATAGACAAGAATTATAGAGGTTCCAGGTGGTGTGATCCAGTACGTCCTCTCTTCCCCTGTGATGCGGAGGAAAATTCCACTAGAACTTCTTTGAGATGGCCCGGTTACAAAGAGTCCTAAATTGATAGTCCTTGACTAATCCCTAGCTTCACTATCTAAACACTTGTAGAACATGTAGAATTGCTGTTCTTCAATTGTTTGAAACACTGGTCCTTGGAGGGTTGAATTTCCTCTTCACCAGCTCATCACAACCACAGTCTTCCTGACTGCACTCAACTGTCCTTCACACCTTCTTGGTGTTTCACAGTCTAAACCTTTGATAAAATCAAAGTAGAGACTTGAATCAATAACTATTATTCAATTGTGATTTGAGCTTTTCTTTTAGATGAGTAAATTATGCTTGGCTCTGTACTTCTTCAAATGAGTTATCTTGATTTTCCTTGAATGCTTAAGAATCACTTGAAGAAATTTCTTGATCTTGCAATAAAGTTTTTAGCAGGAATTCTTTTGAAATTGGTTTCCCCCTTAACTTTATCTTCCTTGACTAGATTGATTCTTTTTAATTCTTCCTGCTCTTCTCTTTTCACCCCCCTTTTTGTTGTTGTAGGAGTAGTCTATTTATAGGGGTTCATCTAACGTTCATCCTGCTTGAATCTTGTAAAGGCTATATTTTTACGCGATTCGATCTCATCATGAGTTCATCCAATAAAATCGCGCCTCTATAACGTTCGATCGCATACTATCAAACTTGTTGGATGATCGACATATAAAAGCGAGTTTCCTTATCGCTTTATATTGAGTTTATCACTTGTCGATTTCTTGGTGACTTGGAGCATTAATCGAGATTTTACTCTTCTCAAATATCAGTACTCCAGTTTACATCTGATTATAATTGACTTAATCAGAGTACAACATAAGCAAATATATTCTAAGAATTCATTGTCCTTATGATTCTTAGGTCTTCATACAAGATCCATAAAGTCAGTTCAGGTCACCACAATCTTGCCTGAAGTCTAACTTCATAGTCTCGACTTGTAATCTTCATAACTGAGTTTGAACCCTCAGTTCTTCAATCTTCTGTAACTGAGTCTGTGACCCTCAGTTCTTCAGTCTTCTAGATAAGCCAACTGAGTCTGTGTCCCTCAGCGAACTTATCTTCTTCAGTTTTACGTTGGTGTGCTCTGCTTTAACTGATTTCCAGTTTCTCGCTAACTCAGTTTCTTGTTATCTCAGTTCATGACCTAGAAATATTACAGTGCTTGTCTGATTTAACCTATACAAATATCAGACTCTATTAATTCCTATACATTGACATCTAGACATCTTTTTGCTTTGCACTATAACAGCTAGTTATGACACTTCATCAATGGGGTTTAGAATCAAGACTAAATAAGTGATGAATCATCATCAAAACATAAATTTTATTTCCAACAATTTCCCCCTTTTGATGATGTCAATACCTCCTTAAAAGCAATGCAAAAGATAAGCGAGATCTGATAATTAACACGATGAATTGAGAAGCGGAGAATTTATTTGATAAGCGAGTTACAGATCTTTGGGTAATAAAATACAATACAATAAAAAGAACTAAAAGACGATTTCTTTTACTTGATAGTTAAACTAAATTGATTATCATAGGCTTCCGCAACAGTTCTCATAGCATCATTTGTTGCTGTGTTTTTAATTCCATGAATGCTTGCCCATATATTCCATGATTCCGATAAGTTGTGATTGCTGAAAATTTTGCTTTTGAAAAGAACTGCGAAGGTAAAGATAGTTGTCCTTAGTCTTTCACTGGTGGCTATTTTCAATAGATTCTGAATAAATTCAGGTTCAACCTTTTCAATCTTATCTGACTCTTTATCTAAAGTACCATTCTTTTCCCATTTCCTCAGTTTATTCCAAGAGTGCATGTGTAGAAATGTTTTAAGAGATTCTTCTTTTGACACTCCTTCTCTTTCTGGTAGATTTTTGAATAGACTTGTAGAGACGAGAATCCAAACCAACTCTTTTGTCGTTCGGTTTGGAGTATTTAACAATCGTTTACATCTCTTCATCGGTGAATTCTCCTCAGCTTTCTTCAGTTCATTCAGTTTGTCATCAACATTTGTTAGGACTTGTGGCATCTCAGCTGCATGGACTTTTAAGATGTCCAAACTTTCCCCCTTATTGACATCATCTTTATGAATCAGGCTCTTGATGTAAGCGTTCAATGTTTGTTGAGTTGATGCCAAAATGGTTTGAACTACAAGTGAGTCCTTCATGCCCTGTTCCATTAAAATCATTATGTCTACCAGATTATTGAGAATAACTTCCCATCTGTCTTGAGTTTCATTTCTTCTTGCGTCATTCTCAATGGTTGTTTTCCGAAGCTGAAGCAGAGTGTTTTGACAGTTATCAGTGACGATATCCATTTTTTTTTTCAAGCTTGCTTCTTTCATCTTTGCTAGATTCTAAGGATTTTAGAACCTTTCCAAATAAGCTGTTATCGTCTTTCTGAATTCTGATTATCTAATTATGATAAAATTTAATGAGATCAACCTGAGTAGGTAAATCTTTTGAACTTCCTGCTTGTTGTTCATTTACCTTGTTTGTCTCAGCCTCAGTTGGTTTAGCTTGCTTTAGAGGTGAAAGAACAACTTGCTTCAGTTTTTCTCTATATTCTGCCGATCTTCTTCTTTCTTCAGATTGTTTCCTAACTTCTTCCAAGCTTGATTGATCAATAATTTTTGCAGGTGACAGATGTACGTTGAGTTCATCATCTGACTCTTCTCCAGGCATGTTTGCCACAGTTCTTGCTATTTCAAGTGTAGACTTGGCAGTAGGAGATTGGTAACCTCCTTCTTGTTGTTGTGTATCTGGTACACTTTCAGAACTTGAACTTCCACGCTTTCTTGAACTACTAGAATCATCATCGATGATTACATTCATTGCGATTTCCTTTTCTTGTAGAGAGGCAAGAATCCTTTTTGCAAGTTAGGATCTTCACGAGAATCATCATCATCATCATTCTTTTGGAACTTCCACCACTATGGCTTCCTTCCAATAATCAAGTTCGACGATCGGTAGATATCCTTGATTTAAGAATTCATCGGTAATGATTATCTCCGATAGATTTGTAATGTTGTATAGATCAAATACCCATTTCTCGACAACTTCCATTTTCGCTGTCGACTTCTTTGATTGGCAATGGGCCCGAATTTCCAAGTCCGATATCTCACGCAATCGCTCATAATCGGCTATCATAAGTTCTCCATGATCAGTTGAGGATTTGAATGGTGTGACAATCTCCTCTCGATTCTCTTGTGATCTCGTGGTCTTTCTATAATAGAATCTTCAATTTGAATGGGATCGCTCTTTGCAATATCCTCGATTTGCATAAGATCGGTTTCTTTGGTTCCTCCCTCAGTAGTGTCTGGGACGACTGATGTATCTTTTTCAATGACTGAAACTGAGATTATCGGCTCAGTTTCCATAACCGTGTCTCTAACAAGTCCTTCAGCAACTTGTTCTTCAGTAGACTCAAGTTCCATTGTAGCAACTGGAACGTCTTTCACTGTATGCTCAGTGGGTTCTTCTTCATGGATTAGCTCATCCAAGTGGATAATCTTAGTTGATTCTATTTCTATTTCAGCCTCCTTTTCCTCAGAGTGAGGAGCTGAAAATTCTTTAACTGTTTCTTCATGTTCTAATCTGGAAGCAGATTCTTGAGGAGTGGATTTGGATTTTGAAAGTAACAGAAGCATATTCAACGTTGTTTCATCAATCAATCTTTCTTCACTATCAGATTCTTCAACATCAAGCTCAGTTCTCAGGGTCTGTTCCCCCTGAGTCTCAGCTTCCTTTTGTATGTCAACTTCAACATTCCGTTCTCTGTTGAAAACTTCAGTCTCCTCCGTCATTTCAATTTCTTGTGTATGCGTGGCTGGTTCTTGAATTGTTAAAGCCTCGATTCAAACGGAATAGATTCGGTGGGAGTAACTCGATTCTCACTATGGTGTCGACCTTCTTCAAAGAACTTCAGATTTATTACTTGTCTTTGGTGACACTTCTATCGATTTTTGAAGAGCTTGGCAATTTTCCTTTTCGAATCTTCCAACTGCTCCTTCTTTTACTCGGCTCTTCAACTTGTTCTAAAGCTTCATCTCGATTATAACTTTCTTCATCTTTCGGCTTTTCTTCTTTCTGGGTTCACTTACATAACCTTCAGCTTTTCTTTTTCCAGCTTTTTCTTCTTTAGTAACTATCTTCCCATCGGCAACTGGTGTTTCCTTCCTCTTTGCAATTCCAAAATGATCGAGTATTCTTTGGACTGTTAATGCAAGAGTCTTTTTATGTTAAAAACGACCTTTCTTGAGATCAGTTTTCTTCTTGAGTATGTCAATTGATTGTACCACTATTTGATCAAATAAATATCTTTGCCATTAAAACTTTCTCCAAACCAAATCACATATAGCAAATCCAATTTTGCTCCAGATAGATTGCTAAAGTTTCCTGCATTTCCAATTATGCAATTTGCTAACATTTTGGTGAGAAAATTGAATTCTGGTTTGAGTAGACTTGTGCTTCCGGTCTGTAACACTACGGATTCTGCATCAATTGCTATGTCTTTCCATAGTTTCTCCTTCTGTTCCTTAGTCAACTTGATTGCTGACGTTCCTCCAGATTTGTCGAATCCAAAAATTTCTGCAATAAGGTTTTTAGTAACCTTGATCTGCTTACCATTGACAGTAGTGGTAAAAGTGTGTGTGCTTTCTCCTTCTATAGCTGTACTTCCGAATTCATAGAAGTCTCCAATGCTTTCCAGACATTCACTTTTCAGATCGATGTTGAATACATCATCCAAACCTTTAATTTTCTAGATTTTTGCTGTAATTACTTTGGCTAAAGTTTGATCGGTATACTTGGCAATGAATTGATCAAGTGAAATGATCATTCCAGGTTCAACATGAGTAGAAGCAATCGTTTTCTGGATTTGATTGAGAAATTTGAAAATTTGGGGGAATAGAAAGTAGATTCAAAAATTCGAGTGTAAGGAATTATAAAAGAAAATCCTGGGTTATTTATAATTTGTAGCAAGGGTAGTTAAGAATTGAGTGGGACTTAAAACGTCTTGTCATAAATGTTTTGAGATTGCGAAAAAGAAGATGATTGGAAAAGATGTGCGGTTGAGATTAGGAAAGGTCATGTCTATTCCTGACATCCGTAGCTAGAGAATAGTAAATAGAGTAGATGTGGTGTAATTCCAGCTGTACACGTTCAGTCTTGTACTATATACTGAATTCAAAAGCTCGGTTGTGAATACAACTCAGTTCTGTGAATCATACTTCTTCAGTTCTGAGTTAGCGATTTTTCTCCTGCAAAACAAAATGAGAAATTTTTGGTACCCATATATGTTTGGGTCCTAACTGATTAGTTTTCGATGATATATTTTTATTTTTAACTTTATATCTCTCTTGATATTTTTGGTAGGTAGAGTCGGCTTTCACAAACTTTTCTGTTTTGTCTAACAGCTTTTTTGTTTATTCAGTTTGTGAAACTGAAGTGATGGTTCATTCCAATCTTCATCAGTGGGAAATAGTCTTCCTTTCCCTCTGAGTCTGTCATTCCATATATGATCTTCATTTATAGATGGATATGACTTGAAGAGTTTTCTTACTGATCTCGGATCAGTTTTGCCTTTTTCAGCCATGTGAGTTTTCCTGTAAAATCTGTTGGTTTGGTGCTTTTTACCAACTAGTTTATCAGTTCTATCAGTTTGTACATTTGGCTGTGCTAAGTTTTTGTCAGTTCTAATAACTTTATCAGTTTTCTGAGTTCCTGACTTTTGAGTAGTCACAAATTTTATTGCAACTGATCTTGGTCTGAACTTAGAATTATACTGATTATCAAACCCTAAACTAGATCTATCTCAAAATGGTTTTCCAGGTTTGAACTGAACACTGGGAGTTGGATCAACTGATGATTCTGTAATGTTTATTACTTCTGTCAGTTTATCAGTTGGTCGATTTACCTTGTTTCCATTATTAGTCTTGATTAAATTGATCTCAGCATTCAATCTTGAAATTTTTGATTTCAATAACTTTTTCTCCTTTTTGACATTCTCATAATTCTTTTGAATTGCCACTAATTCCTTTATGAGTATGTCCAAGGTTTCATTGAAATCTTCATTTCTTTGATTGTTCATGGCAATGTGAGTTTTGGATGTAGATGCAATTACCTCCTGATGTTTGATAGGTAAACCTTCTGTCGAGGAATCATCATCAATTAGAACTTGCTTTCTTTTATCAATAGCATTTGTCTGTGTTGTTCCTAGCAGTATGATTTCCTCATCACTTTCACCTCCATAACTCATGGGTAGAACAACATATTTGCCTTTAGTCAAATTTTCTTCTATGTGATCAGCTACTCGTATTAACTCTTTTTCTACTTCTTCTGAAAGATCACTTAAGAATGGAAATCCTTTGGATTCATCATCAACATTAGCATTAAACTCAATGTCTTCATCATAACTAAAATGAGGTTCCGGATTCGTATGTGAGCTCGTGGTACTGAATCTTTCAAATACTTGATCCTGAAAATCAAAAACAACATTCGCAAATAATCGATCGAGGGATTATTCACCAATTTCTAATTCTAGATGTATCTATTGTAATAAAGTCTGAGAAAGGGTTTTCAACAATCTGGTTTGTAAGATATCTCCTCCAAAAGCGAGAACGGCTTGGATCTCCTCCGAAAGGAAGAACCGCTCCGATACCAATTGTTGGTCCCTTGGAAAGGCTAACACAAGCTTAGAGGAGGGGGTGAATAAACTTGTCCCTAAAAACAAATTAAGGTTCGATTAAAACTTGGGTGGAGTTATCTCGACTAAGTTTGAGTTCAAGTCAAACCGACTTAAGCTTAAAAGCGAATCAACCGGCGTGGATATAATTAGCCTTTATAAAATATAAGTTAACAGATAGCTTATTGACTTGATTTCAGAACAAAAACTAGATAAGTACAATTGCAATAAAGTAAATGAATGGTTAAGTAAATAGACAAGAATTATAGAGGTTCCAGGTGGTGTAATCCTGTACGTCCTCTCTTCCCCTATGATGCGGAGGAAAATTCCACTAGAATTTCTTTGAGATGGCCCGGTTACAAAGAGTCCTAAACTGATAGTCCTTGACTAATCCCTAGCTTCAATGTCTAAATACTTGTAGATTAGGTAGAATTGATGTTCTTCAATTGTTTGAAACACTGGTCCTTGGAGGGTTGAATTGCCTATTCACCAGCTCATCACAACCACAGTCTTCCTGACTGCACTCAACTGTCCTTCACACCTTCTTGGTGTTTCACAGTCTAAACCTTTGATAAAATCAAAGTTGAGACTTGAATCAATAACTATGATTCAATTATGATTTGAGCTTTTCTTTTAGATGAGTAAATTATGCTCGGCTCTGTACTTCTTCAAATGAGTTATCTTGATTTTCCTTGAATGCTTAAGAATCACTTGAAGAAATTTCTTGATCTTGCAATAAAGTATTTAGCAGGAATTCTTTTGAAATTGGTTTCCCCCTTAATTTTATCTTCCTTGACTAGATTGATTCTTTTTAATTCTTCCTGCTCTTCTCTTTTCACCCCCCCCCCCCCTTTTTTTGTTGTTGTAGGAGTAGTCTATTTATAGGGTGATGGGTATAAATAATTCCACCACCTCAACAGTGGGAGACGACCCACCGTGGCCATCCTCCGGCATGACAGAATAGATCGCAAGAGGGCGCCATCGTGTGTCTCACCTCGCCGCGACCAAAACATTTGCAGCCCAGGCAAGTGCAGCAGATCCTGTGGGTCTCATCCAGCGAGTCAAGAAGGGCGCCAAGAGGACGAGGCGAGAAAAGGCTTGCTCCTTGCGACCTCGGAGAGATGGCGCGGTTGATCGAGATCTTTTCCCCACTTGTATCTTAGATATTTCGTCTTACTTAATATCTAAGTTAAACCTAGCTGTTAGTAAAATGTCTAATAGATTACTTATTCCCTAAGTTACCCACCTCTATAAAAGGTGTGGTCATTGTAAACTAGAGGAGGATATAATATACACTACACTTGCAAGCCAAAGCTCTGTCCATTTTTATTCCTCCATACCGCCACCCGCCGGAGTATCACACCACCTTAATACAGCCAGATATCCACCGTCTATACACCGCAAGGACGCCTGTGACGATTTACACATCATCAGTTGGCTCCGTTACCGGGAACGAAAGCTTCATCAGCTCATAACTCCACACAAAATCAAAAAACGGCAGTTCACCTGACCGGCTCCATCATATAGAAATCACATATCAGATTGCCAGGAAGTCCGACTCAAGGCGAGTCCTAATCGCAAGTATAGTCATAACCTATGACTAGAAGCAAAGGGCAACTGAACCCCCAAACTCCTGCGAGAGGCGTTGTACAAACACATATACAAGCTGATGTCGCAGTAGAGACACAAGAAATTACGCAAGCGGGTGGGAAGGATCACAAAGGGAGTTCGGCCCTAGCGATGCCCAAATCGATAAATCGGAAGGCTAAGTCAAGAGAGGTCGTAGCAGCATTGGATGGGAAAATCAGAGGATCATCTCGATCGCAGCAAAGCCAGAGATCAACCCTTAGGGCAGAGCCAGATCCCCAAGAAGATCCGGAGATTGCGGAAATAAGGGAATACGCGAGGTATCGCGGAAACTATGTACTAGCCAATTCCCCGCCTGGTAGCAAAGGCCAAGCTCCGATGTCGATCGACCCCAAATCCCCCCTAGAGATGAAATCGCTCCCGCGGCGGTGAATAAGGGTCGGCAGAGCGATTCACGGGATCGAGATAGAAGAAAGTGTCGCGTTCATCAGCCGCAAAGGACCCGGGAAAACGTTGTGCGGACCGGTTCTCCCGGATCGCGATCATCGGGAGGAAAAATCACACGAAAGAGGTTCGGCTTTCAAAGGTTGGGTGAGAAGGACAAGGCCTCGGCCCCAAGTCGTCTCGGCCTTCCCGAGGAGGATTTCTTCCCGACGAGACGAGGACGCACCGGACGCCCGCATAATTATCCGTGAAAAAAGAGCTCGTCGGGAGGAGTCGGAAGATCGCGGGAGTCGAGCGCGAGCGTAGAAGAAAGCTAATACACGGTATTTATTGCGACCGGTTTCGACCCTGTTTGGCGCGAGCAGATGGAGATAATGAAAAATGAGCTCGCCGATTTGAAAAAGTCAAGGCCGGCCGAGAGAGCCGCCCCAATCTCGAGGAATCGACGTGCTCGCCAAGAGAATTCTGAAACATTGCCTACCGGTCACGAAAAGGTTAGTTATCCCGGCTATAATTACTACAATGGAAATTCTTGCCCAAACGATCGCTCACCGCTTTCCAAGGTCGCATCACCTGGCGACCCAAAATAAATCTGCACAGTGCATCGCCTTAGTCGGAAGCATGCGAGGCGGGCGCGCCTCTTGATACGTGGACTTCCTCGTGGCTCGATAAAAAGGTGGGAGGATCTCTCGAGAAATTCGTCGAGAGAGTTTGAATCGGCGAGTAGACCAAAGAAAACTATAGAGGACCTATCTGAAGTTCGCATGGGAGGATATGAGTCGGAAAAGAATATTATGAACGTTTCATCGAATATACGATCGGACAAGAAACATTCGGATGATGCGGTTGTCACATGTTTCCTCACGAGGGGATCGCCAAGAGGTCCAATGAAAATCGAGTTCAACCTGCGGCCCCAAAAGCGGGTCTCGGGAAATGTTGGAAAGGGCTCGAATGATGGGAGTCGCCGGCGCCGTCCTCGGGAGGGCGAAGCCCAAAGCGAACGACCTTCACAGAGAAGAGGATCGCGAGAGGAGCGTAAGAAGGAAAAAAGGCGAGATGCTAACCACGACCGCGAGACAAAAAGCCTTATAAATTCGGCGAGGACAATTTTACCTCGCTCAACACTAAAGCATCTCAAATATTGTTTGAAATCCGCGAACATTTTGACAAGCCCAAACCTATGAGGGGTGATCCCGATAGTCGCGACAAATCCAAATCTGCGACTATCACAAGGACCACGGTCACATCACGATTTAATGTTTCACGTTAAGGCAAGAGATAGAAAGGTTAATCCGCGAAGGACGACCGACCAAGTATAAGCGAGGCGGGAACACCGGTACCGGACAAGGTCGCCACCCCGCGTCTATCGGAAGGAGGTCCAGGTTATCCATGGGGATATCCTCAAAGAACAATCAACTCGAAATCTCGGATGCACCAGTTACACGCGCGGCTTTGAAAGCGAGGTAGTGTTGGGGAGAACGAGAAGGAATCATGTTCACTAAAAGCGAATTGGCCTGGCGAGGCCCCATGGAAGTACCTCTTATTCTCAAAGTCGGAATAAACGACAAGCATGGTGTCAACAGTAATGATCGACACTGTAGTTTGGTCGCGACGTCATCTATTTCGATTGTTTAAAAGCAGATCGGATTTGGAGAGGCTAAGTTGAAACCCTACCTCGGGGTGCTCGAGGTTTTACCAACGACACCATGCGGGTTAAAGGCGGTCGACCTCAAAGATCACATTGGGTGACTACGAGCCATGCGCAGAACCGAGATGATCACCTTTCTAGTTATTGATCTCCCCTCATACTACAACATTATCTTGGGGATCCCAGCCATGAGAAAATTTCAAATGGTGGCGTCCGTTCCCCATCAAAGGGTCAAATTTCACATAGGGGAGGAGATTGGGGTCGCCATCAGCCGATCCGGATCTTTCCTCGATGATATGACAAAGAACAGGGTCGACTCCAAGCGACCCAGAGTGGAGGGTTTTTGCCTGGTTCGAGATCAGGTCGTCACTTTGAATGAAATGCCGGAAGGAGCAGTGGAGGTTGAAACATTGCAAGTTCGAGACGAGCCCGACTTCACTGCTGAGGACGAGTTGGTCGAGGTCATAATAAACGACAAATATCCCGATCAAAGGATAAAAATAGGATCGCGGACCACCGAGGAGAAAGGAAGAATTGATCGGGCTTCAAAGCCAACATAAAGCGCGCCGGCGTGGGAGGTAATGATATATGAGGCGTAGAGTCAGAGGTCGCTTTGCACTATCTAAGTGCCGACCCCAACTTCAGGCCGATACTGACAGCAAAGAGCGCGACAGTTCTCTATGGAAAAAGAAATCGCAATAAAAGGCGAGATCAAAAAACTTCAGCGAGCATAATCAAAGAGCTTCATGATCCCACTGGTTGGCAAAGCGTAGTAATGGTAAAGAAACATAATGGCAAGTGGCGGATGTGTGTCGACTTCACAGACTTGAACAAAGCTTGCCCCAAAGACCCTTACGCGGCGCCTCGAATCGACAAAATGGTCGACGGGATCGCGCGGATTCAAACGCTGAGTTTTACGGATGCATATTCGGTTATCACCAAGTCAAAATGGCGACGAAGACAAAGAGATGATGACCTTTAGAGGCGGCAGGTGGACTCTATTACTACGAGATGATGCCTTTCGCCTGAAGAACTTGAGTTCGACCTATCAGAGAATGGTGAAGCAGACTTTTTAGCACACAAATAGGCAGGAACATGGAGGCCTACATTGATGATATGGTCGTAAAATCAAGTCGCTTGGGATCACTGGTGGACCTTCGCGAAACCTTCACCAATATAAGAGACCACTCAATGAAACTAAACCCTGCGAAATGTATTTTTGGAGTCCAGGCAGGGAAATTTCTAGGCTTCATGGTGAGTCAGAGGGGGATCGAGGCAAATCCCGAAAAAATCGAAGCCCTAATCAACATGAGCGAGCCCACCAGTGTCAAGGAAATCTGCCGCTAAAGCGGCGAGAATCACAGCCTTGGGTAGGTTTGTCTCAAAATCTGCAGAAAGAAGTCTGCCTTTCTTCAAAATTTTGAAAGGGGCGGGTACCTTCTCTTGGACAGTGGAATGCTCTCAGGCTTTTAAAGACCTTAAAGAATACTTGTCAAGCCCGCCGTTGTTAACCAAATGACCCAAAACTAGGGATATTTTGTTTTTGTATTTGGCGACCTCGAGATAGGGCCGTAGCCGCAGCAGATACTTGTAAAAGAAGAGGAGGGCTCGCGAAGCCGATTTTTATGTTTCCAAGGCTCTAAGCCCGTAGAAAGTCGCTATTTTAATATTGAAAAGTTAGCTTATTGTGTTGTTATAGCTGCCCGCACATTAAGGGCTTACTTCTCATCGCACACCATTATAGTCCTATCGAATGCATCGCTAAGACAGGTTCTTCATAAACCAGACTTGTCCGGTCGACTGCTCCGGTGGGCTATCAAACTTACAGAATTCGACATCCGTTATGAGCCTCGGAAGGCTATAAAAGCCCAGGCTCTCCCAGATTTCATAGTAGAAACAAGCTTCAACGAAGAAACAACGGAGCAGGTTTGCCCCAAATGCAACCAGGATAAGGTAGCCGCAGAGGACGAGCCTTTTAGGCCAAGTCACTGTTGGCAACTCTACGTCGATGGGGCCGCCAGTCACAAAGGGTGCGGCGCAGGATAATCTGTTAGAGCCGGGCACATCGAGAGAAATCGAGCGGTGCTCGAGATTTGATTTCACCGCCTAATAACCAAGCAGAGTATGAGGCCGTCATCATTTGGTTTAAAGCTCGCCAAAGCCATGAAAGTCTAAAATATACAGGTATTTTGCGACTCACGGTTGGTTGTGATCAAATCAATGGCTCTTTCGGCATTCATTGCGTAAATATTACAAAGGTATATCAACCTCGTCAAAAAACTCGGAAGCGACCGCATATTGCCGGTTCAAAAACATCCCCGAGAGGATAATCATAGAGGCGGACTATTTATCCAAATTGACCAATGAAGATGCGTCGTGCGATCCTAGCATCATGGTCGAGCATCTCTTTGAGCCCGCCATTTCTCAAGTCGAGGTCACGAACTTCCAACCAGGAATACTTGTTGGGTCGACATCATGAAATCTTACATTGAGCTAGGAGCTTCCCGGTGATCCGTCGCGAAGCTAAGGCCTTAGTAAAAGTGGCTGCAAGATATATGATTATGGACGATGTGCTTTACCGTCATGCATTCTCAAAACCCCTTCTGCGATGCGCGTGCGACTGAGGAGGTAACGGGCATTCTAACGAGTAACTACACGAGGAATGTGCGGTGGCCATCCCGCCAATCGAACGCTAGCACGTAAAGTACTCTAGCCGGATACTATTGGCGAAATTAGCGTAAGACGCCAAAGCATATACCAGGCATGTGATGTTTGCCGAGGTTTGCCAATATCCCCAGGCTACCCTCGGTCGAACAAAGCATAGTGGTAGCGCCTGTCCCCGCCCGACATGTGGGCAATTGACCTCATCGGACCTTTGAAGAGGGTCGCTCGGGATGCAGTATGTGGTCGTAAATCGCAGGATGGATTATTTTACTAAATGGGTCGAGGCTAAGGCCTTGGTAAAAACCAACACCAGGATATAACATACTTTTTGCTCGATCAAGTATGGACAAGATTCGGAGTTCGAGAGTTGTGGTTTCCGATCACGGACCTCAATTCGTAGACGAATTCGACAAATTTTGTGAAGAAAACAATGTTAAACATTGGCAATCATCCGTGTGTTACCCACAAGGAAATGGGCAAGTCGAAAATGCCAACAAACAGTCCTAAGCGTACTAAAGAAGAGCCTGGGTGAGAAAGGAGTCATCGGCCGGATCACCTTCCGGCGGCTCTATGCTGGCACTCGGGACGTCGCGAAAAATCACAACGCAGGAAACTCCTTTTGCCTTAACTTATGGATCTCGAGGCTATGGCGCGGTAGAAATGGCCTTACCAAGCCCTAGGTCGTTTTTATAACGAGGTCAATAATACCGCGCACGTAAACTCGAGCTTGACCTAGTAGAGAGGCGGCGCATCCAGGCATACAAACCGTTTAGTCAATTATAAACAGCGAAGCGTCATCACGACAAACGTATTCGCGGGCATCACTTCGCCGTGGGAGATTATGATTTGCGAAAGAGACAAGCCACCGGCCACGAGGCCAAGAAGGGAAAACTATCGGAAAACTGGGAAGGACCAGAGAGGATCGCTCGGATAGTCAAAAAAGGAACTTACGTACTAAGTGACAACCAAGGTCGCGAGTACAACCGACCCTGGCATGCGGACAATCTGAAAAAATATTATATGTAAAGCGTATGCATGCCCGCGTACAAACAGGGCATATGGAAAAGGAAATCGAAATAAAAGAGCCATCTTCGTTTATTAAGAAATACAATTGTTTCCAGCAAATCTGCGGCCTACCATGCTTTGCGATCTCAAAAAAAAAAAAAAAAAAAAAAAAAAAAAAAAAAAAAAAACGGGTTACACTCTATCTAATGAGTGTACCTATAACGATCCAGTGAATGCTTCGGCACCCTTGCTAAGTCGCATAGCCGTTATTAATGAAGCAAAGGAAGCGACGATGTCGGTCCATAGAAACCATAAAATTAACCGCTTCCCGATGAATCAAGATCCCCCAATCAATATCAACGCGATGATCACGAATAGCGTGCAAAAGCAAAGCTTCGGCTTCACTAACAGCCTCGTTATCCGTGGACAAGAGGGCGCGCGAGTTGATGAACCTTTTCCACTCACGATTGCTGCGAGAAAGATCAGACGCAGGTCCCAGTACACGAGGTCGCTCATAATCAGGAAAGAGCTCGCGCAGGGCTCGTTGCAAGCAAGATTGTCTACTTGACTCATCGGCAAGGTTCCAAGCGAGCTCATAATGGGATAAAGGGTCGATAGCGGGTATACCAGGCACCATTGATGGATTCGGAGTAAAATGACCGCGACGCCACGAAGGGTAATGCGGTGGCAGTCCCCTCGAAGCTTCGGACAAGATGGAATAGAACTCCTCAAAGATTGAAAGATTGGGAAGTATTGATGAAGGTGGTGCAACAAAAAATCGCCCACCCGTAAAAACGCGACGCGCAAAAGAGAACCGTCACCTCGACCTTGCTCGATTTAAACCCCTCTCCTTCGCAGCTCAACCCACTCAAAATAGCGCAGAAATGATCTTTAGCAACGCCGAGGCGAGTAAAGAAGAAAGGGATACATCACGAGTAGGACGAGCTTTCCATATCCGAACCCGCCGCTTTTCCCTGGGTGAGACATAGCGTAAAGTAAAGGGGATAAAACAATAAAGAGGATAATGAACAAATTGCGTAAGAAAGAAAGCAAATTCAGTATAAGGCAAGAGGCAGAATGAGTTCCAAGATACTCCCCCTTTTTATACTAAAAGGAGGATATAACCAAGGCAGCAGGAACGCCAGACCATAAAGAGACCAAAATTTATGGCTACAGTTACACCTGACACCTATTTATTAGGGGTCGTAACTCTGCGTTAATGACACGGTCAAAGGCTGCTCTGAGAGGCTAAATTTCTGACAACACTGCTCATAGGGCCGTGGAAATCTTGACAATTGATACCGCATAGCGACCATGGTTAGGACAAGACGACGACGTTTCGTGATCGCGTACTCCAACAAATTATGTAAAAGACCTCGCACAAATCAAGAGGACCGCATATCGAGGATAAAGTAATGCCTATCACAGCCTCGCTAAAGACCGCCAGATAGTCAACACAAATCAGGGACGGAAAAAATCAAATCTTATAAATAGAAAATGCAGAGAGTAAATTGTCAAGATATTACAACTCAAAATTCAGGCAAATCACAAAGATAAATAGTCAAGGTTACAAGTCAAATTTTTAAAGGGCTCGCAGGAAAATACAAAAATCTAGAGATCATGAGGGGTAGGTGGGGTGCTGATGAACTCATCGCCTTGCTCAGGGGACGGCGGCTTCTTCAACGCCTCAAAGTTCACAGGATTAACAGGAGCAGGATCCCAAACAGGCTCGCCACGACTAAAATTTATTCGGATCAGACGAGGTAATAAGCTCATTGGCATAGGAATCTCGGGTGAAAGACCACTAAATCAGGATGACCTTGGTGCATATTCACCCACCGCAGCATATCTTCCAGAGTAATGTGCTCTCTGCCTCGGTCAGCCCAGATGCAGCGAGCTAAGTGACTAAAACCCTGATCAAAGCTATGCTCCATGAGGTCAAGGAAGTCATCCGAATTCTTGTAGCGGCGACGGCCCCCAGACTTGGCCTCTCAACGGCCTCGGCGATTTTTCTTCACAGCCTTCCTCTGCGGCTCTCTTCGCAGCTTCTTCTTCAAGCAGCTTTTCAGCGAGCCTCTTTAGCAATTGTATCCGCCAATGAGCTTACCCCTCAACTTAGCGATCTCCTCCTCGCGCCCCATAAAATCCTTGGTCAAAGTGGAAACTTCTCATTGATTTCAAAGATCCGTTTAGAGTGCTCCTCCAAGATTGATCTCATCTTTTCCACCTCGCCAGCCGCGTGCCTAGCTTTCTTTTCAGCAGTAACTCTTGCCTGGTCAGTCGCCCCTAGCTGCGCCGTCACCTTTATCATCTCTTCCTCGCGCCTCTCAGCGGCCTCGAGCACCCTATTCAAACGAGCGCCGAGCTGGGAAAAGCAAGGGGGAGTTGGCCAAAAAAAAACAAAAAAAAACAAAAAAAAAAGAAGAAAAAGAAAAATTGAAGAGAGAGAAAAAAGGTGGTCTTACCATGAAGCAAACAATCCCAAATCGGCGCTCAAATCTCGATTTGGCGATCTCATCTTGAGGAGGAGTATTATCTTGAGCCGCAAAGCGGGCTAGTATGCCCCGACCAATCTCCACTTGAACATGATCAGGATAGTCAAAAGGAATCGGCCCAAGAGGAATCACATCAGCAATTGCTTCACCAACCCGGCGAGCTTTGGATAGGTCAAGATCCTGGTAAAGCTCGGATCCAACCAAAGGCCTCTTTCCCGGAGTAACCTCGAGGCAAGGTTTTTGTGGCAAGTGTCTCGGTGGCGCGCGCTCTTCTCCACGGAGCTTCAACCTCTTCAAGATGCACCGGCCGTGAGCGGGCCGTTTGGGTGGGCGATCATTCTTCGCCTTCTCCGGTTGAGGTCGCGACGCCGTCGCGACTCTTTAGCAGGGGATGAGTCTTTTTGAGGCATCACCGACCCGGGATCGCAACAAAGGCGGAGGAAGTCGCACACAAGGCGTAAGAGGTCGCACTTCCGGGTTATATGTCTCGGCGACAATCGAGGCATCCACGATTCGGGTACTTTCCTAGAGCTTTCTTGAGCCTCCTGTCGAGCATTGGTTGCCTTGATCGCCTCCACGTTAAGCTTGTTTCTTTGAGCCTCGCGAGCATTTGGATCCATACCTACAAAAGGAAAGCGGTTTAGAACCCAACAAAACAAAATGAACATATACAAATAAATACAAGTGGACAAAGAAAGTTACAAAGCGGCCTAAGTGAAGGATCGCCCCACATTGGACACTCGGAGGGAAAACATTTGTTGATATGGCAATCCCCAATCCAGTCCGGATCGCAACTCGGGACCCATTCGTACCAAGGGCACGGCATTCCCTACCTACTAGGCCCGCCATACATACATAAAAGGCTCGGCCATGTCAAGAAGTTCAACCCAGGAGACATTTCTCCGAGATGGCGCCCGCCCATCCGATCAATTAACGTCATCGGCCCCTTTACATAGCGCCGCCACTCACGGGGTCAAGGATTAAAAGCGTGGATTTGCCTCCGCGGACTCTCGCCAGGAAAAGGCCAACCTACCTTCGACTCGACTTTGAGCACCCGCTTCCCCATTTGTGAAACTTATTGGGAAGCGGGAATACTAAGCGGGAGTCTTCGATCCTCGTGGAGATTTGTCCAGAACAAATCGCCCCACGGAAGAGATAAAATTGCCCCGAGTAAAGTAACGCGTCGGCTCAATCTTCGAGAATCCGGCACATAATCGTGGAAAGCCATCAACCGGATAATAGCCCCGACGGCAAAATCGGAATGAAGCGCCGCATCTCCTTGCGAGATATTCACAAAGAAAGGATCGAAAAGCGGTCTCGCATCCGCATGCAAATGATGGAAGTGGAGGATAAGGGTGTCCTCGAGCGCGCGCACATACGTAATCCTTGTGATCCCGGGCTTAAATTTGTCGGCCTCTTCTCATAATCGAAAAAGAAAACCGATACACACCGGTGTCGATTCCAAATATACGATTTATGGTCCTATTGAGATCGCTGCCCTTACACAGTCGGGACCATTTCTTCTCAACATCCTTCTCATACGCCGTCATGGTCTCATACTCCCGCATAGCTTCAGGATTGTTAGGTCGAGAGATCTTCGGCTGGGTGGCGGCCGCGGCGGCTTCACCGACTGTCATGGTTTGGCTCGCAGTTTTCTTCTTCTTCTGCTTTTTTGCGGGCACCCAGATATCCTTCCGAGGCAATTCAGCATTTTCATCCTCACTGGACCCCATTAACTCATGAACTGCGGCGTCCTGAACATAAGCTTCGTCGTGGTCGGGAGCGCCGCTAGTACTTGGGACCGCAGTTTGTCCTTCAGCCGGGGACGCGATTTTTTCAGCCCCGTGAACAGTTGGAGATTTTTGAGCCCGTGCTTTCTCTTTAAGGCTCGCTCTACGCGCGGATTTTGCGAGAGATAAAGGCCTCCAACTCAAAAGGGTCGGCATCCATAGTAGCGACCTCATCGGCCGATAATCTCGCCCACACTGCGCGAGTACTTTCCACTTCCACCTCGCCCGCCAGTAGACGCCGATCGAGGCGCGAGATAATATGGGGTCATCCTCAAGATAGTCATAAATCTCCTTTCGCGTAATCATCGCGAATAATCATTCCCGACATCCTGCAAAAACAAGGGAGGAAAAAGGTGGAGCTTTCGGACTGGTATAATAATAAATTAGCCTGGGAAGGTGATCGCACCCACTTCAATGCCGCCTCCACCGTTTTTGCAAGAGAGATCGCAAATAAAATTACAGAGGAAAGCAGGGGAGCGGGTGAAACCCCAATTTTCCCAGGAAAGCTATAATCTCTCCCCAGGAAAAACCCCCATTATTAATCAGAAACAAATCGAGGTTGCATCCCCGTTGCAGAAAGAAAGATGAAAATGATGCCTATGGAAAAATAACGCAGGGATGGATGAATAAAAGAGTTAAAGGAGAGGAATTCTTACCCAATTTGTCAAGAAAAGAGGAAATCCGCGTGAAGTAGGAAATGCTCAAGAAAGTGGCGGAATCTTCAAAAGAACCACCTTGAAATCCTAAAACCACCAAAAAACGCTACTGAACCTTCAAAGCTCGCTTGCAAATCCTTAAGAATTCGATCGATAGACAAATGAAGGAAATAAGGAATGCTAAAAGTGTGAGGAGGTTGAGGGTGAAAACCTTATATAGGCAAGGGGCCACGATCGAACGGTTGGGAACCCTTCATCCGACGGTTCAGATTGGGGCGGCAGTTATCAGTTTTGAAATACGAAGGGGCGTCCCATCAATGCTCACGTGCAACTGCCTAGGCAGTTGCAAAGGCGGCCGCATTACTCAGCAGAATGGTACATGGAGGACTGACGTCAGCCACGATTGACGATCTCGCCCCACCAAAACTGGCCCGGAGTTGCTTCGAAGGTCGCTTGCTTTGAAAGCA
The DNA here is from genome assembly GCA_026214975.1 of Gentiana macrophylla. Lineage (NCBI taxonomy): Eukaryota > Viridiplantae > Streptophyta > Magnoliopsida > Gentianales > Gentianaceae > Gentiana > Gentiana macrophylla. The sequence continues at coordinate 90,389,265 of CM047806.1, forward strand.
CGACCCTTAGTGAACAAGCCGCATGCTTTGAAAGCACGGCCCTTAGTGAACAAGTCGCATCAGACGACAAGGTCGCAAAAACTGGCCCGGAGTTGCTTCGAAGGCCGCATGCTTTGAAAGCAGGGCCCTTAGTGAACAAGTCGCATCAGACGACAAGGTCGCAAAAACTGGCCCGGAGTTGCTTCGAAGGCCGCATGCTTTGAAAGCACGGCCCTTAGTGAACAAGTCGCATCAGACGACAAGGTCGCAAAAACTGGCCCGGAGTTGCTTCGAAGGTCGCTTGTGTAACGCCCCAAATTTTCGAGTTCTGTACACTCGTAGTCATATATAAAATTTCCCAATTCTGGTTATTATATTCACTTAATCATGTTAAACTATACATTTATATGTGTGTAAGTTTAACGTCTATGTAGCCATTTCATTTATTTATTATACATAATTTTTAGAATATATATATATTTTCAATTGTTAATTAATGCCTTAAAACATAAGTGTATAATGATCGTGATATTATTTCATACAAAAAGTAACTCAATATGACTGTTATGAAAAATAAATGACAAAGTTTACTTCCACCTTCCGTTATTGTCGATTGGGTTTCAAAAGAATATTGTTTTTGGTACCTTAAGTAATTTGAGATAATAATTTACTGCAAGTGATTCTTTCGGTAAATGTAAGATTACCAAATTGTTCTACAGAAGACAACTCCTATTGCTTAAGTTTTATTATTGATTATATTTACATCATCTCTAATTTGAACAATTAATTTTGTCTTTGTCAAATAGTCGGTAATAGAATACGAATTATATATTCTCCATATATGAGGTATAAATGTTTTCTTTCAGTAATTCTAATATTGTCATTGAGAGGAAATAGGACTTATGTGACCGTTTATTTATTAATTTATCATGTAACATATTTATTGCATTTAAACGTTAAGTTACTAGTGTAGTCTTTATTTACTTAGTATCAGTTATACACTTTTCACATTGCATTAATATGTTTTTTTTAATGGCTTGAGTAATGTTTCATTAATATGACTTATTACACAATATGAAAAGAGAGAATACTGTGTATATATATATATATGCACTTCATACGGAACAATTGGGAAAGGAAAAATTTTGTAACTAGAGAATATCCACATTTCTGATATTTTTTTATATTAAAACAGTTGCTTTATAATAATACATACATATCATCCATTTTGTGCTTTTGAAGTATTAAGATAGTGTTTCCTAGGAAAAAAAAAATATTGAGATAGTGTGTTTGGGAGTTACCGTCAAAGACAGAGTGCAGATAAATTATTTGAATGTGGATTTATGGACAATATTCACCACGGCCTAAATAGGTGTAGCGAAGAAAAGGTGAGTTCAATTTTATTTTCTATAAAAGTCAATTGTGTTTTTTTTAAGTATTTTCAAAGTATTTTAATTTAATATATTATTGATATAGATAAATACTATATAACTTGTTAAAAATGTTTTTATTAACTTTCTCGACTTAATGATAATAACATGATAAAATAAAACAAATCTTGACAAATGACATTGCATGTCCCACCTCGGTGGCATGGTGGTATCGCATTTCCCTTCGCAGCGCGGCATGGTATATTGTACTTGTACATTTCGCGCGCAGCGCGGCATGGCTAGTTCCCTCTTCGGAGGCATGGTTCTCGTTTTCGTTCTCGCTAGATGGGCCCGCTGAGGATTTCGCAGTCGGGTTAGCTGTGCATTGGGCCTGTGACCGCGGTTGTGGGGTCCGAGGCAAGTGGACTCTCCGGAAGCCCCAGGAGATTGGGTGTCGGAAGGACGGACTTCACTATAAAAATTACTTGTTGTGGATATAAGGTGGTGAAATGGGAGTCATAAGGTAGAGACAATCGTATTAGCTATATCGATGTCTAGTAAGGGAACTTGATGAATTGACGGATCTCGAATGAGCTTGCTTGACTTGAACATGATATATAAATTTTAAACAAGTATATTATTACATAAATACTCGAATAAGATTTCTAGAAAAAGTATATATTGTTACAACATTTTTTTAAAAATATATATGTATATATATATAACACTCTCGCACATGCTCATACCAGCGTTTTTGCTGACGACTCGTTTTCTTTGTTTCTTGTGTGTTTGTTTTGTTTTGTTTTGTTTTCTTCTATAAATAAAATCAGGTAATGGTTCGAAGAAGATGTAATGAGGATGAAAGCGATGACATGCACCAGGATTTAGAACATTCTATATAAATTATGTTAATTACAATTGTAGTATTTCATTTGTTGTAATTTTATAATTGAAACAATAAATGTGAATATTTGTAAATATAATTGTAGTTTTATTGAAATATTTTTAGAATTAAAGTCTAGTTAATGAAGTCGCAGTAGAGAGCTCATGCCCTCCTAGAATGACCCTAGTGGACCTAGGGGTGGGAGTAGGTATTACATCTTGCTTTGAAAGCACGAATTTTTAGTGAACAAGTCGCATCAGGACGACAAGGTCGCAAAACAGCCCAGAGTTGCTTCAAGGCGCGATGCTTTGAAAGCACGGCCCTTAGTGAACAAGTCGCATCAGACGAGGTCGCAGAAACTGACCCAAAGTTACTTTGAGGTCGCTTGCTTTAAAAGCACGGCCCTAAGTGTACAAGTCGCATCCGACGACGAGGTCATAAAAGGTGTTGATAATTACTCCATCCTTCATATCCTCAGGGAATATCATAAAGCACGGGGTAGGGGGCCATTGATGGGTATAAATAATTCCACCACCTCAACAGTGGGAGACGACCCACCGCGACCATCCTCCGGCATGACAGAATAGATCGCAAAGAGGCGCGCCATTGTGTCTCACCTCGCGCGACCAAAACATTTGCAGCCCCAGGCAAGTGCAATGCAGATCCCGTGGGTCTCATCCAGCAGTCAAGAAAAGGCGCCAAGAGGGCGAGGCAGAAAAGGCTTGCTCTTGCGACCTCGAGAGATGGCCGCCGGTTGATCCAGATCTTTTCCCCACTTGTATCTTAGATATTTCGTCTTACTTAATATCTAAGTTAAACCTAGCTGTTAGTAAAATGTCTAATAGATTACTTATTCCCTAAGTTACCCACCTCTATAAAAGGTGTGGTCATTGTAAACTAGAGGGGGATATAATATACACTACACTTGCAAGCCAAAGCTCTGTCCATTTTTATTCCTCCATACCGCCACCCGCTGGAGTATCACACCACCTTAATACAGCCAGATATCCACCGTCTATACACCGCAAGGACGCCTGTGACGATTTACACATCATCATAGGGGTTCATCTAACGTTCATCCTGCTTGAATCTTGTAACGGCTATATTTTCTGACCGTTCTGATCTGTCAGTAGTTCATCCAATAAAATCGCTTCCTCTATAACGTTCTACTGTACTATCAGCTTGTTGGATGACTGACATATAAAACTGAGTTTCCTTATCAGTTTTATATTGAGTTTATCACTTGTCAATTTCTTGACTGACTTGGAGCATTAACTGAGATTTTACTCTTCTCAAATATCAGTACTCCAGTTTACATCTGATTATAATTGACTTAATCAGAGTACAACATAAGCAAATATATTCTAAGAATTCATCGTCCTTATGATTCTTAGGTCTTCATACAAGATCCATAAAGTCAGTTCAGGCCACCACAATCTTGCCTGAAGTCTAACTTCATAGTCTCGACTTGTAATCTTCATAACTGAGTTTGAACCTCGGTTCTTCAATCTTCAGAATCGAGTCTGTGACCTCGGTTCTTGATCTTCTAGATAAGCCAACTGAGTCTGTGTCCCTCAGCGAACTTAACTTCTTGATTTTACGTTGGTGTGCTCGCTTAATCGATTTCCGTTTCGCTTCTTTCGATTTCTTGTTATCTCAGTTCATGACCTAGAAATATTACAGTGCTTGTCTGATTTAACCTATACAAATATCAGACTCTATTAATTCCTATACATTGACATCTAGACATCTTTTTGCTTTGCACTATAACAGCTAGTTATGACACTTCATCAATGGGGTTTAGAATCAAGACTAAATAAGTGATGAATCATCATCAAAACATAAATTTTATTTCCAACAATTGTAACTAATGTAACTTTCTCGTTATAATAAAATATCCTCGTTTGTCAGTGGAGTATTCGACACATTGCCGGAAACCATGTTAAATCTGTGTTCTTCTTGTTTCTATATTTGTTTGCTTGTTTATCTTTTATCTTTACTCACAATCACCATCACTTCTTGATCGATCCGTCATAACAAACTGGTACAGGCGTCCAGGTTCATCAAGAAATCTGTTTATCTGTTTTAAGCAAGGTAGATTGGCACCAAGGTCATAATCGGCGCTTGGATTTGGGATCTACACAAGCTTTTCTAGTGAGAAAGATGCTGCTTTAAATATCAAGATTGACAAGTTTACAGGAAGATACAGTTTTAGTCTGTGGCAGATCAAGATGCTTGGTTTGTTGAAGCAACAGGGATTATGGAGTCCTTTGTCTATATCAACAGAAGGAAGCACTGCTGAGAGAGCCAGTCTGAAGGAGAAAGCACACTCAAAAATTATGTTGTGCTTGTCAGATGATATTATCACGGAGGTTGCTGAAGAGGACACTACTGAAAAGTTGTGGTCCAAACTTGAGAGCATGTATATGACAAAGTCTCTAACCAACAAGTTGTTGTTGAAACAGCGCCTGTTTAGTTTAAGGATGCATGAGGGCACTCAGTTGAAGGATCATCTAGATCAACTGAACATAATATTTCTTGACCTAAGGAGTATTGATGTGAAGATTGAAGATGAGGATGTAGCATTGATCCTACTTGTGTCATTTCCTGCATCATATGAGAACTTTGTGCAGTCCTTTATTGTTGGAAATGACTCAGTGTTATTGGAGGATGTGAGATCATCCTTCCATGCTCGAGAGTTACGCCATAAGGCATCTGGTTCTAGGACAGACAGTCAGTCTGCTGGATTGGTGGCTAGTGGAGTCATCAGGGGGCCAAGAAATTCTGGGAAGAAGAAATTCAAGAAAAATTCCAAGGGACCTAAAGCTAAGGATGTCTGTAACTACTGCAAGGAGCATGGACATTGGAAAAATGAATGTCCAAAAAGGAAGAAGTAGCAGGGTACAGTTGCTTTGGCAGAACAAGACACCAACTTTGAAGAAGATCTGACCTTAGCAGTTTCCAAGTCAGCAGGGCACATAGATGTGTGGATTATGGACACCGGGAATCTTATCTTGTGTGTCCAAATAGGGAGTGGTTTTTGTCTGATGACTACTTCAAAACACTGATTAGTTTATCTGAATATTCAGAGGTATCTCTGGTATTACTTGAGAAGCAAGTATTCCATGCTCATACATAGGCTATAACATAGTTTTGGCACTAATGCTTGGCCTACCTCTGAGTGAAATGATTTCACTGCAAGTTTAAACCATGCATTGCCTTATATAGTTATTAATATGCTAAAATACACTCCTCCAACAACTAATGTTTGAAGTGGTCTGATTAAATCAGATAGTAACTCCTTGAGTAACATTACTTCAAGGTCCAAGGTTGTTATTCAAACATTCTATTAGAAAGACTGTGACAGTATCAGACCTCCAAGAAGATATGGGTTTGAGGAGGATATGGTTGGATATGCACTACAGGTAGCTGAAAAAGTGGATGGTTTTAAACCTAACACTTACAGAGAGGCTGTTATATGTTCTCGAGGCATCCTAATGGCTTCGCCATGGGAGAAGAAATTGATTCACTTTAGAAGAATGAGACTTGGGATCTGGTCAAACAACCACATGATAGAAGGGTGGTCAACTGCAAATGGATATTCAATAAAAAGGAAGGAATGACATATGTTGAGGATATCAGCTATAAGGCATATTTAGTTGCTAGGGGGTTCAGTCAGAAAGATGGGGTAGACTATGAAGAGATATTTTCTCCAGTGCTCATTATCTGTTTCGATTTATTTAGTCGGGCTAGGGTTTGATTCCCAAGTCTATAAATACCATCTGTATCTATTGTAACTAATGTAACTTTCTCGTGATAATAAAATATCCTCGTTTGTCCGTGGAGTAGTCGGCACATTGCCGGAAACCACGTTAAATCTGTGTTCTTCTTGTTTATGTGTTTGTTTGCTTGTTTATCTTTTATCTTTACTCACAATCACCATCACTTCTTGATCGATCCGTCATAACAAACATATATCCCATGAGCGCAACCTTTGTTCTTAAGATATGATGTAAAAGTTCATTTCTACACAAACAAGAGCATACCTTCCTCTTGCTAACCCTGTTGTCACCACATCAACTTTTATTGTCTTACCAACTCTCTTTGCCAACTTCAAAAAAAATCATGATCATTGAATAACTCTCATGGGACCCGTCGAAAACGAACCTAGACTAACATGGACACAATTCCTGCTTGAAGGGCATGAAAAATAGTCTCCAACTCATTAAAGTGAAATAATGTCCTTGGATGAGCCAAGGACCTTTTCATAATACCGTTTCATAGTTTTCTTTATAGCAAAATCAGACCACATAATAGCCTAGCTCAAGAACAACAATGTCTAATTTGCCGCTAGTACACCACATCCTCGTTAATTTCCCTTGCAGAATCCGGAAGGAGACATTTCTCCCCACAACATTGATGATAAATGCCATTCTTCATAGTCTTCACAAATCCAGACAGATTTCCACCTTGATGAGGGTCGAACTGAGCATCGCCACATGTCATCTTTACATTGAATAACCATTAAGTGAAGACAGAAAAACTATAGCGTTAAGGTCCAGGAGCCCATTTTATGCCTAAGGGAAGACCTGAACCTCAGGTGGGAGATCTTGCCCGTTCTCCAGAACAGCGCCACCACAGGTCAGCTAGGTTGCTGGGGAGCTCGGGTCCACGCAGTATGGGCTGAGACGGTCCGGAAGAGCTCGCCGCAGGTCGGCCAAAACCTTCCTCATCCGATATTGCTCACGTGCATAAATTATAAGATAAACATGGAAAGAATCTCAAGTCATTAAGACACTGATCTTATATTCAAGATATCCATCATTATCTCTTAAATAATAAGGATTGACACAAGATAATCCTTGGTCAATGCGAAATAGAGTCCTTAAAGGACACGGTACATGCTTGCCTTGGATGAGATGTCCTCTATATATACGATCCCATGAACTATGAAGAGACTTGATTCCTGAAAAATTACAGGATACGTAGGCAACTTGGGATTAACAGTCTCAGGCTCGGTCTAATATACCCAAACACATCCCCCATATTTTATACTTATTCTATGGTTTAGTCTTGTTCAAATTGTCACTAGGAAATTAGGGCCCGGATTTATTAATTGACGAGATCCAAGATCGTCAATTGGCGCTAGAAAGGTGGGCCTCTAACGTGATTGTTTAAGATCATCATGCCACCGAAAAAAGGTAACAAGAAAAATAGGTGAAACCAACCGCCAACGATGGTGGTCAAAATGCTTTGGAGGTGGGACGACAACAGATCCCGCCACCAACAATCAGCCTCAGCAACATGAAGAAGTCATTTTAGATCCATCAAAACAAGGGTGGTGGAACAAGCGGCTGCCGTGGATGGTCCAAATTTTACAAAGCGATATTACAGCGGCGACTCCACGGGAAGGAAGGCCATACGCCAAGTTCAACAGCAAACTTCCTCGATCTTCTGGTAACTTTGTTTTATCATTATTTCTATATCATATTGATTTTCTCCATTGTGTGAAGGTGTGTAATTGTTTTAAACCATAAACAACAAAGTCTGCAGGACAGACTCAGATCGAGCTCCACAGGTCGGACTCAACAAAGTCTGCAGGACAGACTAAAAAAATAGAGTTTGCATGATAGACTCAGATCGGGCTCTGCAGGTCGGACTCAACAAAGTCTGTACGATAGACAAGCCGAGCTCTGCGGTCGGACTCCGCTAAAAATTATAAGTCAGCAGGAGTGACAACTGAGCTCCGCAGGTCGGACTCATCAAAAAATTATAAGTCTGCAGGATAGACAAATTGATCTCCGTAGGATGGACTCAGCCAAATTCATTACGTCTGTAGGACAGACAAACTAAGCTCCACAGAACGGACTCAGCCAAATTCATTAAGTCTCAGGACAGACAAACCGAGCTCCGTAGGACAGACTCGGCCAAATTCATTAAGTCTGCAGGACAGACAAACCAAGTTCGCATGAGTTGGACTCAATTAAATTCATTAAGTCTGCGCATGACAGACAAACCAGCTCCGCATGAGATGGACTTAGCCAAATCCATAAAGTGCGAAGGACAAACAAACTGAGTTCCGCAGGACGGACTCAGCCAAATTCATTAAGTAGGCAGGACTGACAAACTGAGCTCCACAGGTCGGATTCAGCCAAATTCATGAAGTATGCAGTACTGGAAAACTGAGCTCCGTAGGTCAGACTTAGCCAAATTCATTAAGTCAGTAGGACTGACAAAGTGAGCTCCGCAGGTTGGAGTTAGCCAAATTCATTAAGTCAGCAGGACTGACAAACTGAGCTCCGCAGGTTGGACTTAGCCAAATTTATTAAATACTGACAAACTAAGCTCCACAGGTCGGACTCAACCAAATTCATTAAGCCAGCATGACTGAAAAACTATTCTCCGTAGGTTAGGCTCGGCCAAGTTCATTAATTCTGTAGGACAGACAAACTGAGCTCCGTGGGTCGGACTCATCCAAATTCATTAAGTCAGCAGGACTGACAAACTGAGCTCCGCAGGTTGAACTCAAACAAATTCATTGAGTCAGCAGGACTGAATAACTAAGATCCGTAGGTCGAACTTAGCCAAATTCATTAAGTCTGCACGATAGACAAACCGAGCTCCGCAGGACGAACTCAATCAAAAAATTAAGTCTGCAGGACAGACTCAAAAAAAAAGTTTGCAGGTCAGACTCAAAAAATTAATCTGCAGGTCAAACTCAAAAATAGAGTTTGCATGACAGACTCAAATTGAGATCCGCTCGTTGGGCTCTAAAGCTTGAGCTCCGCATGTCGGAATCAACAACGTCTACATGTCAGACTCAAAAAATTAAGTCTGCAGGACAGACTCAAAAAATTAAATCTACAGGTCAGACTCAAAAAATAGAGTCTGCAAGACAGACTCAACTTTAGCTCCGCAGGTCGGACTTTAAAACTTCAGCTTCACAGGTCGGACTCAACAAAGTGCAGAGGTCGGACTCAAAAATTAAGTCCGCGGGACGGACTCAAAAAATAGAGTCCGCAGGACAGACTCAAATTGAGCTCTGCAGGTTGAACTCCAAAGCTTGAGCTCCGCATGTCGGACTCAACAAAGTCTGCAGGTCAGTCTCAAAAAATTAAGTCTGCTGGAAAGACTAAAAAATTAAGTCTGCAGGTCAGTCTCAAAAAATTAAGTCTACAGGTCAGACTCAAAAAAATTTGTGTGCAAGATAGACCCAAAAAATTAAGTCTGCAGATCAGACTCAAAATATTAAATCTGCAGGACAGACTCAAAAAATTAAGTCTGCAGGTCACTCAAAAAATTCATTCTGGAGGACAGACATCAAATTTCAGAGCTCTGCAGGTCGGACTCAAAAACAAAAAATTACATACACAACTAAGTATGCCATAAAAAACTGTAAGTTAGTGCATGACATACTGGGGCAAGATACCAACTACGGATCAAAGTACTTCAAGTAAGCTGAAAATGAAGTTAAGGCAAGAGAACTCATGCGGGACGGACAATTTCATTAAGTCAACTAGAATGACAAAACCGAGCTCCGCCCGGTCGGACTCGGCCAAGTTCATTAAGTCTGCGGGGATCGACAAACCGAGTTCCGCACAGCCGCGCATTCGTTGGGTGCATGAAAATCCCAAATCGAGCTTTGCAGGCCAGACTCAGTAAGATTGGCAAAAGCTAAATTCACTCAATCTGCAGGACGGACCCGAACAAAAACTTAACAAAAGATTGAGTATGCCATCCAAAACTAGAAGTTAATTCATGGCATACTGGTGGGCAAAATACCCCACGGAGGATCAAAACAGTAAAGTGCTCAAAGTACAACAAAAAAATGCTTATATTATAGAGTTGTGCATGTTACACATTTTGGGAAATTTTAAAAACGAAATACAAGTTCAAAAACCTAAGAAGCATTAGGGGCTGAGTTCCACCCGGGCTCTGTGGCAGGAGTAAGATTCTCCACAGTCATATTCGCCTGAGGCAGCTCGGCAGAAGCAACTAGAGCAGCCAAAGAAGGCCCTTGGCAAGGAGCAGCAGCACGATAGGGGACATACTTTAGACACAGTTTCAACCCCTTCCTGGAACTCCTCAGACAAGCTTCATAGACTGCACCCATGTCATCCTTGTACAAAGCCTTGTTTGAAATTGTAATCCCGGATCGCCTGATCAATTTGGCCCAGAATAGAATCTTCCAGTGCGGCCTTCTCGGCTCGGAGTCTCCCAAATATTTTCTAGCTCAGTTTTCTCCTCCAAATGCTTGTCTTCGGTCTCCTTAAGACTTGCATTGTACTTGTCTCCCAACACCGCCAGTTCGGTCTCCTGAGCCTGGAGCCGCTCTTTGAGAGCTCGGATCTCTTGATCTTTGGACTTAGTCACGTTCTTAAGTCTCTACCAACAATCGGAGGCCGCCTTCTCTAGATCAGCAAACTTGTAAGTTTGAAGAAAAAGGGAGATCGGCAATTGATCCTAGTCTTCTAATTAAAAACAGTATAGCGAGTGGACAATTGATACGATGGGGGTTATCCCCAAATATGTTTTTAGAAACCGTCCCACTTCAAACAATGTGGGCAAAATGCCTCGATTCCCGGGGTAGTTATGACAGCGTTATAACGGTAACTCTGTCACCTGGCAGAGAAGGCCATTGTAAAATTCTACAAGTCTAGATAACAGTGGCCGAACAACACCTCTAATAGATCCGACCTCACTACGAGTAGTTCAGCCAGATCTTGGGGGCTTATAATGAGGGTTAAAGTGAGTCTCTCCACATGTCATCTTTACATTGACCAACCATTAAGTGAAGACAGAGAAACTATAGCGTTAAGGGCCAGGAGCCCCACTTTATGCTTAAGGGCAGACCTGAACCCCATGTGGGAGGTCTTACCCGTTCTCCCAAATAGCGCCACTGCAGGTCGGCTAGGTTGCTGGGGAGCACGGGTCCATGCAGTATGGGCTCATCCGATATTGCTCACGTGCATAAATTATAAGATAAACATGGAAAGTATCTCATGTCAATAAGATATTGATACTATATTCAAGATATCCATCATTATCTCCCGAATAGTAAGGATTGACACAAGATAATATTTGGTCAATACGGAATAGAGTCTTTGAAGGACACGGCACATGTTTGCCTTGGACGAGATGTCCTCTATATAAACGATATCAAAAACTAAGAAGAGACTTGATTCTTGAACAATTACATGATACGTAGGCAACTTGAGATTAACAGTCTCATTATCAGTCTAAAATACCCAAACACATCCCCGTTTTATACTTTTTCTAGGGTTTAGTCTTGTTCAAATTGTAACTAGAAAAATTAGGGTCCGGATTTATTAATAGACAAGATCCAACATCGTCGCACCTCAATCTATATGGGGTCATCATCCACCTCCATTCTTCTCCAGTTTCAGAGATTTGAATTAAGATGACAATGTCAAACTTATCCTCCCCTTCACCGGTGTAGAGATGGTCCTTAGAGTATCTCCAATACTATACATGAAAAGCTTTAAAAACAAATAAAAAGCTTTTGAAAAGCTTTACAACCATTGTACCAAGTCCATATCACTAAAGTTTTGAGGAAAAGCTTTAGGCAAATCAACCGGTTCATGCCATGCCACGTTGGATCTTTTGATTTTTTTTATTTTAAAGTTTGTGTGTAGTAGAAAAAATATTTATATGTAGTGGGTCCATGTTATAAACCTCTTATAGTTCATAGTTGAATTGTTGGAGGATCTCAACTTCACTTCTATCATTCCAAGCATTTTGGCCTCCTGACGGTGGGTAAACACTCCCTTTCCATCCATCGTTGCTGTGCCGGAGGAGGTTGGCTTGCTCCGATGTCTTCTCACTTTCGTCTACATCCATGGATAGGATAGGATAGGTGTGGATCTATGATCGGAGTTGCTGTCATTAGTGTCTAATGTCTATGGCCAAAGCCCAGAACGCCGGAGAGTAGATGTGAGCGCGTTGAGCGGCGGCGAAGACGCCGGAATTCGTCGGAGCAAAATAACTTTTATTTTTAAGGGAATTTTTTTTAACTTTTTTTTTATTATTATGATTTTTTTTTTAAGTATCACACCTTTAGGGGTGCACATGGTCCGGTTTTCCGGTTTTTAATCACTTAAAAAACCAAACCATTTTTTACGGTTTCAAAATTTACAAATCAAAACCGAACCATAGCTAGGTAAAACCATTTTATCCGGTCTGGTTTGGATCGACTTGGTTACGGTTCTTTCCGGTTTTTGGTCCTCTTTTTTTTTTTACAAATAATTCACTGAAAGGGCATTATCACGGTTCAGCGAATTCATGTCATTATTCACACGACAATCATACAAGATTCTCATTCCTTATCTACCATACACCATAACTCGAATGTCACTGTGTCATGTCTATATATATATATATATATATATATATATATATGTGTGTGTGTGTGTGTGTGTGTGTGTGTGTGTGTGTGTGTGTGTGTGTGTGTCTGTATGTACACAACATTATATTATCATATTTTCCAATTAAGATGATCATATTAAACCATGTAAACTGTTTTATTTCATCTTGTCATAGGTCCTATTAGGATGAGCATCAAACTACGTGTGTGAGGTAGTTGATTGAAGAATGGATCATGGACTGAGATATTAGTTATTTACACGAAAAGTCGGTTCACTATGGTGAGTTCTCACAATGTACTGACGAAAAGTCGGTTTTACTGTGGTGCACAGGTCGAGTGGTACACGAGTAGATTGGTGTGGTGCAAATAAAGGTCCCTTAATTAATAGTGTCGATATTCATAGACATACACACACATTCATACACATATATATACACACACACACACACACACACACACACATATATATATATATATATATATATATATATATCCGTTCATTTGGTCCGGTTTTCATCTAGAAAACCAAAACCAAATTGTTTTTCACGGTTTTGTTTTTTTTATAATACAAAACCAACCAAAACCATAGTTTACGTATTTTCGGTTTAGTAGGTTTGGTTTCCGGTTTTTTTTGTTCACCCCTACACACCTTACAATTAATGGAAGATAATATTAAATTTTTACTGAGATTGGTTAAGCGATTCCCTGAATTTGAGGTGTCTATTAAAAAAATTTGGGGTTAGGAAATTAGATGGGATAAATGTTGTACAAACTCCTTAAATCTAATATAAGGAGTGGATCAATCCAAACCACGCTGGACGCTTAACGGGAATTATTTTTTGGCGATATCCTTTGCGGGAATTAGCTGAATTCCTAATATATTGATAAAAATCTTTCTCAGAAAAAAAAATATTGATAAAAATCCTTTTTTTTTTTTTTTAACTCTCCGTCAAATTTTATCTTTTTGGAATTGAAGATTAGGGTTAGCGGTACAAATAATCCGATTTATACAACCCCCTAAATTTCTAAATAGATTTTGTTCTCTCCAATTTTTCATATTTTTCAACGTCTTTATTTTTTTGGGTTGATTTGTTGAGCAAATCAGTTGCGGGTTCTGTGATCGTGATGCAAGAGTAATCAGGTATGATTCTTCTATTTCTCAAATTAGGATTTAGGTTGATTGAGGCCATCTACCCTGTTTTTTATTCACTAGTGAAGTTGGAATTTGTCCTGGGATTGTATTGATTTGGAGTTGCACCTGATTTTGGTATTATAAAAAAAAAAGACATAAAACAGCTTGTTTTATTAAATCTATTTAATATGAGGGGTTCTATTGACACACCATTTTTTTAGTATTTAAAAACAAAAGTCGGTGGCACTGTTGTTTCTAAGTTGTGACACTTTTATAACGTAAATGCCGGTGCCTTGCCACTGACGTTCGTTTTTGAACACCAACGTCACACTGATGTGTCAATGAGGTTTCGTTCATTAAAAACAATCGCGCAGTCTTGGGAGTAATTTTTATGATCTTTGGAAGTAATAAAGATCGAGTTAGTAAAAAAAAGATATGCCAATAAAACCCCGTTTAATATGTGTTGTTTTCTAGTTGACTGTGATGGTTTATACAATTAAGTGCCCCCAACCCAACCCGGTATTGTGGCAGAGTAAGGTTAGTAGTATAATTTAGAATATCACATGTGAAGATTTTTGCTTGATTGTGTGAGTTGAGTTCTACAATATTGGTTTAATGATACAACTTGGTGTCTGATTTTATTTATAATTATAGTGAACTCATGTGTGGAAAACTGGCTAATTATTGATCAAAACATTATTTTTTATTTTTATTTTTTATTTTTTGTATTTTTTGAGGAGTACAAAACAACTTTTAGCTGATCATTTTGATTAAGCTCGCAAAAAGAAAAAGAAAAAAAAAAAGTGAATTGTGTGGGAAATTGACAGGGAGCTTTGTAAAATTGATTCATTCATAAATCACAAAATCAAGGTTACAAAATATTTCCCATATGCTTTGTATAGGAGAGGAAGATAATAAACCGCCTAATTAAAAGCTAATCCTCATTGAATAACTAATTATTACTTCATCCGTTCCTATTTAACTGAGGCAGTTGTCAAAATTATATGTTTCATTTTATCTGAAGCACTTATATTTCTAATACAACATTTATGATACTTTCCTGTCTTTATCCTTATTTATTGCAATATGATAGAATAAAAATGTATGCCACATTAATTATATTCAAGAACTATTTAGTCATTTTATTTTTAAAATCAATGCATTAACTAATTTTTTTCTTAATATACGTAATTTTGGCAATTGGCTCAACTAATTTCGAACGAATGGAGTAATTATCTAATGAGTACACTGAGTGAACACGTAATATCTAACACTTTCCTTGTGTATCAAACCTAGAAATCTGTTCTATTACTTCTATAATAATAGCTATATACGCCGTAAGCATGTCGAATATTTTAGGGAAAATTTACTAACTAGACCTTTAGGGAAAAATTTGTGTTTCCCAGACACCCTATTTTTCTGAAATTTCCTTCCTACCCGCCCCCCCCTCCCCGGTTATATATCCAATGAAATCGCCTAATCTAGAGCTTAAACCGCCTTAATGATGGATATACATCATAATCGACGTGTATTTGCACAATTGATAATGATGGATTACAATCATGATCACTAGATTCTACATCATGATCAATTGTGCAAATAAATGTTGCCGCTAAACAGTTATGCCGTACCATTTCTTAGTGAACACAATGTAATTGTGCATCAGATCATCACTCAAAGAATAACATATGTCACAACATTGTCTACAATACTAACTCCTACAATAATAATTATCTACAAATATGTAATAACAAGAAGAAAGATATTGTGACAGTATCATTTTCATAAGAAAAAGAGTGCTTGGCATATAGCTTAGTTCTCTTGTGATACCCCGTATCTCCGTAAACGGTATGAAAGTCTTTTTACGATAATCTTGTGAGACTCGATATTTTTAATGAGTTGTGTTTTAATTAAATAAATAGAGTCAAGATAAATGTTAAAGAACATTTACGATATTTTAAAGATTTAATTTTTAGTAAGGGCAAAATGAAAAATGTATCAACCCCTGTTTATACCCTTTAATTCCAAAACCCATTTCACTTCACCTTCCCCAAACTTTTCTGCCGCTGGAGTGAGAAAATGGAGAAAAAAAAAGAAATGAAAGGAGGGAAGGAGAAAAGAGAAGAAAGAAGGGAAACTTCCTGTTTCCGGGCAATCCGACCGTCGAAATCACAAACCAATTATGTCAAAATGTTCACCATAAAGAGAACTTAATTTTGATACAATTTTTACTCCGATTGGGTAAGAGTTTCGAAAACTCATTTTCTAGGTCTATAAGTGTTCTTGAGTGTTTTCTTAGCTTTTTAATGTTTTAAAGGTTGTGGTAATCGTAGAACTTCGTTTTGGTGGTAAAATCGAAGTGAGTTGCTTACATTTTCTTGGAGCTTTTCTTGTGGATCTAAATCTTCTTGGAGTGTTTTGGAGCTTTTTCGTGAAATCATAGGTAAAGTGGTGTTCAACCAAATATAAATATGTTATTTTAGTGTTTAGATGTACCTTTCTACTTCAAGCATGTTTTAGAGTAATTTCATATCACTTCGGCTTGAATTTCATGTTATATTGGTGTCTACATCGAGTATAATGTAGCACGCATGTTGTAGAATAATTTTCTTATTTTTCTTTTTATGGATTTGGAGTAGATTTAGTGCGTAAAATGGTGAAGAAAACATGGAATTCTATCCTAGAGTGCTGGCTGATTTTTCTAAGCAAAAATGGAATAGAGAGTTATGTGGAATGTTGCAAAGTCAAGTGTACGTGTTTGAGTGGATTTGGCTCCGCACCATGTCTCACGGGAGCATTGGAACACTCTACGTTTGACCTTATGAGATGTTGACTTGAGTTCAATCTCGTACTTGTAACATGATGAAGTTAAGAGTTCGGTTTCTGGTGGATTTGGCTCAGCACCTTGTGGAGACCCTCTGCGGGGAGATACTCTGGATCATTGGAAGTCTTATTCCTTAGCCTTGTGGGCATTGGATTAGATTCCAATATTTATGTGCAATGTGCTAAGTAGTGTAATGTAGAGTTTGTCTAAAGTCTAGTAGTTCTTAGGAAGCCTTTCTATGTGCAATGAACTTAGGTAGTTAGTTTAATCGCTTAAATACGTACTTGACTTGTTTAAAAGATAAAACATGTTAATCTTTAGTGAGACACGCTACGCTTCACGGTATTGTTACACCTCCACACTTTTAGATACTTGTGTCGGACTCGTGTAATGATCCTCATGAATTGCGTCATGAGCAATCATGTCCTATAGAGGTGTTGAGGATATGTCTCAGTGCATTCTCACACAGCGAAGTGTCCTTGGATTAACGTGTAACAAATGTCTTATTTTGTTGAATCAACTAGTGAGACTGGTAGAGTGCCGTGAGCGAGTGAAACATATGTGTTATCATCTTTGTGTGACTTGCCCTGTGATTTTATTAATGTTATTATTATTGATAATTAATGTGATATAGCATGTGTAGTTTCGGTGCTTCTACCCTTTACTAAGTACGTTTGTACTTACCCTTTAGTATGTCGTTTTCCCCACTCTGAGAAGGTGGTTTTTTTGTAGGTTGAGTTCGCTTAAGAGTGATTCCCGAAGTCGTAATACTTGAAGTCTATCTTTCTTACTTTCTGTTGTATATACGGTAAAGAATTTTCCTCTTTCCTTTGTAATAGATTAAGACCAGTATTTGGTCCTACGTTTTTAAGTGAGCCAGTTAAAAAAAAAATCGTACTTATGACACAAAAAAAAAAACTAACCTAAAATACAATTTATAAAGCATGGCTCAATTTTTTTGAATTCTTTTTATCTGCTACTTTCTTCATGAAGAACATTTAAGAATATATAAATTGTTTTATTGGGTTGGATATTTTTTTAAAGAATCTACTATATATAAATTTTTATTGGGTTGGGTATTTTTTTTTAAAGAATCGGGCTTTTTAATATCACGATTTTTTATAAATCGATCGGATTAACTCTCTAAAAAAAAATTCGGATAAGCAAAAACACGAATCGACGCTTATCGGGATTCATTGGCCAACCATTGGCTCGCTGGCTTGTGATAGGGCGGTACGATTAAGACAGTTGCACATTTGGTTTGTAAAGAATGATTCTAATAGCTGAATGCATATTCAACCTTGTGTAATATTTCCTGGGATCTTGTTTTAGTTGCAGCCCTGTTACTTGTCGATCGTTGCAGTGATCTTTTATGTTTTTCCCAAGTCTATGTTTTTCGTTTTCCGCTTGTTATCTGTTATTGTTGATGTCAGACTTAAGTATTATAATTGATTTATTTTAATTATATACGTGCCGGACGTCTTTTTCCGGTTAAGGACTCGGTATCCGGATCAGGGTCGTCACATCTCTGGTGTAGTTATTTGCTTTATTTTAGTCCTAGTTTGTCTTTGTGGGTTGATGATGTAATCCCTTTTCCTTCTACTCCTGACTCCCTTTCTATCAGGAAAAAACGAAAAGAAAAGCAGTTTTTCCATGGAAGATCAACATCAGTCGATCTTTGAGAATGGATACTGTGGGATAGATATCGATTTCCATGAAGACATGCATCGTCATATTGCTTCTCACCTCAAAAGCGGCTTCCATTTTGTTTTCACCCCTTTGGTCAGCGTGTTATATTATATATATATATATATACATAGATATAGATATAGATACAGATATAGATATAGATTTTTTTGCTTGTTTGTTTTCGTTGGGCGTGCTATGCTTGTATTCTTTTCATTGCTATACTGGCATATCCTGTTTTAATGTGAAAATTGAGAAGTTCTTTATTATGATATACTACAGATGGATCCTACCTATAGGCCCAGCTTAATGAAGAAGGGCACTAATGTTTTGAATTTATGGCATTTTGCTGATCTATTGGCTCTGAACACAACCTCAAATTGGAGCAATTGTCTAGTTGGTATGTCTTTTGCAGCACATTTTCATCTTAAGGGAACATGGTTGTTTAGACATTTTCACACAGATTAAGAAAGAGTTTAACTGTCATTAATTTTAATAGTAAAAGTCTAGAATACCCTTTGACTCTCATTAATGTAATAGTTGTAAAGTTGGTGAATGTATAATAAATTAGGGGTAAAAGGATGAAAAATGTAATAAATGCTCAATTGGTATTCTAAACAGACTTATATTATGGGACAAATTCAAAAAGCTAAACGGACTTACTTTTTGGGACGGAGGTAGTATGTCATTTATTCTCTATGCATTGCTTTATGTCTGTCTTAGTTTTCCATCTATAAGTATCCATATGCTGTGCAAATTTCCATGCTACATTCTTTCTGTTTGCACATTGTTCCTGATTTTGCTTCATTTTTTCTCCTTTGCTTAGTTGAAATTTCCTTGTTACATTATCATGGTGAAATTTGTTTCGAAATAAATGTTATTACAAGAACGATATGCTTTCTCCTATTTTCTCGATCCAACACTCTCACTACTCCACACCTCGAACACCATCACACCATCTTCCCCCTCCCCAAACAAAGTAACTGGAAAAAGGATCTACTGGCACATGAACTATACATTTAAGGCTCTTTAACCATCTCTTGTAGATTTGAAGTATTTTAAATTCTAAACAAACTCATAAGGGTGATAAAGTAATTGTATGTCGTTCTTGGAATTTAGCAAGACAAAGAAGATTGAGAGAGTAAGTTCTCTTATTGAAGTATAAGGTAAGACTAAATTAGATTTATAGTAGGCCTATGCAGGATGTTTTCATGCCCAGATAGCATTTTCTAGGCATATGCTATAAGGATTGAATTTAAATGCTTTGGATGTTAATGGCCACAATTTTCTCTCTTTGCAAATATTGCATAATTATAGCCTTTAAGTCAATTATCAAGTTTGTCAAGTAAGCATCTTATTTCATTATAGGATGACTTGGCTGTTTTCAGGCAAGATCAGCTCATGGATTGACTTGGATTCAGATGACGAGATCCTTCGAAAGGATTCTGAGATTGCTTTGTGGGAAGAGGTTCATTTGGCTTCTAATAACTCTCTGCAGGTGGGTATGGCTGTAATTTGTAACAAAAACCAAGAAGCTAGATAACAACACAACACAATTGGCTTCTTCACAAATAAACATATATTCTGCCAAAGTATTTTGAGTTTTTAATGCATTCTTTTTCTTAACCATGAATTTTATCTGCTTTGCTATACAGGTTTGTCTTCTTCCTGCCCCTAAGGGCTCATCCTGCTCTAATTACATCAGATGTGTGAATCAAATTCTGCAAAATCTAAGCAACATGCAGGTGTCTTCTTTGTCTACAAGTTTTTTTTTTTTTTTTGTCAAAGCATGCCTTTCGTCTTTTCAATATCTTTACTTGGTTTTTAGTGTGTTCTTCTTCATTATGATTTTTTTCTTAATTGTTTCTTTTGTGCTAAAGTTTCTGCTTAGGATTCCACTGGAGGAGCCAGATGACCACAATGGTGGTGAAAATATAAAATATAAAGTGAGAAAAAAAGCTGTCATTTGCTTGTATACAAATTTGTACCAAAATGCATTCTAGTTGAATATTAATTGCATTATATATGTTACATAATTTGTATTGTAGTCTGGGAATTGTGAATCATGAACTAACTCGTTGGAGTTGTGGAGGTCTTTTCATCGTCTATGTGAACTTAAGTTTCACAATCAATTGTCGGTGGCATTTGATTTTCCGTGAGTTGTACTAATTATGGGCCCTTTGGTTTGTGTATATGATTCATCCCTATTCTTGCTAACTTTAAACATTTTTTGTTTAGGTGTTCATTACCTTCTGCAAATTCTCTGGAATGTTGGTCCGATGAGCCTGTTGGGGTAGCCATAATTGATTCAAAGGTATATACTTATCCGTTTCTCTATTTGTTCAAACTCATGTTATATATTGTTGAGAATCGTATTGTGATTCCCTGATTTTATTGTTATGGCCGGTAACCGTTTAAGAATGATTGAGATTTATTTCCCTTTGTATTTCGTCTTTTTTACTTCAGCATATAACCCGGGAACTATATGATTCTTATTCATGTCTAGACTTTTAGAAGGGACCGATGGGGTCATTCATACAGAGTGGAATATCATAAAAAGATGATGATGTGGCTCTTCAAACACTCAGTTAAGGTTGGTGGTGCTATTGGTCTAAATGACTAGCATTATTAAGCTGCATTTCTTGGAGGCAATTGTACCCTTTTCATGTAGCAAAAAATAGTTTTAAACTGAAATGCCTGCAAAATTGTCGATATGTCATTGTTTTTCTGATTTTACAATCTGTTCATTGTCTTTTCGGTTACTTTGTTGCCTTAATCCTTGTGTTTAATTACTCTGTTTTGCCTTAATTATCTATCCAGGTAGTGATGTCAGGAACGGCCGTTCACAATGTTACCTGTAATCAAGATGGAGGTATGTTGTATTTATTTACTCCAAAGAATTATGCTGCAGTTGTTAATTCATTAGCAGCGATGCTTCCTTTGTCAGTTTTTTTTCTCTTTAATTTTTCTTTCGTCGAATAACTATAGAATTATTTAAGCTTCACCTTATTGACTGGGTATTGTATTGAAAATAGTATCTCCTTTGCATGATTTACAACATATTATGCATAAAGACTTCATGATACAGACTCCTTGGGATCTTAGATCCCAAGTAGCTAGTGCATGCAACTTAAATCGTATTATCCTACTTTTGGCTTATATGGGTAGGATATTGTGTTTTCTTGTTTTTTGGGTATGATAAAGTAGGTGTCAATGTATTGTATACCTGGCTTATATGGGTAGGATATTGTGTTTTCTTGTTTTTTTTGGTATGATAAAGTAGGTGTCAATGTATTGTATACCTATGTGTTATAAGTTGTTTTATGTACTCAACTTTAACATTTTTTCCGCTCTTTTTTCCTTGATAGACATGCACTTGATTTGTTGTGCCAAAGTGTTTTATCTTGCGGTCTAAAAGTATGTTAGTTCTAAAAGATTTTTAGTAATAGGATCTCTCAATTTTAACAGATTGTCACCCGTTTCTGAAGCCTTGGAACATTTGAAGTAGAACTTTCGTGTATTATCAGTTAATGTTACCTTTTGACTTACTTGATACTAGTCATTAGTAACAATTTCTTGTATTTATGGCAAAAAACACTTTAAAATTAGTAAGTGTTACTAAAGCAATGTCAACCGATTATACATACAAGTAATTCGACTTTTTTGTTAAGCAATATCAACTGATTATACATACAAGTAATTCGACTTTTTGTGAAAGGTTGACATAATATGATCCCACGATCTATAAGTGTTGTTTCAAATACATCGCAACACTTAAACTTAACCAAAAATAGTCATGATTTTCGTAGTTCCATTCTACCCCGTACCACAACCCAACCGTTCAATGGAGTTTCTTACACTTAGAGCGAACTTGATGTTTGGGAATCCTGATGGTTATACAATGTATAACCATTATATATGTGATCTTTTCAACAGCTTAGGTGTAAAAGAATGTAACGCAGAGAAAATACGTTTACAATCTCAAACTGTGTGATAGTGTGTGATACGGTTTTGAGTATTGATGGGTACTATGCAGATTGAATATTGTGTTAGTTCTGCATATTGTGTTAAGCGTAGTTTGAGATTGTAAAATCGTATTTTCTTTGCGTTCTTTTACACCTAAACCGTTGAAGAGATCACACATATAATGGTTATACACTGTATAACCGACAACAGATCACACATATAATGGTTACACTGTATAACCGATAACAGATCACAGATATAATGGTTACGCTGTATCCATCAGGATTTCCAAGAAACATCAAGTTCGCTCTAAGTCTAAGAAACCTCATTGAACGGTTGGAGTCTTTATACAGCATAAGGCGGTAGAATGAAAATACGAAAACAATGACCGTTTTTGCTTAAGTTTAAGTGTTGCGATATATTTGAAGCAACACTTATAGATCGTTGGGATCATATTACGTCAACTTTTTATGAAAAGTCGAATTACTTGTATGTATAATCGGTTTATATTGATTTGTCAACACTCGTTAAATTTAAAGTGTTTTTTTTTCCATAAATACAAGAAGTGTTACTAATGACCACTATCACGTACTATCAAGTAAGGCAAAAGGTAACATCAAGTGACAATACAAGAAATTCTACGTTTCAAGTCTTCATAAACGAGTGTCAATCTGTTAAAGGAAAGATATCCCAACTATTAAATTTTTTTTAGAACTAACACACTTTTAGACTGCAAGATAAAACCACTTTAGCCAAAATCAAATGCTGGTGTATCAAGAAAAAGAGTGCGAAAAAAATCTTAAAATTAAGAACAAAAACAAGTTATAATATACAATACATTGACACCTACCTTATCGTACCCAAAAAAAGAAATCACAAAGCCTACAAATACAGATTCAATGACACTCAATCATAAAACATATCCATTTTGGTCTTTTTAGCCATATAAGACATATCCCTCTCTTTGGTATCCAAAAAGTACGATAATACTATTTAAAATACCACGTCACAAAAAAATCAAAAAAACTCGGTAGTCAATACTCAATACATACCACCACTATCAATACTACACAAACAAAAACATACTTAGTTTCTAGATTATAATTATAACTCAAATAACAGTTTAACATGTAAACATACTAACACTAAGTCAGTATGACAGGTACAATCAATATTTAATACTCTCCCATTTCAAAATAACTGATGCAGTTGCCAAAAAGTTTTGTTCTAAAATAACTGAGGCACAACATTTTCCAAAACAGCATTTAGTGCTATTTTTCCTACTTTATCCTTATTTAATTTCAAAATAACCGAGCCAGTTGCCAAAAAAATTTGTTCCAAAATAACTGAGGCACAACATTTTCCAAAGCATCATTTATTGCTAAATTTCCTAATTTACCCTTAGTTGAGAAGTTAAAAAGAATACTGCATTAATTGTACCATAGGGATTTTCTAGTCATTGCATCCTTAAAGTCAAGGTATTAAATCACATTCTTAATAAACATGTTGTTGACAACTGTCTCAGTTAGTTTAGAACGGAAGGAGTAGTAAATAACTTATCTATCATATTTCATACTTTAGTGCAGAACAAGTAAACAAACAGGCTGGAAATTATTGCTAACTAATAACAATTTAAATACTAATAAAATTTCAATGCCAATTTTCTATCTGTACATTAAAAAAAATGAAGGGACTGTAGGAGTGACCGAGAGAAAAAGAAAATGAAGAGACTGTGGGAGTGACTAAGAAAAAGAATAGAGAAGATACCGTGCAAGCTTACTTGACTGATAGTTCAGCATTATGCACAATATATCTGACACCATGACCTGTTGATAGCCGGGGAAATGAGTGTTGTTAAACGAAATAGCCGTTTGTGAACAAGCGCATGTTCAGCTTGTTAGTGGTCATGATCATTTGCATGTTTATCTTAACGAGCCGAGCTCGAAAATGATTGTAGGCTTGTTTGGTAAACAAACGATCACGAACGAGATCGTGAGCTAAACGAGCTCGCTCGAATTCAATTGTTTCTGTAAATTCTGCATTCAATCTTTCTTTGATTTTTCTCCTCTAGCTACTTATATTACTTAATTTGTTCTTATACTTCTTATAACTTTTTCATTTTATAATTAAGCTACCTGCACTCGCAGAATTAGATGAAAAAAAAATTACTTGAGGGAAATGCCATAAAAGCGCTACTTAAGTGTTAACTAATCAATCTGTATAAGTTTTAAGGGATAACTTAAGTTAAACATAGTTTTTGATTAAAAATGTGTAAACTGCCAAAAATGCTTACCGAAAATTGCTGGCCGGAAGAGGAGTTGTTGAAGATGATGAAGCGCCGGAATTCGGACAGGGATGCCTGAGTATGTCGTAATAGGCGAGGAGGAGCTTTCGGGACGCCGGAAAATGAGCTCAAATCTCTAGAATAACGGAGCAATGGCTGCTAGTGTTGAGGGATGTCGGATCTAGATAGGACGGTTTAGTGAGTGGTGGCCGGAGTTGGGGCGGGGTTTTGTTGAAAATCGCGAGAGGAGAAGAAAAATAGAGGAGGGAAGAGGGGGATAGGGCAGAGTTTATTAGGTTATAAGGTTTTAATCGGTCTATATAATTTCAACCAGAGTTTATTAATAAAAGTTTTTTTATTATTTATTTAAAAAAACTTACATATAATGTAATTAAATTAACCAATGTAATTAAATATATTAATAAAACTCACTAATATATTATACGCGATTACGTATTTCGAAGCTCGAGATCTGCTTTATTAATTCAATAAAGTAGCTAATTCGATTCGAACCTTGGTTTTCAAATCATCAATTCAGTAACGAAATTCATGTTTCAAATAAACTCCCTACCGAATACTGAGTTTGAATTCGTGAATTCACTAACGAACCCCGAGTTTCAATTCATCAACAAAATCAATACCGAACACTGAGTTTGAATTCATGAACTCGATAATGAACCTCGGGTTCGAAATCTTTAACTAACTAACGAACCTCGAGTTTGAAATCACTACTCAATCACAAACTCCGGGATTGAACTCATAAACTCAGTAACAAACCATGGGTCTGAAATCACTACTTAGTAACGAATCCCGAGTTTGAAATCATGAACTCAGTAACGAACCGGAACCCTAGGTTTGAAATCACTACTCAATAACGAACCCCGAGTTTGAAATCACTACTCGATTCATGAACTCGATAACGAAACCCGGGTTTCAAATCCTCAACTCACTAAGAACCCTGGGTTTGAAACCTTGAACTAACTAACGAACCTCGGGGTTGAAATCACTACTCAATAACGAACCCTGGGTTTGAAATCACTACTCAGTAACGTACACCGGGAGTAAACTCGTAAACTCAATAATGATCCATGGGTTTCAAATCATGAACTCACTAACGAACCCTGAGTTTGAATTCACGAACTCAATAACGAAGCCCGGTTCAAATCATTAAACTCACTAAGAACCCTAGTACCCAATGTCAGAAATCCCTACTCAATAACGAACCTCGGGTTTCAAATCTTGAACTAACTAACGAACCATGGGTTTTAAATCATTAGTTAATAACTCTCATAGTGTTTGAAGTAATTACCAACTCCAACTTTAAGTTATTTAATTTAAAATTATTTAAATAAAAACAAATATTATTAGAAATGATATAGTTATTATTTTTTCTAATGATAAATATTATAAAAATATTTATTTTTCTGACAATTAATATTTAATTATTTAATTAATTTATGATTTAGTTATTAATTTTATAAATATATTAATTTATTAGTTTAATTATAAAAATTATTATTTAATATTTAAAGGGACGGCATGGTCGTCCCTTTAAATAAACAAAATTTTGATGGACAATACTTGATAAAATATAATTGTTATTCATCAAATTGATGAAATTTGTAAATATTTAAAAGTTAAAGGTTGTAAATGACTGTTTTTTATCTAAAATGAGGAAAAAGAATAAGAAAAAAAGATAGTGGTCGAGAATATTTAAAAATGACATCGCCATCATTAAATAGAAAATAACAATGTCCACGTGTATTTTGTCATCTTAATTCTTACGGCTACAAGGAAAGTAATTAAGAGGGGGCTATAATTAGTTACAAACCAATTTCAATAATTTTTTTTTATCACGACCAATTTCAATAGTTAATCAAACAGAACTAAATAATGGACATTATTTAACACAATATACATATACAACACTATGCATATAATTATAAAAACAAAAAAACAAAAAAAAAAACACACACACACCTACACATACACGTGTGCATGCATGTAATTAAATGTGTGGGTTGACTGTTTAGCTCAATCCTTTAAAATGATGCGGTTTCTATGTTCATTTTCAGATTATAGCCAGCAACAGCATCCTTTGGGAAGGGATTTGAACTTAATAAATTTGGCACATCGCATTTTTATATCAGATTATTTTGGAAAGGAAGATAGCTCTGAGGTAATTAATTATCCACCTCCTTACGTATTATGGACATACCAGCACCAACGTACATACATGTAAACACATGTTTTTATGGGGCTATTCCATGTGTATTTTAGATATAAATGCATGTTGGCATATATATATTTATGCATATATACATGTTTTATGT
Source organism: Gentiana macrophylla (assembly GCA_026214975.1). NCBI lineage: Eukaryota > Viridiplantae > Streptophyta > Magnoliopsida > Gentianales > Gentianaceae > Gentiana > Gentiana macrophylla. Next base: position 90,416,106 of record CM047806.1, read on the forward strand.
GCATGCGTGTTCTGTATGTATATATATTACTAATTGACTGTGACGATGCCCGAGAGAATTCTCACTGAGATTGCTATGAAATGGATGATCTGATGATGCTCCAGGTGTCTCCAATGAATTAATCTACGCTTCTCAATGTCAGACCGAGTATCTTGAATAGCAGCACCGAGTTCATATTTTAGATCTTTTTGGCCCAAGATATATATATAGACCATTATCTGATTTAGCATTGCCGATCAATTTCCCCGTACTCAAGTCTTGAAATACACAACAATCGGGAAAGAAATTAGCAAAACAAATTGTTTTCTTGAGTAAATTGTGCTGATAGAAATTAAATACAAAGACAGATTTGAAACATATATATATATATATATATATATATATATATAGAGTACAAAGTTTAAACACAGTTAGTTGTTCAAAGATTCTAACATTCCCTCTTTCCTGCAACACACACTTGCAAGAGGACTATATCAGCAATTTGAACTTTATGTTGTTTCAACAGATGGTTTATAAGAAAAGAATAGAGATAGGTTTCTTGACATATATGTGACTTGAGGCCCCAGAATCAATTGATAACATGGAAGGTTCCTGCTACGTTGGTTGTCTGTTTGGGGGAGTCGCGATCCCCTGCTGTGCGTGTGTGTGCTGTGCACCCGAAACGGCATCGTTTCAGGTCGAAGCGACGCCGTTTTGATTGTGTGTTTTTTTTGTTAGATCGGAACCAAAGCGGCGTCGTTTGGACCAAGCGACGTCGTTTTGGTCTGCACAAAGACACCGCTACATGCACCTTTGTACCGTAGGGGATCGGGGTCCCTGTTTGGGGTGGGGAAAAGAAAGAATGTTATTCTCTTGTTGATGTAGTGTGGTAAAGCCATGCATCAAAAATATTTATTTTTAGTTGTTACTGAAACTGCAGCATGGATTTTGAAACTTTTTGTTTTTTTTTTTTTTTGTTTTTTTCTCATTGTCAGGAGGACAATCATGTGTTCATACGCGGAACTCCTGATGACGATGATTTTGATTTTCTAAATTTTGATTAAATGGCACAAGAAGAAGGTTTGTATTGATGTTTTACATTTCACTACTCTTTAGTAGTAGAGCCTGTTCCTTTATCAATCTTTTATTATTATTATTATAATTATTATTATTTTTATTATTTATTTGTCCTCTAATAAGTGAAACAAATTCACAATTTAGCGACGACTTTTTCACACAACTAAAAGTCTTATTACACAAAAAATATTCCACTTTTACCCTTCATATGTATGTTCTTTTGCACTTTTAATCGAATTGTAGAATGTCAAACAGAATGTTAAAAGTTTTATCGATTTCAATTTTAGTGGAAAGTCTTTTCGATCGGTATCGTGTATGGACTATGGACAACATTCAAAATTCATTTCGAATTAAATCGAGAATAATCATCGTTTTCTTACTTTAATTGGGTCAGAATAATTTGCAAAACGGTTGATTTTGACTGGATTTCAGACATAATGTTATAAAGTTTTCTTGACTCAAATTTAATCAGAAAGTCTTTCTGATCGGTAATTGGGTATAGAAAGCAGTCAAAATTTCACTCAAATTGAATCGAATAATAATCGTTTTTACGAATCAATCTGGGGGTGAGAATGATTTTTTTGTCTTGAAAAGATATGATGTTCAATATTTTTAAGAATACGACCTGGATTTTTGAGCACCTCACCACAACCGCCAAAAAAAAAAAAAAAAAAAAAAAAAAAAAAAAAACAGCGTAAAGAAAGTTCACAAATCGATTCTTTGAAAACAAGATGATCATGTCCTAGTTAAGCAGTATTTCTTAAGCATATATGTAGGTACATGATTATGCTTCAAGATAGCTTTTCCCCTTTACTCATTTTTCCTTCTTTCAACTTTCTCCCTCTTCCTTTTAACGTCTAATTAAACCATTCAAAATTTCAAGCTCAGATTGGATGGAGGAGTTACCACTATATAAGTGGATAAAAATGAAAACAAAGGCCAAAATATGTATGAAAGCCATGCAATTTGAAACCCTAATAACCAATTAATTAACCAGAACCCACATTTCATTTGTGTAAAAGAATTGGTTCAAAGAAACTAAAGAGGATCCATCTTGTGTCAACGTGCAAGGCAACACAAACCTTTAAATACATCTTTTTTTTTTCTTTTTTTTTTTTTTTTTTTTTAACCTTTAAATACATCTTAATTCTTGTGTCACAGGAAGCTAATTAAAACTTAAAAGGTGCCTTTAACTGTAAGAATAATTATGCCGTGGCTTTTATTGAGTCCGATTAATTTCCTTCCCCGTAATAGTGGTCTTATAGGAAATTCGTTTTTTCTAGGAATTATGCTATTTATTATTTATTGGTTATTTAAAAGGAGTTTTAATCCGATTAAAACTCGGCTTTGATGGACAGCCGAGATTAAAGCTAAAACCTAGATCATTCGGATTTCGGTCCTTTCTACGCCTATAAAAACAATGCTTTACTCCATCATAAAGCATACGAAAGAAACCAACACATAATGGTTGTATGCAAGGAGAGAGATATCGAAATCCTCATCAAGGCGGCTACAACAACGGAGTAGAAGTCGAATAACAATGGATGTAGGAAACGATCCTGATGATTTTTTTCGCTATTAAGGTACTATGAATTTACCGTTTAATTTACATGTGGTATCGGAGCAAACCTATAATCTTTGTTATTCGATTTATGATGATGCTTTTACCTCTATTTTATTTTTGCCGTTGCTGCTATTAAATTAAATATGGATCAATTCAATAGATGACTTTTGATGCAGAAATTGGAAAATCAGGTCGTGTCAGACCTGACACTTGAAAATCAGGTTGTGCCTTTTCTGACATGAAAAATATGGTAAACGTAGAGATCCTTACGTTCAAACGTAGGATTCTCTACGTTTAAACGTAAGGAAATGTAAAACACAAAAGATCTTTCCCTACGTTTAAACGTAGGTAATTTACGTTTAAACGTAGCTTTTTGAACGTTTAAACGTAAGTATATTCAAAAATAGTTTTTTAGATTTATCCACCTATAAAAGTAATAAAACGTACGTTTGGTAGACATTGTTACGTTTAAACGTAGAAATATATACGTTTAAACGTAAGGAAATGTAAAACACATAACCAGGTGCAAAAGATCTTTCCCTACGTTTAAACGTAGGTAATTTACGTTTAAACGTAGATTTTTGAACGTTTAAACGTAAGTATATTCAAAAATAGTTTTTAGATTTATCCACCTATAAAAGTAATAAAACCTACGTTTGGGCGTAGATAATATACGTTTGGGCGTAGATTATCTACGTTTGGGACGTAGTTTTTCTACGTTTAATTTGATTATCTACGTAGATTATAATTTGATTGAACATCAACGTCAATCTTTTTATTTATTATGTTGTATAGTGTGTTTGAGATTATTGAAAGTGACATAATTGTTAGGATGTTAATGGCATAAGTTTTAAAATAACTTAATTATATGGCATAATACAAATAATTTAATCATAATTTGTAAAAACAACTACACAATACGATGATGCTTAAATAAACTAAGGGTGATCGTTAAATAATATCACTAATGTTTAGTAATCATCACGTTAAACACGACGTGATTTTCTATACGTTGATCAATGACTTCAAAGCTGCATTCATCTCCCGCATTTAGGTCATTGTCCGTAATGAAATCATCTGACCCGCTTAAACGAACTTTACGGGAGTTGACCATGAAAACAATTCTAGCAGCCATGATTCCCTGTGGCAATTCTCGGTTCCACGGTCTTGTCTCGCAACATGTCGTTTTGCTCTAGCAAATGCCTTTGGAATATTCTACAATTCACAAACAAAATTAAATACTGTTTTAAAAAATAAAAATAAAAATAAAAAACAATATAGCAAGTAAAATTCTCACCACGTAATAACAAGCATGTGAAAAAACCCAGTTTGCCAGTGTCGTCTCAAAATGGGGATTTGGGTTAACAGCACCTGCATCATCATCTTCTTCACTCTCGGACTCTTGAACACGGGGATTTTGGTTACTAGGACCTGCATCATCTTCTTCATTCTCGGCCTCAGAAAAATTCTTCTCACAATAAGTGTGATCCAAAACAATAGTTTTGAAAGTGAAATTCCCCCTATGTTCAAACACAATAAACTCCCTCTCATTCAAGTAATGAGACGCCACATACTCCTCCCAACCTTCCCCAAAGAAACAAAGATTTTCATTGTTCGTGGCTCCAACCCTCACCTCCCATGTCCCTAATCGGCTTATTAGAACGGCCCTATCTAGGTTCCTCAGCGTGTCGTTCAGCCTATTAACGTATCTTTGGAGGTAGTGTCTATGAAAAATAAACATATCATGTGTAAGAATAACATAATACAAGCGATATAAAATCGGTGTTAATTAATAATGACATACCGGACTTGTTGCGAAACCGGCACCAAGAACTTTAAAGAAGCGATCATTATCCATTGCTTAAGTGTGGATTATAAATTGAAAGCGATGCTTGCTTTATTTGAGTATTTGAATCGGGAAGAAAAGAAGAACTTCAAAGATGAAAGGGTTAGAAAATTGTGATGAACTCAAGCGTAGGAGCAATAATTGGCATATAACACACCAAGCGTATAAGAGTAATAAATTGCATTTAAGAGCAAAACCACGTCCAAGCGTAGATTTCCTACGCCCCAACGTAGGTTTACTTACGTTCTGATTAGACTAAAAACTGTTTTTGAATTTCCTTACGTTTAAAGCGTAGGTTGTTCACGTTTTACCGTGAGTTTCTCACGTTCAAGCGTAAGTAATAATACGTTTAAGCGTAAGTAACCTACGTTTAAGCGTAGGGTATTTCAATAATTAGGAAGTTACAATAAACGTCTCTCTTTCACGTTTAAGCGTAGGTTGGAGCGCATTTATCTACGTTTAGGCGTAATTTGTGTACGTTTACTAAGCAATTATCTACGTTTGGAAGTGGTAGATGGCAATTATTGTTCTTTGTAAGATACTTGTTCAATATACACCACATTAACGAGCTATTTTTCTCATTCCTTCAAACTCTTTCATGTTAATATAAATTTTCTCACGACTTCTTCATCTTTCAAATACATTTCTTCATCATTCAAGTGCTCAAATGGGTAAGTTTTTGCTATGTAATTTGTCTTAATTCAAGTGCTCAATGTGATTATGTTATACACCTACTGAAATGTTTGTTTCTAGTAAAGTTGTTTATGTAATTTTTATACATTTAAGTATTGTGTTATTGTTTAGGGTTTAATTAGTGTTATTGTTTAGGGTTTAATTACTAGGTGTAGTGTAAGTAATGATATGTATTTAACCGAAATGTGTGTTTTAAGTAGTGATTATGTTATTTATATTGTAGTAATGATATGTAATTATCGAAATGTGTGTTTTATGTAGTGATTATGTTTTATTTATATTGTAGTAATGATATGTATTTAACCGAAATGTGTGTTTTAAGTAGGTTGTTTATGATAGTGTGTTTGAGTCTTTGGTATTGTTCGATTGTAGTAAACTTTGGTATTGTTGATTTGGTATTATAGTTTTGAGAATTTGGGACATGTTGTTGGTAGTAATGGATATGTCCATATTGATGGTTTGATCGTCCATCAGGGTGCTGTTCCTACCCAAAAATGGTACTGAAAATGGCTCTGTTGGTACAGAGACCATTGTCATTGGAAAAAGGATCACATTTACAATTAGAGTGAAAGTTGTTGTTTTTTTTTTTTTTTTTTTTTTTTTTGAAATATGAAAGTTGTTTTTTAAGTTGATAATGATTGAGTTGATAATGACTTGAATTTTTTTTTTTTTTTGTTTGTTTATAACAGATAATCGCAACACTATGATTGTTGTCTCGTTCAACGGAGAATTTACGTACGATCCTATCTATAACCGGTGGAATCATGTAAATGGATCGACGTTCTCGTTATTTGTCCCAAAGAGAATAGGATTGAATGCGTTATTGGATAAAATGCATTCGAGGCTTGGTATTGATCGGTCTGATTCAAAGCTCAACCTAAAAGCGTTGTTTACTTACGGTAGTGTGGGAAATATACCACCTGATGATATCTTAGACACGAGACCTTAAATGGTTACATCAAGCGGCCTATGAGAGTAAGAATGTAATTTTTGTGTGAATGCTACACCGGTGGAGGCAAACAATGAACCGATAAATGAGGAGGATGATGGCATTGATTTAAATGATGAGGATGATGGCATTGATTTAAATGAAGATTGCAATGTCGGATGATAACAATACTCCGGATTACAGTATTGGAAATTTCCCTTCTCCGGTACAAGAACTTGCCACATATCCAAATTTTAATCCGTTCGAGCAACAATATGGATGTAGTGGGTATGAAAACAATGTTGCTACACAAAGGCTTGGTGAAGCTTCGGACCAACCGTTTCGGTATGAACCAGTAAGACCAAGTCATAATCTGTCAAATCATCCTTCAAGTAGTCGTAATATTGTCATAAACAGCCAACCACACCATTCGTTTCGGTATCCTCCTAACCAACCTTCAAGTAGTCGTGTTCCACCCATCCAATGACCATATAATATGTTTGGTGGATCGGTAACTAGTTTTTGGCTTCTCCGTTTGCACCTCAAATACAAACCGATCAAACCGGCAGAGTTGACAACAATAATCAGGGTGCTCGTGCTAGGGCAAGCGTACGAGAAGATTATTCATGGAGGATTCCCACATTTGAAGATGATGATTTACCGAGGTGTTTATCCACCGGTACGTTACATATGAATGACGTGAACGAATTGTTCATTGGGAAGAAATACGATTCAAAAGAAGATTTTAATTTGAAAATAAAATCGCATGCGCCATGAACAATTTTCAGATGAGATTGGGTAGGTCGGACACACGTTGCTTGTATTACAAATGTCTTAACGATACATGCAAATGGCATGTAAGGGCGAAACGGGTGAAGGTGAATACAGATGTCACATGTACATTTGAGATCACAACGTTGAATGATGTCCATACTTGTGCCTCTCAGAATTCGGATAATGACAATCGACAAGCAACACCTATTGTTATTGCGAGTCTGCTAAGTCAGAAAATGGAAGAACTCGGCAATGAGTATAAGCCCAGACAAATTATGGAGGACATGCTCACAACTTACAGTGTACAATTGACTTATGACCAAGCATACCGAGCTCACGAGATGATGAGAATGATGGTGAGAGGTTCACCGACGGAGTGTTACAACGCGATACCCTCGTACTTGTGGATGGTGCGTGAGGCCAATGAAAGGACATATATTGACTTTCGACTTGATAATGCAGGAAGGTTCGGCAGTTGTTTCATGTCTTTGGGAGCAAGCCGTCGTGGGTTCAAGTATTGTCGACCTATTTTGTGTGTGGACGCTTAACTCATCGAAAACCCGTTTCTCCGGACAACTATTTATTCTTTATTCTTTGTAGATGCCGGTGACCACCTATTATTCCTGTAGCCTTCGGTATTGCTGAAAAAGAATGCAACGATTCATGGGGGTATTTCATGAGACATTTGAGGGTGGCCATTGGAGGTATCCATGATGAAAAGTTGAGCTTTATTTCTGACAGACACCAGGCTATTAGAAATGCGGTTGTTCAGGTATTTCCCGATGCATATCATGGTGTTTGCTATCATCATTTAAAAGGCAATATGACCAAAAAATGGAAAGATCACGGTTTTTGTGAAGATACATTCTATCAAACAGCCTATGCATTCTCGGAGGCCGAATTTCTCCGAAAGTTCGCCTGATTAAGGCACAATGTCTTGGCGCATATAAACAACTTGAAGAAATAGGTGTTGAACGTGGGCGCGTGCCAAATTTCTGGGAAAGATACGCCTTAATGACAAGCAATTACTATTTGAAAGTTTCAAACTGTGCGATTAGAGAGCTCGTCGTTGGCCATTCTCAGCCTCTTGGAATTCATTAGAGCTACACTGCAGAGATGGTATAATGATAGGCGGCTGTAAGGCGCTTGATTGTGCGACTATGTTAGCACCGGAGATCGATGAAATAGTGGCTTGAATATTATCGCTAGAAGGAAGTTCGAGTGGTTAAGCTGTTAACCCCGATGAATTTGAGATTCATGGAAATAACTTGCTTCATGGGGTGGTAAATCTACGAGAGAGGAAGTGTTATTGTGGTTATTTCGGAAAATGGAAATACCGTGCACGCGATGCTATAGCAAACCGCAAATCATCACGCAGAATTAGTCCACCCGAACTTTGTTCACCGTATTATAGGGCTGAATGTTTTAAAGAGATTTACATGGCTAGCATATATCCAATTCCTAACAGAGAGGATTGGGATGTTCCAGAGTCGGTAAGAAACATGAAAGTCGGAGTGCCTAATATGAGATATGCGCCTGATGCCAGTGG